>OX596048.1:10552011-11004659 GCA_951394065.1 Venusia cambrica
AAAGATAATGGAAGTATCAAAGACGTTAAACGTTTATGATAAAACTATAAACGAAATATATTAAGAAAAATAAGTGCCATTTAGTGGAAAGTTAAGTCTAGAAAGATAAGAAAGTATAGGTTTTTTAATTTTTGTTTGCAATATGAATAATGAATGAAAAAAATGTATTGTTTACCAAAATGTTTATGGCGCTGTGTAAAATTAATGTCCTGTAATATTTATTATTATTAATATAAAGCTACTTTTTTATTCATTACCTCATCATCTCAGTCCAAAGGTTGTCTGGAAGTAATTGTTTATAAGCGATAAGGCCGCCCATTAACAAGATATTATTCAAGTTATCTAGTTAATACAATTTTTGGTTAAATTTATTTATTAATTTGAAGTTAACTGTACCTACTAACAATTGGCGGTCTTATCGCTTATTTCCAATCTTTTCCAGAGAACCTCGGATAGTACAAGATTGGTTTTATGTACAAAATACATAGTGTACAATACAATGTACATAGAAAACGATAAATAACTAAATGAATATTTCAAATTACAAAAGAAAACTTATCTGCATTATTAGGGTACTAATAATTTAAACATGAAAAGACATTATATGTACTGAAAATTATAATTTCATAATTGAGAACAAAAACGGGTCTTCATCGCGTACCTTTTTATATTCCCGACAGTTTCGACCGTAACACGTTGTAACACGGTCGAAACTGTCGGGAATATAAAAAGGTACGCGATGAAGACCCGTTTTTGTTCTTAATTATGTATAATAATCGCGATAATTTTAAAAACGCTAATTATAATTTCACCAGTAACAATCCCAAGAGAAATGTTGCTAGACGGACATAAACAGATTTGGTGGTATTGATGAGTTAGCTAGCCTGGCCAGGCTATATGCCAACCGGGGACGCTACCGCCGACGGCGAAGCCGATCTCCATTGATGGCTTTAAATTAGCTTCATGAGAACTAGAAACGATTTTTACCGTCAAATGTACTGAACGGATAGGTTTCATAACATGTATACACTTTTGAGATGGGAGACGCCATTTCGGATATGACACATACCTAAATCGGTAAAAATCGTTTCTAGTTCTCATGGAGCTAATTTAAAGCCATCAATGGAGATCGGCTTCGCCGTTGGCGGTAGCGTCCCAGGCTATATGCCAACCGGTCTATAATCAATAAAAGCCGCGCCAGCCAAATCCTTAAACAATCAAAACTGCTGGTTGGCTTGGAGATCTCCCAACTTGTCTGAATTATTGCCTGCGAGTGTAAGCCCTGGGCAATAGAGACACAGAGTATACTTATTGGCTATTCAGAAGGCCTACTCAAAAAGGTTAAACTTACTAGATTTTTTTTAATTTCGATTATATGACGGGGAAGCGCTTGGCCTTCATTTCCCCTGGATATAAGTTAAGATAAGGCCGAAGGGGGAGACCTTAACAAACTGAGAAGCTGGCTATCTTACCTCTAAATTCCGGAACACAAACAAAATATAATTGTTGTCATGTCGAAAGAATTAGGTAACATGGTGGTAGCTAGCCAAGTTTTACCACCAATTAAACCAAGCACAATATTTTACTCCCTCTGGGGTTCGAAACCCGGGACCTTTGGATCTGACACTGGAAGGCGAACCACTAGACCACTGAGACGGTTATGGAGGTATCATTTAATTCATTGAGTGCTGTAAAACACACACGGTGAGTTCTTTATAGACCAGCTAGAGGCTCAGCACTCAACGAGTTAAAATTCACGTAAAAGCTTTAACTCTGCCCAAGAATAAAATCCGTTATCGGAATGTCACCAGAGAAAGGCAGCAGCGTTATTTTGTGTGTTAGATAGCTCCTTTTCTGCGACTTAATTTATATATAATTTATTTATTTATTTTAGTTCTTACTTACCTTTTTATTTATTTATTATTAGCCGTAAGTGTCCCACTGCTGGGCAAATGCCTCTCCCCACTCCTTCCAGACCGTCCTAACCTGAGCTGCAATCTTCCAGTTCTCGAGGAACTGGTCAAGCTCATCTCGCCATCTGCGTTTTGGTCTGCCACAACGCCTACTCGCTGGGTAGGGACGCCACTCGGTGACCACTCTCGCCCAATGCTGAGTCGGCATGCGTACTTTAGCGTAGCGGTTTTTGAAGCTACTATTACCTAAAAACATATTTTGTTGTACCAGTTTTGTTTTGTTATTTTTTTAAGAGAAAAGGACATTACTTTAAGTTCTGTATCAAAAACGTTGTAAAACTAATTATTTAATTAAAAAGGTGCTATGGTTACAATAATTGCAGTTGTATTATTTGAAATTGTTTTAATTGGACCTGGGAACTCTACTATGGTGCCGTGGTCCAACTGCAAAGATAGTTGGACCACGACCCCTAGTAAAGGCCCGTAGTCCAACTAATTGGACAGAGCAGTTGGACCACTGCCCCGTAACGAATATAACTATAGCTACCTATTTATATAGTTTGTAAATTTGCGTGGGTTAAATATATATATTTATCTTTGTTTCATGTTTTCTTTCTATACGATCATTGATACACATGCCAAGGGTGGTGATTGTGGTGAAAGAGTGTCTTTTGGGTATGTTCACTCCATAGTAGATTCCATCCTTGCTGACCAAGAGCTAGACAAGCCTGTAGTAGGTCAAAACTAACCCTTTATTCATGAAAAAAAAAAAGTTTTATTGCAATTTATGAACGGTATGGTGGCCCATAAAATACAAACGAACAAGCAAACTTAAATTTTTATATATTCGATTTTATAGCCTTCTGAGGCTTCGTATTCTGTGCACCAACTCAATATAATAGTTTGAATCCCTGTCAGAACCGTTCACCTATGACTTGCTGGCTTTGACAGCCCTATTCAACTTTGGGAGATGCACCGTGTATAGCTCTTAGGATTTTTGATCGTTGAAATTGCAATCGTAGAATATTTTTTTATATATAATTCACACTGCGAACGCCATTAGCCCTAAACTAACCAAAGCTTGTTATATTGGAACTTGATAACGAATATGCTGCAATATAACTCCCACATAACAAACATCTATGCTAATCACACAAACCCATGGTGAATCTATGGTGGGTATACATTATCATATCATCATTATAGCCCAAACATAAGAATAAAAGTAAGATAGCCATTTCCTCAGACTGTTGAGGATTTCGGGTTAAGTGCGATTACACCTTCGTACTTATTATAACTTAACATCAGGTGAGATATAAATGAAAAAAAAATGTTTTGTGAGTTTAACCAGGATGGACTGAAGAAAAGGTAAAGCATATGTGAAAGTTAAGGTAAAAAAAGGGGATATTATAATCGCAGGGATTGATAGCGGCCGATAAGTTTGCTTTATATTGCGTAGCCTCCGTGGCGCAGTTGGTGAGCGCGTTCGACTGTTTATCGCAAGGTTGGATGTTCAAGCCCACTCGGTAGCGCCTGCAGGAGCCAGTTCTTTTTACACTGATGTGACATTTTCGCGTTTTTTTTTACTTTTTGTAAGCTTTTATTCGTTTGATTTTTATACTTTTTATTGCAATGTTTTTTTTTATTATACGACGGGGAAGCGCTTAGACTTCATTTCACCTGGTTACAAATTGAGTTAAGGCGGAGACGCACTTTACCCGGAATCATCAACAAACTGAGGAACTGGCTATCTTACCTCTAAATGCCGGAACATATCATTTTTTTTAAGAATTGGTATTATGGCGACATAATTAAGTAAGATGGTGGTAGCTAGCCAGGCAGACTTAAACAAAATCCTACCACCAACCAAAATTGATAGTTGTTTTGCTCAGGTCAAATCTTGCAAGCTGAATAAAAACCACTGATACTCAATCGGATGACAAGGCTTGAAAAGAAGAAAACGATCTATTATTTAATTTTATCTACTAGTAATGGGAACAAGTCGTAAATACGAGCAAAGAAACAAATTTTCTTTGTCACAGTCATAATTCTGATATTCAGCGTTGTAAAATTATTTTACCAACGTGGAATAACATTTTTCGAGGCGAAATTGTAGTTTATTTTAACTTCGAGGTAGTTAGGTAACTAGGTGGGGTCGCAAACATTTTCAATAGGTTCATTAATGCTTTCACCGTGTCGAAGGAAGCTGGGTCTTGCGCGCCCCTGGCTGGCTGCACTATTATTGTAACTAAGATAAAAATATTCCTTACCTCTGTGGTGAGAGAAGTTTTGATGTAATAATAAACCTGAAAATATTTCAATGTTGTTCCTGTTTCTTGTTTTGTTATATTTTATTTCGATATCACAACTCTGTGTTTACCGAACTAGAAAAAAAAAAAAAAAACTATGTATTGTAAAAAAGAACTTAAAATAGCTTATGAGCTGTGTAGACGATGACCCATCTCCCGATCCGGAAAAGCTGGAGGTTGTGGGTTCAAATCCAGTCGTGCCCCGATGAACTTTTGAGCTTTTCTAAAGTTTATGTGCACATATGACACATTCACATGCTCTGCCGGTGAAGGTCACATCGTGAGGAAACCGGAATTACTAGGACCAAAAACATACGAACGTATATTTGGACATGCCTCTGACTACCCCCTAGCTGGTGATCCTCATAAGATCCGCGCTCTGAGTAGTGATCAAAGGTGAAATTACCTACATTGCTATGGATTTCTTATTAGACTTGTAAGAAAAATATCCACGTTTCCCCCCTAGTAGCAATAGATGGAAAAAAAATCCATTCTTCCCTACCAGTAGGGATAGATCAGTAGGGATATATGGAACTGCCGGAATTACTCGGAGGGTAAATAAGAGCCGTGACCTGTTCCTTTCTTTGTTACTTACATATCAGATGTTCATGAATCAAAAGTAAGTAGGTAGGAACCTAAAAAAAAACTACATTCGAAAATAATTTGTACTTTTACAAAATATTTTTGGTTAAGATAATGTTTCGACAAAATTGTGTTTTTATCTATTTAGATATAAGTAGGTAGGTACCGATGTCTACCTGTACCTAACTTATATGTCCCGATAGATATGACTAACCTGTATGCTATGCGTTTTTGATTACCTATGGAGAGTCTAGCTCTTTCTTTCTCATAGGAATAAATGAGAATATTTTTATTGACCAAATCAAGCACCAACTGGTGAGCACTAATTAGAGTTTTTTTTAATCTTGTACAATAAACATCTTGATACACACTTTTCATATAAATGATGTTTAGTATCATGGAATAATATTTTATGGTAACCACAGCTTTGCGGTTTAAAATAAGAAATAAGTAAGATGAACTGTGTTTATGACGAACTCTGATTTGGACCAACTGCTACTGTGTCATTTCGCTGTTTATTTTTAAGGACAGCTATTTTTAGGACAATCTGCGTAATGGACCATACACTAACTGCACAAATAGTGACTTGGACCAAATGCGTTAAGGACAAACGGCTACCAAACTGACAGTACGAAAACAATGAATGCCTGTTTCATGATTTGATCATAAAAATCAATAGGTTTTTATTTTACGACGGGGAGGTGCTCGGCCTTCATCTCACCTGATTTTCAAGTTATGATAAGGCTGAACACCTTACCCGGAATCCTCAACAAACTGAGGAACTGGCTATCTTACCTCTGAATGCCGCCTAGCCAGGCGGACTTAAATAAAATCCTACCACCAACGAAACCAAGCACAATATATTGTACTCCCCATGGGGATCGTACCCTGGTATGGTTATATTTTATTGGTATGATGATGATGAAGTATGTACTACATCATTATCACATCAACTCACATACGTCTACTGCTGCATAGAGGCTCTACAAACTCCACAAATATAATCATGAGCCACGCTCATCCAATGATTCTCCGCAACTGTTATAAAGTCAACGGCCATTGTGTGAGGAGACCCCTCGTGCCAAGCTACGCGTTCTCCATGCGAGACAAGAGATAGATACAGATACAGATGCAAGAGAAGCCTATGATCCCCAGCGGTAATCGGTTCGGCTTTGAGTAACTTTGGTTCTCTTACGGATATCCACATTCCAGATACTTAGTAGTGATATAACCTTTGGTTGGTGGTAGGACTTTGTTTTAGTCCGCCTAGCTAGCTGCCATTATTACCTAAGTCGCCATAACGACAATTAATTTGTTGTGTTCCGGCATCGAAAAGCCTCAGCTCAGTTGGTAGTAACTCTGCCTTCGGCGCTGTAGGCTATGGGTTCGATTCCCACCCAGGACAAACATTTGTGTGATGAATATAGATGTTTGTTTTGTGTTTGGGTGTTGTATCATATAGTACGTATGTATTTACAAAAAGTATTTAAGTATTTTATCCGTAATCTAGTTCCCATATTACAAGCTATGCTTAGTTTGGGGCTAGATGGCGCTGTGTAAAATGAATGTCCTGTAATATTTATTTATTTATTTACAGGTTAAATTGCCAGGTCCTTAGATTGTTGAGGATTCCTACTACCGCTACCGGGGAAGCGCACTTCGCCCGGATTGCATTGAATAACTTATTTCTCGAACATCTACAAAAGTAGGTATAGTAAAAGTAAAGTATAACATTTTCTAAGCAAAAAAAATATTTTTCTAATTTATTTTATGGTACTAAAACAATGCAAACTAATTGGTTATTTTAAATGCTAATCCTTGCAGCACCTGTCTTTGCAAAAAGCAACTCTTTGTTAGCGAGTTATAGTGGTAAAAACGTGGACATGCGCGCCATCTGTCGGTGACAATGCGAAGATTTATCGCCTACTCTCGACTCAAGTAGTCTGCGGTGGGGTGTGGTCCAAGATGCGTTTCAAATCTGCGCTCACTCAGCTTGGTTTTTTTTTACAACTACCCAATCGATCCCCTGACATAGGTAGGCCTACGCCTCATGTGCTTGGAAACCCGGATGACCCACCCACTCACCGCTAACCTGGAAGTGATGTCATCCCGTACTATAAAGTTTATTTTTTTCCCAAAAAAGGAGGTGGTTTTTTGTATGGTTATCTTAGAACTCTGTCGTTTATTAACCGATTTGGAAAATATATTTTCGATCGAAGAGGTAGGTCTGAAATTGGTCCCAAGTGTTGTAAAGACACATCATCAATCTAGACGTGGTCTCCACTGAAGGGCTCGTTGACCCCACCGGTTATCGGTCCTTCGACAAATATGGCCAGCCCACAGCCACTTCAGCCTGCTCTATAGCTATGTCGACCACCTTGGTTCTCTGTCGGTTAACCTCATTCCTGAGGAAGACATACTCTTGCACAACTTCAAGAGGAGTCTCGGCGACAATAATCGGTTCTGGGGTAATACGATAATTGATTATAATTTTAGTTTTCTATGTTCATACCCAGACCGATTCGACGAGAAGCATCAGCTAAGCTGTTCAGCATTGTTTGCAGATCTTGCAGCGATTCCCCCACTAAGACGATGTCGTCAGCAAACCGTAAGTGTGAGATGTAGTCCCTGTTTATGTTAATGACCTGTCCATTCCAACTCAGCGTCTTAAACATGTCTTCCAGTGCGGTTGGAACATTTTTTTTTAAATGACATCCCCTTGTCTAACTCCACGACGCAACTGGATAGACTTTGACTGCTGGTTCTGGAATTTGACAGATAAAGTAGCTTCATCGTATAAGCATCTCAGCACTTTGATATACCGCCAAGTAAATGTTAAGACACAAAACTTCACAACCCGCGACAGGATTCGAACCCGCATCTTCGGACCTTTTGAGTTTCAAAAGAAAAATCGTATTTAAATTAAATGAAAACAAACTTGTAAAAAAAAATGTACGAGTAGTATATTTTTGCAGAAGTTTGAAGAAGGTGACATATTGTGCCGACCTTACCTAATGTGAGAAAACGGGAAGAAAGATGTTGATGAATTTTACACAGTACCTAGCCATCTAGCCACAAACGAAGCTTAGCTTGTAATAAGGAACATATAACGGAAAAAATACTACTTATTTACTCTTTTATCTTTCATTCATTAAGATCCTGCTGGAACTTTCAGGAAATTGTCGAAATCATAAATCAAACTTTTCCGGCTATTCGCTTACAATTTGGACCGAATCCTTATAGCTGTCTTCAAGATTAAAATCCCCAGCATGTAGGTACTTACCAATGAAGTCTTCTCGTATTATATAGCTACAATGTAGATAGTAGTACAAAGTAGACACATAAAGTATGTTTCTGAAGCAGAAAGCTGTTTGGGCTTTGTTTGGTTGAAAACTACCAAGTTCAATTTTGCAGTCTTACGTACATAAAAAATGTGAATAAAGGGGTAAGCCTGGTAGTGCAGATAAGACACAGTATCTACCTACTGATTCCTTATTCTCTAAATTATTAGATATACAACTACCTTTATATACAGGTGAGTTTTTTTCCAGGCCCACTGAGGGTAAGTCTGAAACCGTGAGAGTTATCAAAAATTCATGTTAGAATTTACGTGCTCGATTAAAAAAAAAATCTGCATTAAAGAACATCTAATTTTTTTTAACCGCCTCTGTGGTCTAGTGGTTCAACCCAACGATTTCAGATCCAGAGGTCCCGGGCTTGATCCCCTTGGGGAGTACAATATATTGTGCTTGGTTTGGTTGGTGGTAGGGCTTTGTTGAAGTCCGCCTGGCTAGCTAACACCATCTTACCTAATGATGTCCCTATAACAACAATTTCAAAAATGTTGTGTTCCGGCATTCTGAGGTAAATAGCCAGTTCCTCAGATTGTTGAGGATTCCGGGTGAAGAGCGCTTCCACATCCAGCCTTATCATTAACATTTATAAAATCAGGTGAGATGAAGGAATAGCACTTCCCCGTAGTACAATCAAAAAAAGGGACGGAACCCTCGGTGTGCGTGTCAGACTCGCACTTGGATGATTTATTGTTTCAAATTTGTATGTGAAAAGCGGGATGCGATCAGTTTCAAAATTAAATGTCACCAAATCTGATAACAACGTATAGTCAACACTCGTTATTCTCGATCCAATTTAATTATACATCGTTCGTTCGTTATCATAACAATTTGTTGACGTTTATTAAGTTTATAGGGTTCAGTACAAAAAGCATGTCAATGGGACCCTTTTATTAGTCTGTCCATCTATCAAGGACATGTATTTTGAATTTTCTGCGAATCCTACCTTTAAAAGGTGGGATCTTTTGTTTCGTAATACGTTGCTGGTTGACTATTTCAAAGAAAATGTGTACAAAACAACGTATATACAAGATACGTACATTTTAAACGTCGTTTATTTTAGCTATATGATATTAAAACGAGGGTCAAACTAAGTGTGATTATAAGTGTAGATAGTGTTTATTTTATTAAAAGAAACGGGTATTTATCGCGTATTGTACTTAAATTTGTCTCCCCGCAACCACGGCTGTTGCAACCCCGCTGAATCGTAAAATAAATACAGGTTAAATAAGCGATAAATACCCGTTTTTCGAATCAAAATAATGTGTTCTTATCACGAATGTTTAATAAAGCCTATAGATAGTGTTAACCCAAAAAAACAAGCCATATGTGTTGGACTTGCAATAAATACTCCGTTAATCAACATAAATTGTCCTGAATGGTCGGAACCCTCAGTGTGCTTGTGCAACTCGCACTAGCCGGTTTATTATTAAAACAACGAAACGCAATAAGCGATTTTGTAAACTGAATTGTCAAATGGACACTTTGGTGAAATGAAAATTGAAAATCTTGGCATTCCAATTAGTTTACCTACGTATTTGTGTAGAAAAACGTACAGTATGGGGATGGTTTAGTAGCACATCGTAAATTATTTTTTTAATGAAACGTAGCATATGTTTGGATTGGACGTGCCTCTGACTACCCAATAGTAGGTGATCCTCAAACGATCCACACTTTTAGTAGAGTTATAAATACTCGAAAGGTAAAAAATCTATCTTTTCTCATGCGGATTTTGTAAAAGGAGAATAAATTAAATACATCTTTAGAAAATACACTCCACCTTAGCTCCTTTCACTAATACAGTAATCACCAATCTACCCGCCAGTCATGGTGTGTACTAGATAATTACATATTACATGTAACTGTCTATTAAGCGCTTCCTACCTAAAATATATTTATTATATAGTTCGTTTTAACTATTTTTATTTGAAACAAATAAATATTAACATAAATAGTTATTGAAATATTTTTCATTATCTCCTTCAGCTTTAGAAGAAACTCAGGTCAAACAATGGATGATTACGGGCAGTGATGATGATGATAGGAAATTTTCTCAATTCAAAAGTTTTGAGAGAATATAGAGATAGTACAGTAGTAAAGTACCTTGTGAAAGGGCTCGTCCGGAGGATTAATACCACTATACTTATTTCGGCCGCCAAGCAGCATTGCTGTGTTTCGGTTTGAACGTTATGGTTGCCGGTGAAATTACGGGCACGCGAGGCTTAACACCTTTATGGCTCAATCTGATGGGCGCAATGCAGTGTCGTATAGGCTATGTTCTTTGTGAATGTGTCCTATGCAGTAAGGCATTGTTCTAAGCAAGCTTAACACCAGGTAGGCTACTTGATAAGCCCGTCTCCAAGTTCGATAAAAAAAACATCTACCTACTGTAGTGTGATCTAAGAAGCGCCATTACATCTGTCACGAACTATAAAAACATTTAAGACATTTGTACTATCAGGTATCAAAGCAGGCTTTTTTCTTGAATTTTGATCCCTAGAGAAACGTTGATCTACATTATCAATCTTGTTTTCTTTATGTGAGAATATATCTCAACAGTATTGCTTCGATAAACTTTGATGTGTTGAAAGATCGTGATTTGAATAGACAACATTGAATTGAACTGAATTTGTAATGAGAATAATCCTTTAGGTCGACTTACAAGATCAAGCTCAATACAAGGAATGCATATTTTCTAATTTAAAGTAATCATATGAAGAGGTAAAGTTTTAAAGTTAAAAGTAAGAGGTTATTTCCAAAACTACTCATCCGATTTCAAAAAATATTTCAGCGATATTTAAAATGGCTTTCAGGGTAGCCAAGGGCTGTATTCCCGTTAAAATTAATTAAAAGACTTTTCGTTGCGACCATTGTTGCAAATAAAGTCATCGAAAAACGTTAGAGCAGATGCGGCTTTACCTGGATTCCACGTAAGCCAAGCTAGTGTAGGATATTATGTAGTTTGAATCATAAAATTTGAGAGAAGTTTTGTCGTGTTCATTGATCAATTAACAAATAGTTGTCGATTGGTCTTTTTTAGATAATTTTAGACCGAAGAGGCCCCGGAGTACCGCTGATTTACGCTCTCCAGTACAAACGTAGTTTCTTTTTCAAAGTGTTAAGTCCGATTCACATTAAATTTTGCAGGTATAATCGGAAAGATATAATCTGTGACCGTCGTGCGCTACTATTTTTTAAAACGCAATAACAATGAAAATATATGGAAAAGAGTGTTTGTATAAAAAAAGTCTTTTCAATATATTATGGTTTGTATTCGTTTTTTAGAAAAAGTTTCGCACCATAGACACAGATTATCGCTATCCGATTATACCTGCAAAAACTCTTTTGAATCATTTTTGAAATGAAAATGTAGCTATGTTTGTATGGGAAAGCCTTCTTAATTAAAAAACAAGACAAACTCAAGGATCAGTTGTGGCATGTTAAAAATGAACATTATCAATCGGTAATCTTTTTCACGTTCAAATCAGGGACAGGCTATCATCCCCCTTAAAGTATATGCCTATCAGAGGGATGCTGGCCTGTCGCTGGTTCTTAGTCTGTAAGTAGTTAAGTAACTTAGCTAGTACAAAGTAGTTAGTCGGTTTAATGGAGGCATCAACTAATAAATGTACTCTTTACTGTATATTTTATATACAGTATAGGGTCTTGCCACGCCATCTATCGAGCATTTTGTTCCTTTTATGACGTGTTATAGAAAATGGTTTTTACTGTGAGATTAAAAAATATAATATTTAGCCACCCCACAGATAGTAAAACGCTTTAGATTGTAGTAAAGATAACAATGAAATGCTTATTGAAATTAAACACAGCGATCTGTCCAAACTAGCATATAAACTGTTGAGCATTTGTTCAAATCAAAAATAATTTCTGATAGAAATATAATACTCTTCCGGCGTTATGATTGAGGCGACGCGATCCAAAAGATAGTTCTTAGCTAGGTCAGAGAATAAGCATTGCTATTCAGCGTAGCGAAGCTGCTTTAGTGTCTTGGGCAAGCTTGTGTTTGGTACTGGTTGTTATGATATGAAACCTATTTTGTCAAGTTAGAGTTCTAAACTCTTTGCATTAGATATACGTAGTAAAAAAATAACTAAAAAAAATATATTTGGGATCAAACAATATCTAACATTATTCATTAATATTATAAATTTTAAGGCCTAATTTTTTACAAATTTGTTGACATGCAATGTCTACAATTAGTATAAACTTGTGTCGCAGACACCGCATTACCTTCAAGATGTATTATAATTTAATAATTTAAAACAATCACACAATCCAATTAAAATTTTCACTCTACTATAACTAAATCTAATAAAACCTATGAAATTAAATTATATTATAATATACATTTTAATCAGTATCTTCACAGTAGTATGTCATTGTGACAAGTGTCAACTTAATAAGTCTTAGAATGTTTTTGTGTTAAATTAAACACAAGTTTCCATTTTTTATTCTTTAAAAAAGTAAACTTTTTTTTAAGTAAAGTTTTTGAAGTAAACTTCAAAGGGTCATTCACGGTAGACCAGACTGGACCCAAGCCTGCCCAACTTGGATTAATTGATTCAATGGACTGCTTATTAATGGTCTTTAGGTAAGTAACCCAACTAGTGACCTTGTCAATAGATGTATTTTTTTATGACAGTTAATTTATTTTATAATTATGTTATAATCAATAACTCAGTCATGTGTTTTGATTGGAAATATTTTTTGTTTCATATTTCAGTTAGAAACCATTTATAAACAAAATTTAAAATGTAGGTAAGTGTAAAATATTGATTTATTTTTGTTAAGGGACATGACTTAAAACATTCGAGTTAAGTTATGAGTATAAAATTAATGACTAAAACTACTATTTGAAAAGTTTTATAAGATGAAAGACATATTATAAAGATAGAAATTAATGTAATTTTCGAAAAAGTTTCTGTGAAGCCCAACTCCAAAAATAAATAATGCCGCCTAAGCCATGTTCTCATATATGCGCGTGCAGTTTCGCTTATTAGCATGGCGAGTAGTATGCCGGATTTCTTACAGTCGTGTTGACTAAAACACAGACGTGTTGCCCCTTAGAGAACGCGCAGCAGCGGGCAGCCGACCTTTTTATAGTTTCTGCTTTATTAATGTGCGTTTTTAAAGAATTTATGCTTGACATCTGCGAGCGGGTAGCTACCATTAGTGTAGTTTTGAATAAATAACATGTTCTCTCTATTTTATTGATGTAATGTTTGGCAAAAAATTATGTTTCAAAACAAGAAAATTTACAGAAATCAGTGGTATTAACTACGGTTTATTAGATACAACCTGCTAACAGACAGACGGATAGATGGACGGACAGACAGCAGAGGCTCAGCAATCCCATGTTAAAAGGACGGAGGGTCCCGTTGGTAACCTTAAGGTATGGAACCCTTAAAAGTTAGTTTTAGGTAAAATTAGATAAGTGAAGATATCATGAGGCGTCAAACAAATGACTATTATCCCTACGAATTTATCTCATCCAACATTCTACCACAATTGAAGGGTCAAAATGAGAATAAACTCAAAATGAGTTATGGGTATCGTTGGATTCAAAATGAAATAAGCTATATTATGACGTTCTTGGAATTAAATATAATAATAGTTTCGGCGCATATTTCGAGATATTCAGACGGAAAAGGCGTTAACTGACAAAAATTTGTTATCTCTACGGTCAAAAACGGTAAAATGTTCATAAACGCAGCAAAAAAAATCTAAAATACTACTTTTCTCTAGTCTAAAAATGGTGTAAGAAACAAAAAGACGTTTTTTTTTTCACTAATACCCTAAAAAGGTCCAAATAAATTACCTTGGAACAGAGCTATAGATTAAAATAATAAATTCTTGTATTCACTTGTCAGCTACAAATCACGCTCTCATCTTGTGTTAATATTTATTACACCCTTTTTGCTCAAAGCGATTGCACTGACCAATGCGCGAATAGAAAAGTTAGAGGAGCCACCGAGTCTATGATACCTGAAATGGCTTAGCTTCAGCGATCATATCTTCCACATTACTGTAGCATTTACTTTGAAATTAATATAATATGTTATATAGTTCGGGATAGATGCTAAAACGCTTATGTTGTGAAAACACGATTACATAAAATTTTCACTAGAAAAAAAAGTATGAAAAGTAATTAAACACAATTTTAAAAATCAATATTTGTTTTACCGTAAAAAAATAAAATTTTGAAATTTGCACATAGTTTTGACATCTGGTGGTCATAAACGCCGTAGTTGAGCGCACAGCAATGTCACCTGTAAAGGCGATCGGTAACTGCCCGTTACCCTAAGGACGTCTCTGGTGGGCGTATCGACCACTTTACGTAAACTAGCTACCTACAGTAGAGGCGCTCTGTACTTCGTACGTCACCGTACGTGTGTCGATGTACGTAAGGACGTCTCTACACCTACCTCCTACCTCTACGTAGCCTTGACTACGTAACCTAACCGTTGTGTATGTAAATGTTTGGTTGCCCTAGCTAAGTGTGGGGACGTGGCCCTAGCTAGATATGTGTACTTGTATCCTATCGCCCTAGCCCTAACCATAAATTGTACTAGATAAATATATAAATAGGTCGGGATATCTGTCACCAGGAGACCTAAGATGACAGACGGAAGGGTGGTAATAAATAAGGGTTGTGTACGGCGTGCAATGTACACAGGAATAAATTTCTCACCGCCGGTCAAGCAGACTCACAAGACCGATCAGCGTGACGGCTAAGGGTGTCGTGGCCGCAGTAAGAGGAGGCTGAAATGCATGAAAGACCAGCGGGGGCTGGGGGCCCTTGAGCAGCTCCTCCAGCGGTTTGCTGGGAACTTCTGGGACCCGGGCTGCTCGTCCAGCGGATGCTGGGAACTCCTGGGACCCGGGCTGCTCGTCCAGTGGATGCTGGGAACTTCTGGGACACAGGCAGCTCGTCTAGTGGGTGGTCAGCTGTTCGTGGGCTTCCTCTTCAGGGTGGTCATGAGAGACTGGTGTTGAGTGGCGTCCGTTTATGGGTCGAAGCCTCTGAGCGGAACCTCTGGTCCGGCGTCCGCTCTGGTAGGTGGTGGGAGCCTTAGGTCGGCTCGGTGGCTGCTTCCCGGTGGAGGGAGGGCAAGCCTCCTGTTGGCTGGTGGAGAGAGTTTGAGTTGCTAGTGGCTGAGCTGGTGTTCAGAGCTACTGCTCATCAGGAACTGCAGGCTGATCCAGGATCCGTTGGCAGGTTCAGGGTCCGCTGGCTGGTGGCTGGATCAGGTTCTGCTGGAGGGTGTTTCGGGAGGAGTAAAACTCAACTCAGTACTCGTTTGAAACTAATTTATTCTCAAAAATATTCATCTTATATACTAATTATTATTTGTAAGTGTGCTATCCGTGTCTAGCCGATGCAGCATCATTTCGCTTGCTCGGCTATGAACTTTGGAACATTTGACGCAGCATTGCATATTATATTTGGGGCATACTATTTTACCTTACGACTTGGCTTGTTTAATTTTTATGATTAAGGTTGTAACATTACATATTATATGATTACTAGTCTTATTTAGATTACAATAGTTTTATTTAGTGTGATTCGAACATCACCTTTATTATAACTTTATCTTAGTTCGAAACTAGAGTAAAGTATAAGGAATTATTTCGTATTTTTAGTGTTGTGTCACTATTAATATTTTTTGCAACGATGTTTTTTACAATACATTTAAAAGGATTAACAGGATGAAATAATATGCAATAGTAGTGAAATACGAACTATTATTAAATGTAATATGACTTTTATTAAATTTAATAAGTGATTATTTTCTAATAACATAATTAGCAAATACAAAATGCAAAAGTCATTAGGGTGTTTTAACGACGTAAATCCTTTTTGTACTCATTGAAACTCGATAATATTGATAAAAAATTGATTTTAGTGAAAAATCCAAGATATTTACTGTATTTCACAACTAAGTAACATTATTTGAATACAATAATATTATTTTGGTCATAATTTACCATATCATAGTCTAAAAAATCTGTTTCATTGCGATTTTCATTATAAAATATCAATGTTAGTCCACCAATGTTTGGAGTGGATTATCTCGAAATAATGAAATTGTTAGTTAACGCCTTCTCATTTTAGACCCTTCAATTAACTGACATAATTGTGGCGGTCGCGGGAAATTGGAGGCTGTAGGCATAATGTTCAGCAGTGGACGTATGTGGGATGACATGATGATGGTATATGACATTATAAAACACAACGTAACATCTAAATGCGAAATGCAAACGGCAGCGGCGTCAGTCGTTTCGAAAACCATTATCGCTCAAAACGAAGCCACTCCACACGAAACTTCGCAATGCATTGTGGCGCGGTGTGTGTAAGAGCTATGAGCGGTATAGTGTCTTTTTTATAAACCTTCAATTGTTACACAAATTTTGTAACCAAAATGTTCAACCTGCCAAGCGACTCAATTCGTTATAGAAGTCTTTTGAGCCCTTGAAGAGTTATCTAACAGCAACTTTTCGACCTTTCGATCGAGGTAGCAATATAATTTTATGATAATGTGTAAATATATAAATTAAAACTCAATACCTACTCAAGAAAATAAACCAATTTATTAAAAATTACAGAAAACAAATAAAAATACTCATGCATAAACAATATATATACTTTTAACAAAAATAGAACTAACTAGCCTCACAGCTCAGTTGGTGGTATCTCTGCCTTCGGCGGTGTAGGTTGTGGGTTCGATTCCGACCCAGGACAAGCATTTGTGTGATGAATATAGATGTTAGTTCTGTGTTTGGGTGCTGTATCATATAATATGTACGTATTTATAATAAATAAATATATACAGGGTATAACTATATATCAAACATTATCAGTAAAGCTACGCTACAAATATACACACAACTTTTATAATATAAATACCTACATATTATACACTATGTACTTACATACTATACTATACTATACAAATTTAATACACAAATACAGGGTGAGTTTTGTTCCAGGGCCACAGAAGCCAAGTCAGAAACCGTGAGAGTTATCGAAAAGTCCACGGTGGACTCGTGGTCACACCGTTTTGTTACACCAGTGTGACCACGAGTAATTTCTTTTACTCTGGTAACACTGTGCGGTGTGATCATCAGTAAATTATTAAAACATAGGACTCGTGGTTACACTGGTAGTGTGGGGAAATAGTACGCTGAAGCTGGACAGGGTTTTTCTACATTTCTGATGACAGCTGTCAAAACTAAACAGTAGTTCTGAGCACAAAAATAATCATGTTAGGAGTTACGTGCTCGATTAAAAAAAAAGTAGGTTCTGCATTTAAGAAAATCAATATTCTTTTATAGGTTTTCTGGATAAGTGAGTTTTAGATTATTATTTTGTTGCATTTATGTGTTCTTTGTTTTATAATAAAAAAAGTAATGTATGAGATGACTATGTGCCCAAAGTTGTTGGAACGCTTTCAATATAAAAATTTAGAAATTTAATTTGATGCATTTTGTAAAGGTTATACGTTCAGACTATGCGTAAGTTAAACTATTAAAACCTCTTTTGCAGTATTTTCTGTTCGTGATGAGCTTAAATGGAATCGTCATCGGATTAAAAAACGTTCGCATTTTCGTGGTAACGCAGCTGATGACATGGCACGGACACCCTAATGGCTGAACATTTTAAATATTGTGGTACCCACCGTACAGTAGCAGAAAAAAAATGTTCTTAAAATTTTTAAGTATTGCTTATTGTCCAGTTTTGCTCAATGGTTTCAGACTTGGCCTCAGTGGCCCTGATAAAAAACTCACCTGTATAAATACATATTTAAGTATTATATCCGTAATCTTGCTCCCCTATTATAAGCTATACTTAGTTGGGGGGCTAGATGGCCTCATGTGACATGACGTCCTGTAATATTTTTAATTATAGAATAAATATACTTAACATACACTACTACGTTTACATAAACAATCAGTATTATTTAAACTTTATCTTTATGTTGAGCGAAAGACATAGCTCGAATAGTATGGGGAATTATTTTTATCATCGCTTACACTAGAACCCCGCCAACACCATCCGAATTAATAGCAAAGAGCAATTCAATAATGCTCGAATGATTTTTAATATTCGAACAATTCTCTGTGCCGACGTATTGTCCATTCAACAAAACCAATTTTTGGGATACACGCTCTGAAAGAAAATTCAATCTTACGGATTAACAATAGGACTTGAATTGGTTTGTTTGTTAAGCTTTAAATCCTCCAGATCCTGACAGCATGTGTGGATAATAATTACGCACGGCTGTAGTCAAATTTTTCACAGTTGGTTGACCCACATCACAAGGTTATTGAAATTATAATACTTTTGGTAAAGATGTATAAGTACTGATATTATACCTCTATTTTGGCCATGAATAGAAAGAAAATTACTAAATGGATGGAAATTAAGTCATATTGAAATTTCTTCAGACATTGGTGAAATTGTCGGGCACGTCATAAAAGCCGAAAAAGGTAAAACCAAAAAAACAGGCAGCAACTTACTTCTATATATATGTGTATATATATATATATATATATATATATATACATTAGAATAGCTTAGTTGGTAGTAGCTCTGCCTTCTTCTGTAGGTTGTGGGTTCGATTCCCACCCATAATAAATATTTGTGTGATGTATACTAATGTTTGTTCTGTGATTAGATGTTGTATTGTATGATAAGTATGTATTCACAAAAAAAAAGTATCTAAGTATTATATCCGTAATCTAGTTCTTACAAGTTTTGTTTAGTTTGGGACTAGATGGCGCTGTGCAAAATGAATGTCCCGTAATATTTATTTATTTATTAATGTTCAGTGATCACCACGCCCTCCTATTTTTGAGATGGCTCTGTCCAGCAATAGACATTCATGGGCTGTTGAAGCAGAAAGTAAAGTTTGTAAGTATTATTGCTAAGTATATTCCTAATCAAAGTTTACCTGCTATAATGGCAAGCAAAAATAATTGGTTTGCTCCGCCGCATCCTTGCCCAGGTATGACTAGATATGTTGATGCCTTCTCATGCCTGGGCAGGAAGTGAACGTCAGACGGAAATTCTTAGCAACAGGGTCTCATTACCAGATATTGTTTTCAGTACCAAGTGAGACCTTAAGACGGCCTCGATTACTTTAACTAGGTCGCCCAGAAACTTTAGTTTGCTCAGCACAGTTACAAAAGTAACTAGACTTACTTCTTTACCAAGTTAAACATTTATTTCACAAAGAGCCATCACTCCAGCTTTGAAGTGAACCTCCCAAGGCAAACTATCGGCTTCCGTTCTTAAGGTGGAGCCTCTGTGGTAAGTACGCTTGAGAGATTATTTGGAAAAATTGTGGCAAAAAAACTTGTAATTCGCCAATACATGTACAGCTAATAATAACAGTATTTCAGATAATTCTCAGACAAGCCTCACAGCTCAGTTGGTAGTAGTTCCGCCTTCTGCGCTGTAGGTTGTGGGTTCGATTCCCACCCAGGACAAACATTTATGTGATGAATATAGATGTTTGTTCTGTGTTTGGGTGTATTTTGTATATATTGTATTGTATTGTATGATAAGTATGTATTTACAAAAAAAAGAAGTATCTATGTATTCTATCCGTAATCTAGTTTCCATATTACAAGCTATGCTTAGTTTGGGACTAGATGGCGCTGTGTGAAATTAGTGTCCTGTAATGTTAAAAATGTTAAAATCAATGCTTAGATTTTCCATGTCCGTAAAAAAGGAAACTTGGTTGATAAAGATCCAGTCAGATAGTAAACCGATTTGGCACATATTATGTGTTTCCAAATAATTGTTTTTATTAGTTACGTAGCCTGTATGAAGTCGCGATTTGATGTTTTTTAATTTATGTTAATCTTGTTTTTTGTTTTTTACCTTCATCTCATCTGGTAACAAGTTAAGATAAGGCTGAAGGTGGAAGCGCACTTCACCCGGAATCCTCAACAAACTGAGGAACGGGCTATCTTACCTCTAAATGCCGGAACACCACAATTTTAAAATTGTTATCATGGCGACAGAATTAGTTAATGATGGTAGTGAGCCAAACGGACTTAAATAAAGTCCTACCACCAACCAAACCAAGCACTATATTTGTTCCCCCTAGGGATCGAACCCGGGACATCTCGATCTGTCGTCGGTGGGCAAGCCACTAGACCATAGAGGCGGTTAAGACTAAAGCGTACTTATCCCTGAGTTTCCGGCCTTAAACTTAAAATTTATCAGGAGCGGAAACATTTAATTGCATCATACCAGTTTTGTAAAGAAAGTCTTCGTCTTTGTGGCGTTGGGTATAAGAAATGCATATATTTTGGAATATCTTTTTTAATATCTTTATAATCTTAAAACTGTACCTAATATAAAATTTCCAACTGCCTCTGTGGTCTAGTGGTTCGCCTTCTAGTGTCAGATCCAGAGGTCCCGGGTTCAATTCCAAGGGAGTACAATATTGTGCTGGGTTTTAACAACTTTATTCCGTGGCCATAACAACAATTCCAAATTGTTGTTTTCCCGCATTAAGAGGTAAGATAGCCAATTCCTCAGTTTGTTGACGATTCCGGGTGAAGTGCGTTTCAACGTTTGGCCTTATCATAACTTGAAAATCAGGTGAGGTGAAGGCCAAGCATCTACCCGTTTTACACTAAATAAAAACACTTGCAAAAAAGACTTTTGATTGAGGCGACACGTGACCCAAGGGCTGGCTCTTATTTAGGCCAGCGAATTAGCATAGCTTTTCAGCGTGGCAATGCAGCCAGTGTCATTGGCACGCTTCCGTCTTGTACTGGTCTGGAATAGTTGAGCTACCTATAGGCCGTTTGTAACGGTCCTTAGATTAATTTGACTGATTCCTTTGTACATATTTAGTTTAATTGTACATTTTATTGAATAAATATTTTTTAATAATTAAAACAAATATAGTATTATTTATCTGGACAAATATTGAAGCCAAATTGAGTATGGGACTGTCTCGAAAATCAAATTATGTGATCGGAACGATACTTCCACTGCAGATGGACAGTTGGACAATGGAGGCTTAGTTATAGAGTCCCGTTGGCACCCTGTAGGTACAAAACCTACAAAACCCGTAAAATACTTTCATCGACTGTAATGATGATAATAATTGCCACTTTGGTGTAATTATTGAGTTGCTGACAAAAATAAAAATAAAATCACGCGGGTTGCATGAAGACATTCTTAAAACGGACGCGATATAGTCAAGGTAGGATATTAAAAAAAGCTTCTTAATATTTCAGCAGCGCCTCAAAGGGCGCGAGTTAAAACCTTGTTAAAGTTAATGAACAAACTCCGTTTCTTACTTAAACTGAAGTCACTTTACATGAAAGCTTTACGGAAACTAGTTTCGTGAATATTCTCGTTTTCTTTTTGAATACAAGAACAGAAATAACTTATTCCGTAAATTTGGTTGAAATATCTCGATACCAAGTCTCTACTCTATACTACTATGGCCGTTTTTTTTGTCAAGCCAAGCGTTTAACCACCATCTCACTTGACAGACAAGTAAATGTATAGCATAAGACTGATGTCATAATTAAAGTATTTTTTTATTAATTAAGTATTTTGAGGATCATTTGAAACCTCAAATCTACCGCCTGTTCGAAATCGCGACCAGCACACAAGGAGAATGGCAAGATGGAGCACGCATGTGGACTTGAAGACTCCGAGATCTTAATACGAAAAACAGATAATGGCAAAGAGTTCAATTCCTTACCAGTACTAATAATAAAGGTGGAGGCAAATCGATGTGTTCAGCAAACTTACTTGCTCCATGTGAGTTGGAACGTGAAAGCACTGTCGGAAACCACCTATGTCACCTTGAAGTTTCAACCAACAGAAAATAAGCTGCTTGATGCATTTCAATATGGACTTGTGTGTGAATGACAGACAGACTGACGGAGGGATTGATAGTGGGGGTCTAGTAATAGGATTTTGTTGGCCTACTTTGGGTGCAGAACCCTAAAAAACCTAGTATTTTAAGACTTCTCCGAAGCGCAGGTGTTGAAAGCTGTAAAAGTAACTTTACTATCGCGGCTTATACATTTCTAATAGATACACCCATTCCTTTTGATACCCGACAGCTTTCACAAGTTGTGTTTTATGCTGAAACTTGTTTCATATTTCTTATTCAAAGTTTTCCGTAAGTAGGCACTGAAAAAGTCGAGAATCTAAGCGCGGGGTACATTGTAGATGGATTTAATTTTCAGCTGTAGCTGACAATTTTAACAAGCCTCATAGCTCAGTTGGTAGTAACTCTGCCTTTTGCGCTGTAGGCTGTGGGTTCGATTCCTACCCAGGACAAACATTTGTGTGATGAAAATGGATGTTTGTTCTGTGTTTGCGTCTTGTACCTTATTGTACGTATGTATTTACAAAAAGTATTTAAGTACCTATTTTATCCGTAATCTAGTTTCCATATTACAAGATATGCTGTGTGGTTGGTGTGGAACGCTACCTGCGTCGACACCCTAGCGCCATCTCATCTGCCTGGGAAATCAGTTAGGGCTGGTGCGGCGGCTGATTCGGCCGAGGATCACAAAAGGCGCAAATATAGTGGTCTCGATAGAGCTTACCTATTTGAGCCTTTTGGGGTGGAGACCTTGGGTCCGTGGGGAGCCGGTGCCCTCCGGGTTTTCAAAAATATTGCGGGGCTTTTGATTGAGGCGACACGTGACCCAAGGGCTGGCTCTTATTTAGGCCAGCGAATTAGCATAGCTATTCAGCGTGGCAATGCAGCCAGTGTCTTGGGCACGCTTCCGTCTGGTACTGGTCTGGAACAGTTGAGTTACCTATAGGCCGTTTGTAACGGTCCTTAGGTAATCTGACTGATTCCTTTGTACATAGTTAGTTTAATTGTACTTTTTATTGAATAAAGATATGCTTAGTTTGGGGCTAGATGGCCCTGTGTAAAATGAATGTCCTGTAATATTTATTTATTTGTTTATTTAGGAATTAATGTTCTCGGAATATAATAGGTATGATGGGGATGGTGCCTAGCTCGTGGTCTTCCCGGTTACAGCTGATCACACACTGCTAGTAGGATATGTTAAGGTAAGCCTTGATAGTGACCTGCCGAAGTCCGCCACCAAGCAGCTTGCTTTTTGACAAGAGACAGCTTCTGGGAAAGCTCGCTCTATCAAAGTCCTCATCCTCGCCTAGGTAATCGAAGAACATCCAAGAGCTCCCCCATATCAAATCAAAAAATACCCTTACTCTTTAATACCCTTTTTCTTCATTAAAGGATTTACGTTGATCACCGACTATTTGGTCCAGTGGTTTTGCCCAATTGTATCAGACCTAGTGGTCCCGAGTTCAATCACCTGGGGTACACATATTTGCTTGGTTTTGTGTTTTGTGTTCCGGCATTAATAGGTAAATATATATAGCCAGTTCCTCATGCAGTTTGTTGAGGAGTCCTTAAAATAACTTGACATAAGGCCTTATACTCACTTGAAATAAGGTGAAATTAAGGCGAAGCGCTTCCCTGTCGAAATCAAAATTAAAGATACGTACATAAAGGTGTGTAGGTGGTGTAATGGTTTATATAAAATCACAAGTGAAACAAGCCCTTAGCTACGTCGCGTGCTCTGCTCCACTAGCTTTAAACGACGAGCTTAAAAGCCTTAATAAGTCCCTAATGGGGTCGCATTGAACCTTAGTACTCACAAGCAGACTAGCCTAGACCTCTAGCTTACTTTGTTATAGAAAACATAATTATTTATAATTTATTCGCAGGTATTTAAAGGTATTTACTCTAACCGTTTGGCAAGCATATGGTTGTGTAGCGGTTGTAAAAACCTGGTGTGGCTTCCCCGGTGTGCAATTTGGACCTCTTCCATTTCTCTAGTGGATGTCGTTTGAACCATCATGTCGAACATCATCATCACATGTGAATACATTCCATGTGGATCTCCTGGAGTACCCCTTGGCAGGGATAGCCAAGAGAGGACATATTGAGTTTTTCCCATTGGTCAGATTGATAGTCAGACTAGCTGTCAAAACAATCTGACCAACGGGAAAAAAATCCCGTTGGACAGATTGTTTTGACAGCTGGCATTTTATTATTTTACAATTTTGAAAAACGTTCCAAAAAATGACCAACATTTAAATCTCCATTAGTAAGCATCATTTGTGAATACATTATAAATCCTTACATTTTCCTTAGTCCTTTTAATTGTAATCTTAGTTAAATATTTTTTCAGTAAAATTCTCAGTATGTTGATTATCCCAGGTCCTTTTCTTGTTATTTTTTTATTCTTTATGCCAACTATCTTGATAAAAATCATATGATTGACATTTCATGGCACACAGGAAAATTTTGTTCCAAAGAGTTTAAACCAGTGTTATTAAACTCCATAACGTCACAAAAAAAAACTATTTATTAGATAAATGACCTTTTTGCATTTTGTATTCAACTATATTTTACTAAATCACGAGGTGATCTGGCCAACGGGAAAAAAAAATCCTGTTTGCCAGACTAGTCCGACTATCAATCTGACCATTGGGAAAAACCCATTTGCAAATTTTTCACACGTTGCATTCTCCATGCTTTACCAAAGATTATATTTCAAAGAAGTACGTTGCCTTTTACTTTTTTTTTATTCGTCAGCTCTTAACCTCCTTGGTGCCTCGAAAATCAAATTCAATCACAAAATTTAATATTACATTTACAAGTAAAAGCCATTAAAGTTAATAAAAACGCCACAGGCGTGAGTGTTTTATATTAATTTAAATAAAAAACACATCTGAATACTCATGTATGAAATTACAATTATCTACGAAATGATATTCCTGTTGCGAGAGATATTCGATTAAATGTAATGAGTGTGTAAGGTGAAATTAATTAGATAGGCAGTTGCGAGGTGTGTTGGTGGAATGTTCATTACATATCTGAAGGTTGTGGTTCGAGTCCCGATAACTTTTTGCGTAAGCTCTTGATTTCGAAATCTTGGACAAATAATAAGGTTGCATTTTTATATGGATAATGTACCATTGTATTGCAAGTAAGGGTGCCATTAACATATAAAGTAAAAGTTGAAGGTGGTATTTCGAATCAACTGCCTCTGTAGTCTAGTGGTTCAACCACTGGTGTCAAATCCAGAGGTCCCGGGTTCAATCGCCATGGGGACTCTAATATTGTGCTTGGTTTGGTGGTTGGATTTTGTTTAAGTCCGCCTGGTTAGCTACCACCATCTAACCTAATTCTGTCACCATAACAACAATTCTTAAAAGGATTCAGGGTGAAGTGAGCCTTCTATACCTTCGGTATTATCACCTCCCCGTCGTACTGTAAAAAAAAATGCGTTAACTTTTGTGTCTCCATTCCAGTTGCTTTTCAGCAACTTACTCCCAAGACCCAAGTTCGAAGTCGCGTCTTTTCACGTGACGCTTTAACGCATCTTTGTATCGGATAAATGGCTCTTCACTTTTCCGTAGAGCAATAAGCGTTTCGCCTTCCTTTCACCAGTTTCGGTATAATACAACTCTTTATTTTTATCTTATCTTACGTTACTCCATTGCAGTTTTTTGTGCGGACATCCACCAAACCTTATTGATATTCAGTAATAACCAACCTTATTTAAGTCACTCTGCAAAAACTTGGATTCAGCAGTCAGTGTTTTTTTTTTTTTTATGAGGCAATAAGCATTTTCTGGAAGCATCCTAAAGTCGGGAGAGATTGATATCAAAGTCAGTCAATGGTCAATTCTTCAGTCTATAATATTATTATGCAGTATTTTTTCCTTGGATCATTTTGAATTTTAAATGTACCGCCTGCATTAAATCGCAACCAGCACACAAAGAGCGATAATATCTTTAGCAATAAGACCGCTCATGATTCTGATATCGTTTTCAATTTATTTGTTAATCTATTACTCATTAACTCGCTCCATTGTTGCTTAACCCTGCCCAATAATTAAATTTCTACTACTTATTTATGAAAATATTATGTACACGCGTAAAAACATTAACTTATTTGAAAAAACTGTGATGATAATTATAATACTTGAAATAAGAAAAAACTCGCTGTTCCTATAACTAGGCTAACTGTATGCTTTTAAAATAAATTACCAAGAAATGTAATAAAAAGATGAAGAATGTTGTTTAACAATTCCAGGAAATCTGAGAAAGCTTAATTATTATACAATTTCAGAGAAAAGAAAGAAAGAAAGACACATTTATTTATCACACATAAACTAGGTTATATAAAGGTCGGTATAAGTAGAAACAATTAGGTAACGTAGGTACCAACCAAATAGATACCTACTTAATTAAAAACGCGCTCTGCGAATACAACGTCGCTTTCCTCTAACGCGATGCCTAGCTTCGAAGCCAGCACGGTGACCGCGTGGACCAAGTTCTCGCCGCGCTCCTCGGGCAGCTGCCCGATGTCGAGATCGGCAAGAAGGGCCTCCTGGAGCTCCAGTCTGAGGTGAGCTACGGTGGCCCGGAGATCCGCCACATCTGCGTCGAGTCGCACGGGCACGGCGGCGGCGTCAGCGGTGACAGCAGCCAGGCGCTGCTCAACAGCCTCCACCCGCTTCTCCATGAGCACCAAGCGAGTCGTGAGCATCAAAGTCAAAGTCAAAGTCAAATATATTTATTCAGTAAGATTTTTTAGGATCACTTTGAAACTTCAAATCGCGACCAGCACACAAGGAGAAAGGCAAGAACCTCGGGCTAGTTTTTTTTTCATGATCCATTACAATAGCTTAAAATTATCTAATACTAGTTACAATTTATTCACTTGGGCAAATTCATTTTTTTTAATGCCAGGCTTTCTTATCTTCTAGGTAATCTGAAATTTTATAATAAGCTATCCTGGATAACTTTTGTTTTACAAAATTTTTGAATTTATTATTTGACAAGCTTAGCACATCACTTGGCAATTTTTTATAAAAGCGTACAATTTGCCCTATGAACGATTTATTAACCTTATGGAGCCTAGTTGTGGGAACAGCGAGTTAATTCTTATTTCTAGTATAATAATTATGTTTATCACAGTTTTTGTCAAATAAGCTTATGTTTTCACGCGATGGATGCGCGGAATTCAGCCACCTCCTGACGATGCTCGCGCATGTCTTCGCGCATCGCCCGCATCTCATCCTTAAACGACGTGAACTCGCAGAAGAACTTGTCCTGCATCCGGCCTAGCTCCTCCATCACCTCATCGTTGCACCGGCGCGAGTCGAGCTGTGCCTCGTATTCGGTGAACTCCGCCGTGAAAATATGCGAAGTGTCATCCAGCACCATGATATCCTCCGGTGGGGCGGAGCGCTGCTGTCTCCGGCGGCGGTACCGAGCACTCGCCTAGCAGCTGCCCCGCTCGCACTGGGGTCGAGGAATCCCTCCGATTAGGCGCCTTTACCTTGCATTCCGGACAGCGCCAACACTCAGGAATCGGCGCATCGGCGGAGACACCGAGGTACTCGTGGTATCACGTGGTGTCGTGGTACATTATAACCACATAATCATTAGCAACTACAATATATTTTTAGCTAGAACAGTCTTGTAGTTGTTACAAATTACACTGTCGTCACATATATAGCAAGACATTCTTGTTGAGCATGCGATAATCTCGTTGATGTAACAAGATTTTTTTTTCCGTGTGGGTCCGCGAGTCGCACTGTGGGCATAGGATCCCGCCTCGGATAAACTTATAGCAGGCTACGCATTTGACCATGTCACTTTATTTATTTGTGCTACTCGACGCTAGATGGCGATCGATATTGTATGTTGGCCGATAATTCTTAGGATTCGGCGAGATCACTAAATATAACTAGATTGTTTTAGTATTTCGTAAAATTCTTATTTAAACCCAGACGAGACACTGATCACTAAATTATGTAATGTAAGTCATTTATTGTTTTTCATCTCACACATACCTATATTAGGATACCACATATCTGATTGCGACAATCCGGTACCTAACAGATTAGTTTACACAATAAAACTTTGTCCACTTACTGTTTTTGTCCGAAAATTATCATGTAAGATAAACAATCCTCAGGCAGTGAGGAAATTATCCACTTCAACTCAGTACACTCTATTTGTAAATTTATAAATATTCATTTGTTTCACACAGCTTCACATTCACCGGTACTCGTGACGTCACTCCACTTCTTCTCACTTCTTCTAGAATACTTAGAAGATAAGATAGCTTGGCATTAAACAATTTGCTTCATAGAATCAAATATAATTAGAACAGGTTGTTTGCCTACCTGTGTCAGATCCAGAAGTCGCGGGTTCGATCCCCAGGGGAGTACAATATTGTGCTTGGTTTGGTTGGATTTTGTTTTAGTCTGCCTGGCTAGCTACCACCATCTTACTTAAGTATGTTGCTATAACAACAAGTTAATATTGTTGTGTACCGGCATTTAGAGGTAAGATAGCCAGCTCTTCAGACAGTTGAGGATTCCGGGTGAAGTGCGCTTTCACCTTAGCTTTAGCTTTAGCCTTATCGTAACTTGACACCAGGTGAGATGAAATCAAGCGCTTCCCCGTCGTATAATAAAAAAACACACCCGCACCAATCCAGACCACGTGACCAATCCATAGGACTCTAGCTTATTTAGCGAATGATGCTCTGTGTCGAGTGTTCTCAAATACATCACAAATTAAGCGAAACTTTTTTTAGTCCTTTTTATCCTATTATTTATTTACGTATGTTTTTTATATGCATCGCTTTCTTACATTTTTAAACAAAAAGTGGATTACAAACGATTCATAAATCAAAATGGAGATATTCATCTGCTGTAATTGCACGCTCTTCCGTTCCATTTCACCCGTTTTCTTTCCGTCGATCGAACGATTACTTTGTTAAGGGCCTTAAAAGGTCGGAACGGAACGTGTTGGAGCCTTAAAGCGGATGTGATAGAGTTGGAAAGAGTTCAATAAAAAAGACGTAGATGATGATGATGAATTATGTTGTCGTCACGTTTTTTTCAGTTCCTAGTGGTAGTTTTAACGGGAATCCACTCCTGACAAGTAAAGACACGAGTACAATTTTGTACATGAAATTCCTCTTGGTCATATTGGTAGAGCTAGAAGCGAGGGCACGAAATCGATACCAACAAATAATTATTAAGATTTATTATATATTTATGATATATTTATTTATCTCAGCCTACGGATATCGTAAAAGTCTACTTAGATAATGATGCAAATGAGCTGCTATCTGTGTAATGATCATTCTACCTGCTAAGTGTGAACAAAAGAGCCTCTTTAGAAGCCTATTCTTCATTTTTTTGTTTGCGATACATAAATACGATAAATAATGTTATAATGAAAGGTTTTTTTTGTACGATGGGGAAGCTCTTGACTTTTATCTCACCTGGATACAAGTTAAAATTAGGCCGAAGGCGAAGGAGATACATAGCCGTTAGAAATAGTAGTCGTAAATTAATAAATAAATATATGAAATGACATTTCACTACCAAATCTGGCAAGTTTCTCATCCGGGAATCAAACGATGACGATGATGATGTTTTCTTGAAGAACCGAAACAATGTTAAAGCCAACTGTCGCATACGTATGACTCGATTTTACCCAGCGCCATTTAGGCTCAAACTAAGTAGGTACCTATAGCTTGTAATATGGGAAATATATAACGTTTAAAATACTAGTAGACATACCTACATACCTGAATTATATCCATGTAGGTAAGTATTAAAAAAATGTCTTACAGTTGCATAATACAATACAACACCCAAGCACAGAACACACATAAATAATAGGTATATAAATTCATTTATTTCAGACAACTTAGTCCATAGTTAGATTAAATTTACACGTCTAAATAAATGTAATAACATTAAACATAATTAATTCGTTTTCGTACGTTTTATGTCAAATAATCGAAAAAGTTTAAAAGCCTTTATAACCTTTTTTCCGGTTTCACCGTAGCTGGCTGGAAACTCTAGCTAAGTGAAGAATGGAAGTGAACGACTTTTACTGCAATTTAAAACAAAGTTTCGATAATGGAACATTACGAGATTCTTAATTGAAATAGTTGATTTTTCTTCGAGATTTGGTTTAAGACGTTTTTCTTTCTTGTGACTGAAACTGCTATTTATTCTGCGTCGCCTTGGAGCCAGAATTGCGGGGACAATCGTTTGAAAATAAACTTTACTGTTACCTAATGGATTTTAGGGTCCTTCTATAATGAACCTTATTATTAGTATGTTATAGCCGGATTTCGTAAAATGGCATTGATATTTTTCAACAACAAAAAACCCTTTATACAAGGTGGTCTGCTCTAAAATAAGCAAGAGATTGAGCTAACATCACAAATCGGTATGCTTTCTAAGTGTTTTGGGGTAAGTGTCTGCCTCTTTGTGTCTACCGCGGGCAATGGAACCGCTGGCTTAATAATCACAACACAGGTGGTAGGATATGTTAATGTACACCTTGCCCTCGATCACCCTCCTGCTAAAGTCCGGCGCCAAACGGCTCTGATCTAGAATTAGACAAGCCCATAGTCAAGAGATAGCCAATAAAAAAATGTCGCAATTTTATTTTTAATTTTAAAGTAACTGACGTAATCAGTATGTATTATATCTGTAAGTAAGTATAAAACAAATCAACCAGTATCAACATTTTATAAGTAGGTTTTCGAAACGATTTATGTCATTAATTTTACTATATTATCTTTTAAATCATAAGCTAACATAAAATATCAATATTTTATAAATGAAACAATAAAGACAATTTATCTTATCTTAACTTGCAGGAGAGATGAAGGCCAAGCGCTATTTATCAAATGTAATAGATAGCCCAGTAGTAAGTTATTGTAACCACCAATTTCAAAATAAAATTGGTTATACGGAACAAAATTAAATGTAACATGTAGCATTTATTTTCCCGAGCCGTCCAAAACAACAAAAGATTTCAATAAGACAAACCGCCATTTACCGAAACCCGCAAGATTCCCTAGTAAATAATTCCGAAGCGAATTCGTCTCCTTCATACATTATAAATGTTACCTTATTTACGTCCTGCAGCGTTACACCCAGGCTGAGGGTGGCTATCCACCCATCTTAGCTATGCGAGAAAACTAGACAAGTCATTTAAGTATATTTTTTTATTTCACTGTTTTTATTCTGAATTGTTCATTTTAAATTTGAGCTATTATTTAAAATTAAAAAGAATATAACACGCCGTTGTACGGCAGAATACATTCGGCCTGATCAGACATTACTAATCTTAATCTAGTATACTGAAGCGTAAATAACTTTAACAGTTACCACTGTTTCTCTTGTGCCCTATCCATTTCGCTTTATGTTCAATAAACGATTTTAAATTTTCATTAGACTACCATCTATGTTAAACAATGTATATCGAGCAATAAATACCTAATACATGACTTCGAAAAAAAAACAAGCCACCGGCCAATACGACCAACAAGACATAGTTTCTGCCCGCGCTGTTGTATCCGGATATAATATATGTGCCAAGTTTTAGCAAAACGAGGGAGAAGCAAAATAAAACAGCTCTGTTTTTCTATGTCGATGTTTGATTTCCCACAGCAACTAATATAGGGGATGAAAAATGACCTACGAATCTTTCAAAGTCTAGTTAATAGTACCTACATTACTGCAGCGGTAGGCAAAAGAAGATGGACGAACGTGTAAATGTGGGTCGAGGCGAAGCCTAGGCAGACCTACGTAATTTTCGCGGGTTGTGAATTTTCGTGTCATTATAGCACTTGTAAATGTTGTGACCATGCGTGCAATCACTTTAAATACAAAAGTAATAACAAATATACATAAAATACGAGTACTTTGTAATGGCATGGACCGTGTCTGCCTCATAGCTTTTCTGCTCCATGCTCAGTGTACAACAAGTTTTATCAGCATCCTGCAGCGGTACACCCAGTTTTATTCTTTCAAATGTTCACGGAAAGAGAAATGAACAAAGTTTCCGCATAAATAAAAGCCTTACCTTGAGAGTTGCGATGACGCGAACACATTTTTGTGCATCGTTCTTGTGCTTAGCCGACGTTTCTGCTGGTTTTTTGTTTCCATCGTCTCGTTGAAATATAAAACGAAGGAGAGCAGCTATCTTGGGATTATACTCGGAGAATCTGCAATAGATGGCGCACCTTGAGCACCAAACTATATTATTCGTAATATAGGAACTAAATTATAAGGATATAATACTAACACATTTCGTCCTTACTATAACTTGAAACCAGGTGATATGAAAGTAAAGCAATTCCCCCTCGTACGTTGATTTTATGTTTAAATTTTATCACACAGTAAAAGACCCCAACAAACAAACTTCCATTAGTCATCACATAAATGTTTGTTGATGGTAAGAACTGAAACGTCGGGATAAATATAGGTAAAATACGCGATAAATACCCGTTTCTCGAATTAAAATTAGGTTAGATCTGAACCCAAAACTCATAGCGCAGAAGTCAGAGCTTCAATCAACTGAGCTGTGAGGCTTAAATGTTATATAAAACTCGGATTTTCCGAGTTGACACAGCAGTAGGCAGGCCATGAAGCGTGCAGAACCAATACCCACTGGGGAGTTCATGTTCTCGGATGGCAATCCCAATTAAACACGAATGTAAGAGTGGGATTCCGAGTGGCATGTGTTAGGCTAGTATTCCGCTTAGCGGCGATGCTTGCAGCCTGCCATAAATTGAGTGCAAGCTACTTGTAAACCTGCAAAAAAAGCATGTGTCAAACGGTAATTTGAATGTGCCTCTGACTATCCCCTAGTAGGTAATGCTAATAAAATCCACACTCTGAGTAGTGGACAGAGATGTATCCTCAAAGTGCAAAAAGTCGTAAGTCTGCTTTTTTTTTAGTTTGGAATTGCTACTACTCGATGGATCAGCTACATCGTAGTGGTCGCTGGGAGATAATGATGGAAGCGGCTTAAATCACCATTTGTGACATTGGTTTTTGAGGATGCCTATGTTTATCAGTCGGAGAATAATGAGCTCAAAATAATATAAAATGCTTCTAACATATTAAAAACTTTTTTCGTTTCTTTTTGATATTATAGTTGTCGACGATCATTAAATCTTGCGGGAATTTTAATGGAGCAGACGTGAGACCTATTTAAAGTGTATTCAATTTGGATGATTTCAATTGATATAAGAAATCTTAAAAAAGTTAGTTAAATTTGGTGTATAATAATAAGCGTGGATCGTATAAGGATCACCAACCAGGGGATAGTCAAAGGCGAATCCTCAAAGATCGTAAGTCTGTTACTTACTATAAAAATGTTGAAGAGAAGTCTACACCAAAATAGCAACTTAATAGTGTGATAACTAAATATTTAATGATAAAAATGCAAGACCACATTATTAACTAAGTATGATGTAATGTAATCTAAATTGTTGTCTGTTTTAACTTTTTATTAAAATCTCTTGTAAAATGTTAAAGAGTAAGTTACGAGTGACAGACAGTCCGAGGCGATATTCTGTTGTTATTCTGTTAAACAGGCTCAATAGAGACCTGGTGCGGAGAAAAGAGCTCAACAAGGTACAATCGTCGTCTTAATCGTCGTAATCTTTTATCTAACTTCTATTCAATAAAACATATTTTGCACCCGATCTGTGAAACAAAAGTTGTTTCCTTTATATTATTAGTTAAATAATAAATTATTTTATTAAATTATTAATAAAATAATTAGTTTTAGTGGCATTTTCGACATATTTTTACAATAAAGAATATTCATTAATTCTCTGTATGGTTATAGCCAGTTTCATACCACACAAAAGGTTTCAGAGCAAGGACCCGCTTAGCTTCTTCGTTGAGCATTATTTGGTTAAGTACTTTGGTTCGCCTATTAAATGTTTTTAAACTTAAACATGCTCAGACAGAAAACCAGTTAAAATCTAAAAAAATGTCGTCTTTCTTTGTCTAGCGCGTGACCTCTCGCAAGCCACTAATTTTGAAACTTTCTTCATTAGAATTTTCACTGAAGAAGTCCACTTGGTCTTTTAATTTCGTTTCTTTTTAATTTTAGCCAAGTGAATGTAAAAACTTTGTTTTCTCTGGAAAGTTTATATAAAATGTTTGTTGCTTTACTGTTTCTTGTGAAGGACATTTTACTCTTGAACATAACTGCAAATGCTTTTTTCACATTCGTACTCATAGGTTTTTGTTTTTGTTGTTTTTCATAATTTGTATTTTTATTATTATGTAACAAGGAAGCGCTTGGCCTTCATCTCATCTGATGTCAAGTGGTGATAAGGCCAAAAATGGAAACGCACTTCACCCGAAATCCTCAGCGGACTGAGGAACTGGCAATTCGAGTACCTCTAAATACTTTGTACAACAATTAAGAACCTCTGGTGATTGCCTTAAGTAAAGTGGTGGTAGCTTGCCAGGCGGAATTAAAACAAGCCCCTCTTATAACCATACCAATGTCTTATATGTACTCCCATGGGGAGGAGTGGAGATCAAACCTAGAATCGCTCGATCTGATACCGCTGGGTGAACCAATAAACCACAGAAGCGGCTAAAATACTAAACAAAAGCTCTCGATGTCTGCTTGTCTTGCTCAAGGCCAGAGCAAAAGTGAGGTCTACGATGGAGCAAGCATTTCCAGAAAGTACTGGCTCTCCTACCCACCAACGGAACACGGCTGAAACCGCCAGCAAATTCCGTTGCGATTCCGTTGCTGGGGTAAACCACTCATGAGGCAGATCACACCTGCCTCATAGATACAAAAAACTTATGGAATTCAAGTAAAAAACGACCGACAATAACCCAGGATGACAATCAGAACGTAAAACAAAGTCAATAAAGATTCCTTAAAACAGTTTTCGCTTTAATTACGACGGAAACTTCGCGAGCTGTGTCAACAAAGTTTCAGACTTCACGGTCCCAACTTTGGAATCTAAGAGTTTGCTGTATGTTTTATATTAGTACATACACGACGATGTACAATGGGGGAATGGAAGATATGAACATCGACTTCGAGGCAAGAGAGATTTCATTTGAGTATGAAGGTTTTCGTATATATTACGCGCATTGACAAATTGTCCAGGGCTCTACTTATTGCTCTGAAGATTGAGATAAAAAACATATACGTAGTCCAACTTTTCGAAAATTCTATCAACTTTTTGCCCCCTTAAAAGTTGAAATTATAATATTTCATCACTTTGATTATTGAAAATTGAAATTTAGCGATATTTCTATAACTTGTAAAGGACCTTGTCAAATTACAAGTCTCTTGGGTAAGGTAATTTCAAAGAAAAATATGCGTAGCAGATATTAGAAGCGATTTGATAAGGGTACTAGGTAAATGCGTAGAACGGTCAGAAGTCTAAAGACTTAATAACACCGTCAACCTCGACAGTAAGCTAATCAAATATGAAATGTATCCATCGTGACATAGTCCCTTTGTAGGTATACCGATTAAAAAGGATATGGACATAAAAAACATCCTAACTGAATCATTGCCTGTTTGTTCCACCCCATTGATGCCTTATTCCGCAGCCTGCTTTACGGTGCTAATCGTTTGTTTTTAAGTCTTTTAGAGTATTTTTCAGGCGCAACACTTCGGTTTAAAGACATTTAATTACCAAATAATTATTCAAGACCACCTTTGTGGTCTAACCGTCTCTGTGGTCTAGTGATTCAACCTACCGATTCAGATCCAGAGGTCCCGGGTTCAATCCCCATGGGGAGTACAATATATTTTGCTTGGTTTGGTTGGTGGTAGGACTTTGTTTATCTCCGCCTGGCTAGCTACCACCATCTTACCTCATTATGTCGCAATAATAACAATTCTAAAATTGTTGTGTTCCGGCATTCAGAGGTAAGAAGATAGCCAGTTCCTCAGTTTGTTGAGGATTCCGGGTGAAGTGCGCCTCCACCTTGGGCCTTATGTCAGATGAAGGCCAAGTGTTTACCCGTCGTACAATAAAAAAATATATATTCTCAAACTCTTTTAGACAAAAAAGCCACTTATATGAGAAAAATATTCTAAACTGAGATACTACTCTCCTGGCAGTTTCGAGATAAATGAGTGGTAGCTGGTGGTACCTTGGATGCGTTCACATTAGCCGATTAGGATTCAAGTCTTTATGAAAGCAGCCACGGTAAGAGGTATTCAAAAAGAGGGATTTAATTTTTATTAAAGGTTTAAGAGATGTTACTGTTACAAACGTGCATAGGTAACGTTTAACATCGTGGGTCGTGGTACAAAAAATATACCGGCACCAATATGGTGATATTATGGTACCTATATGGCGATATGAATGCTGGTCGCCACACCCGTTTCAACTCGTTTACTCTTACAATACTCACTTTTAAGGATATATATATTTTTACTATCCATTAAGCTATTCAACAAGCCTCATAGCTCAGTTGGCCTCAAACTCTGCTTTCTGCGCTGTAGATTGTGGGTTAGATTCCCACCCAGGACAAACATTTGTGTTATGAATATAGATGTTTGTTCTGTGTTTGGGTTTTGTATTGTATGATACGTATGTATTTACAAAAAAAAAGTATTTAAGTATTCTACCCGTAATCTAGTTCCCATATTACAAGCTATGTTTTGTTTGGGGCTAGATGGCGTTGTGTGAAATTAATGTTCTGTAATATTTATATTTATAGGTAAATTTAAGAAAGTGATCGTTCAAAGGTTTTAACTACTTAACTAGTTTGCTTACCGTTAAGAAAGTTTCAATAAAAATAAACAGCGAATTTTTTGATAAACTTTTTTGATAAGTACTTTTTTTTTTACAATTTGTCTTAATTTTATACAGATTATCAAATGCATTTTTCCTTGTCTACTTGATGGTTCCGATTCTGGACAGGCGGTAGATTTAATGATTCAAAATGATCGCAAAAGTGTTACTAAAAAAACTATTATTGATTTCTGATTTCAGCCTACATACTCACTGCTAAACATAGGTTATTTGATGCCATAATTAGCGATCTAAACCTCCTCCATCCATTGTCTTTCAGTTAGTTGTTGTTAGTTTTTTAAGTTCCAGGAAATTCAAGACTCAAATTTAAAAACCAGGACATCTAAATCTAATACCGGGTTGTCGAACCACTAGACAACAGAGGCAGTTAAAGTTAGTATAAATTCCCATTTATCCAGAAACAAAAGCCTTATTCTTCAAGTAAAGAGGTGTTTCGAAGCTTTTACACGTCTAATGTTTGTATCAGAAGAAGTTAAGGGGAGTTTAAGGCAACATAAAACAGAACTTTGCGAATAGGCTTGTCTGTATGAGTTAAAAGGGGGGCATTACGTGTGACCTACGAACGATTGCAATGTGCTACCATTGCCATCAAGGAAAAAAACACACTCGATACGGCTAATCCCAGAAATCCCCTGCGATAAACCCCTGCCGGCGTTTGAGTGGAAGCAAACAGGACAAAAGTTTCACAAATCACCTTGCTTGCTCCATCGTAATCTGAGGTCTATCACCTTACAATAAATACTCTAACAAATACAGCCTACAATCTACTCTCAACGGTTATGATGGATTAGTTCTTGATCTTTTTTTTTAAATAACTAGGAGACGGGACAAGCAAGTAGTCCACCTGATGTTATGATGCATTATTAGATTATTAGATGCACTTACGATGTAAGTGCATCTAATAATGCTTTACTGCGTAGAACATATCCACAAAGAACATAGCCTACACGGCACTGCATTGCGCCAATCAATTTGAGGTATAAAGATGTTAAGCCACGCGTGCCCGTAATTTCACCGGCGACCGTACCCTTCAAACCGGAACACAGCACTGCTGCTTGGCGGCTGAAATAGGTATGGTGGTAGTACTTCCCGGATGAGCTCTTTCACAAGGGGTTCTACTACTCTTACTTTTATCTCTAGGCTTGTCTTGCTCTTGGCCAGAAAAAATAAGTCTGCGCTGAAGCGGGCTTTCTCAGAAGACGCTCGTCCTCGCAGTGATAAAACACAGTATACCATTTGACACCGGACTTCGCCTGGAGAGTAGTCGCTTGCCAGATGGACATATCCACGTCCTACCACAAGTGACCGCTAACATATGACAGCAAATCCATAGCTCTGGTTTGATCACACCTACACTCCTATTAATAAAAACTACTCTGAACTTTCAGCTGTGTGAAATATATTTATTAAATAAAAACTTGAGATCTCAAGCAGCTAAAATTGTTTATCTCTCACTATTATTATAGTTACCTTTTTTTATAATACGTCGGGGAAGCGCTTGGCCTTTATCTCATCTGGTAACAAGTTAAGATAAGGCCGAAGGTGGAGGCGCACTTCACCCGGAATCCTCAACAAACTGAGGAACTGGCTATCTTAACTCAAAATGCCGGAACATAACAATTTTAGAATTGTTATTATGAATCAGGTAACAAACAAAGTCCTACCACCAACCAAACCAAGCACAATATATTGTACTCCTCCTGGGGATCGAACCCGGGACCTCTGGATCTGAAATCGGTGGGTTGAACCACTAGACCACAGAGGCGGTTAAAACATTACTTTAAGTCCATAATATTGTTGCATGATTTAGGTACATCAGATTGGATCTAGTTATACTGAAATATTGTACTTGATCTAAATTTGATGTTAAATTATATTTTTTTCCGCAACTGAAGAAGAGACTGAGAAAGTATCAGAATTTGAGACGCTTGAATATAGAGTCGATGCCTGATAGGAGTGAGCGAAAGAAGCTAATTTGTTACGCTGACGCCGCCATTTAGCGTGAGATCAGAACAGGAGAATATTGAGGTAAAATAGTAGATTGATAACCTAGGGAGCGAACAACTATTAAAAAGGTGGTGTTTCTCGCGCTGCGCTCTGGATTCAAAGAAAAGTGAAAGGATTCACTTTCATCTTAACATACAAATTGAGAATACGTAACTATATGTGAGTGTGTCATGGAGCAAATTATGTTAATAATTGTTACAATAATAGAGTGTTTAACTCGGGCCCATTACACCCATTAATAGGTACATGGTTTCTTTATCCTCCCTCGCTGATCCTCGGGAGTGTAACAACTTCGTATATTACGGATCGTTTTAGTCCCTTGTGTAAAAATCTACTTTTTTTACTGTTTAGAGCGTTTATTAAGTTGACTTTGTAATTTTTTTATATTAATATCAATTAGATGTAATTTACATCTTTCTACTTCATTGTCATCGTCATCATTTAATTAAAAAGTGCCTCAAAATACGTAATACAAATAATGAACTTTAACATCCGCTCAAATAACGGTTTCAAAATATAGCCCACAGACTCATAAATGAATCTTAGAAACATTTTAATTACCAGCAATTGGATTCTTTGCTTGATACGCCCCAGAGATGATAGCAATAGAAAAAGATAGACTACACTTGCTATTCAGACACGGGGTATTCCCCGCTGCGTGTTTCATTCGTTAGTAAGACACAACTCTGTAGAAGCTTTTAATTCAGTTAAAGCGGAAGTTGGGACGTTCTCTGGTTATGGCGGAGTACTGAACACTTCCAATTCGGAGCCTAATTCTTGAACCAGGGTACGTAGTTAAAATTTACCCAGATTTGAGTAAACATTTGAATTAATTAGTGAAACAACAAATGTGCAACTATTTTTGAATTTATAAGGATCCATAACCAAATTGCGCCAACGGAACCTCTGCTGTTCACCCGTCCGTCTGTCTGTATATCAACGTGCTGTCATATACTTATATACTCTAATAGTAAGACAGTTCACAGAATTATAACAAACAATTTTAAAAATTAAGTAAATTTTCAAATTAAAGGAACCCCCTACCCTTTACGATTTGTTTTCTCTCTATCATAATAAACAATAATGCCTTAATAGACTTAGTGTGTAAATATTAGTCCTTATAGAAGATTTCATCCAATTAATTTCATCTTACTTGTCCTTCAGGAGAATTCGGTTTAAAGATATGTATTCTCACTAAGACAAAAAAGTCACTTACATGAGAAAATTATTCTTACTTATATTTAGTAGTACTTAATTATTAACAATACAATTATAAATTAAGTAGGTAGGTAGATCTGTGGCTTGATCACGAATGTCTAACGTTATCGTAATGTAAAGGTAACGTTTTACGGAACTTTACATTACTTGGAAGCTCGAAGAAGCTATCGTATCACTGACTTAACAACGATAGGTAAACGAGAGTGACGTCAAGTGACAATACGTTTACATGACGATACATGTGTCAAAAGGTTCGTGATCGCAAATTTAATTATATTTACGTACTGTAGAGGCGCTGTTCAAAGTCCTATACAAAATGCTGACGTGAACGATACGCTTACCGTATGATAGCATATTCGTGATCGGGCCTCTGTAGTTACAATAACTGATTCGACAGATAACAAATACTTATTAGATACTAATTTCATTTTATCACGTAGGTATGCAGGTCTCAAACAATTGATAGTCCTTTATTTAAGGACTAAGGATTTTTTATTTTTTGGGTTGGTTGTAGGACTTTGTTGACGTCCGCATAGATAACACAATCTTACCTAATTGTGTCACCATAATAACAGTTTTTAAAATTTTCGTGATCCGGCATTTAGAGGTAAATAGCCAGTTCCTCAGTTTGCTGAGGTTTCCGGGTGAAGTGCGCCTGCACCTTCGGCCTTATCTTAGATTTTTACCAAGTGCTTCCTCGTTATCAATATAAAAAAAATGGGTAGGTATAGTATATGTAGGCAATCTAAAAGTAGTTTTCAACAATATGTTGAGCGAGTTTTGCCTTGAATGAACTGAATGAGCTTTCATTTTGAATATTTGAATTCCCCAAGATTCCCACAGGATTGCAGAAACAAATTCCTATAGATTATGACCTAATAAATCGTAAGAAGCGAATCCCTTATAAGGGTTGATGTGTACAAACAACCACCTAATGATTAATATCGCAGCCATCTGTTACGCAGGGCCGGCACACGTCCACTGTTAATATTTAGCATCATATTTCATGGCAGTCGACGGAAGATACGACCGCGACTTTCACATGATTGATAATGCGACTTTGGTTTACAGGGTGTTGCCAATTTATATTGTATTATTATTTATTGTATGATAAGCATGTATCTACAAAAAATGAAAATGTATACAAGTATTTTATTTGTTATCAGTCTAGTTCCCATATTATATCATTTATAAGCTTTGCTTAGTTTTGGACCAATGGCGCTGTGCGAAATGAATGTCCTAAAATATTTATTTATTATTATTATTAAATGTACAATAACTAATTATTTACAAAGGAATCAGTGGGATTACCATGGGATTAAGGATCGTTTGTAACGGTCCTTAGACTTTAGAACTCTACTGTTCCAGTTTGATGATTTGAAGAAGGTGACACAACATCACACCTTGTGTCAAATTATGTCATGCATTTTCGAGAGCGCTTGAGAGCACTTTCCCGACGTAGAATTAAAAAAAAAACAAATACCTGCTATTATATCTCACTATGTCTTTTTGCCTCTACGTAGTACACAATACTTAATTCGTATATTTTTAATTCAGTTGGAGTCAATAGAAACCTTTATTTATTTCCTTAAATAAATAAATAAAATAAAAACGGTTGATTTCAGGCATGGTACCCATATCACAAAATTACAAAATATAAAATTCAAAAAACACAAAAAAAATAATTAAATAAAATACTCAAGTATTTAGATAGATACCTAACCACTTAATGTAGGTATCCCAGTAGACAATTACATTGTTGATGGAATTAACTAGACCAACATTTCCTATGAATAAAGTGGTGATTAAAGCAAGAACTTCCAATTTTGGATTAGGCTCTATGGACAGAGCCTAGTAGTAGAGCAGTGGGCATCAATGGGCCGTTGAAGTTGAAATACAAGTAATTCAAAAACCATAAAATAATTAACTTTTTTTTTATCGTAAGACGGGAAACCTTCAACTTGAAGTCGATCAGCAATGATGAAGCTTGTAAATGTTAGTAAAATAACATAATACCATTGCATAAAGGGACCCTGAAGGCTGAAATTAAAATCTGTAGAAAGTAGATAACATAATTAAAGTGTGAATTAGAAGTGTAACGATAAACTTAGGCTTTATTTCCATACAAAATAATGATTTTATTATTTCAGTTCAAACTGAATAATAAAATCATACTGTAAACAAGGGTCAAGGATGTTTCGGTACCGAGATCGCCTGATACGAATGACGAGTTAACGCGATGTGACATCACTGGCGTAATGGGACACGCTGTATATGTGTTGATTTTTTATTTTTTTTATTTAGATTAGATCAGCCCTTGACCTTGAAAAATGCACAAGCAAGAATCAGATTTACGATGGGGAAGTTTACATTCAAGCTTTGATTGATTTTTGAAAGCACTTAGTCCTAATAAATTGACTTATATAATATATAATATAGTTAATGATATTAAGCAGTCTTTAATTCCTATTTACAAACATTGACGATTGCAAGTGAACAAAGAAAGAACGATGGAATGACTGTATATAGGTGTATTTTACTCCTTCAACATTTTATGAATAAATTAATAAATAACTATTAAAGTACATTAATATCACATAATGCCATCTAGCACCAAACTAAGCATAGCTTGTAATATGGCAACTAAATTACGGATAGAATCATTAAATTCTTTTTTTTTAATACATTCTTATCAAACAATTATGATAATTTTCAGAATATATACTCATAAAAGGTACAATTAAACTAATTAACTATGTACAACGGAATCAGTCAGATTACCTAAGGACCGTTACAAACTATAGGTAACTCAACTGTTCCAGACCAGTACCAGACGGAAGCGTGCCCAAGATACTGGCTGCATTGCCACGCTGAATAGCTAAGCTAATTCGCTGGCCTAAATAAGAGTCAGCCCTTGGGGTCACGTATCGCCTCAATCAAAAGCCCCACAAGATTTTTGAAAACAGTCAATAAAACAATAATTGTATTACCATAAACTTATAATTTACTACTTGAGAAATAATATTCTTTAATAACACAAATTATTATCGTAAGATGGATAAAACGAACGTTTTATTATTAAACTTTTCATCCGTGTGTATAAGTCTCTTACCCCTTGCGTGGGACAAACTAGTCAAAAATCCCATAAATAGGCACCTGATTATAACCACCGGAAAAATCCACCGTCCCGATTCGTCCGCGCAATCGCAAACGTGTAACTTCATAAAGTCAACCGCGTTGGGCGTGTGATTGGCAATTTCCGTGGCACCTGCGCGGGCCATTTCTGTTGAATGCCGCCTTATTACAGCTGCGGTTGATTTCGTGGCATTTTGCACGTGTGGTCAAGTTTTACAATGTTTAATATCGAATGGTTTGAGGCGCCATCTTGCTACGGATCGCGTGTATTTAGGTGCTACGGCGTAGCGTGTAGCGTAGGTGTGCTACGGCGTAGATGATTCGTAGAGGTTTATAGGTTAGCTCAAGGCTTGCCTGGGCATTCACTAGGCAAAGATGAGGTCTATGATGGAGCGAGTTTTACCAAGAGCTGCCTATTAAAGGCACTGGGCACTCTCGCTCACCGACGGAACATAACGAACTGCTTGGTACCTTGCTTCGGAATTATAGAGATCGCAAGCAATCTTTCCCGGGTGATTCCGTTTCCACTAGGAAGTGGATCCCAACTTCCCTAAAATATGTATTACACGTGATACAGTAAATTATTTATTTTGTTGTAAAAAAACACTTAGATCGAATCCTTTTTATTTTACCTACTCAGCTTAAAACCAGTTGAGCTAAATACCGCTTTTCTTTATTTTAAATGGGTAAGCTCTTGATCGCGAGGCTTATCTGGGCATTACCTGGGAGAGAATGAAGTCTGCGACGGAGCAAGCTTTTCCAGAAGCTGCCTATTTAATAAATGATTAGGCGGTCATTATTGTGTTAGAAAAACATAGTTTTGTGATTGGGATACTTATTTTGAATATTTTTTTATTTCGGAAACATACAGATACAATATATAAAAAGGAAAACAAAACAAAACAAAGGAAACATTAAAAATAATTCCTAATCCTATTATTATACAATATACTAGCTTTTTCCCGCGACTTCGTACGCGTAATAGTTTTTTAAAATTGGTGCTGGAAAGACTGGGATTTAGAAATTAAATCTTACAGAGGCTGTGCTTTAATTGTCAGACCAGTCAAGTGCGGTTTAGTCACACACAATGCAGGTTTTTTTTAGTCTTGGTGTGGGTTTGACTCACGCTTGGCCAGTTTTTATTATTTAGTTATATGAGGTTAATAACCTCAAAGTATGCTGTATATCACACCATGCTTGATATAGGTAGGGAATAACAATTTATAAAAACGTTTCTTGTATGTTCCCATACCCGAATAATCCCCGTTTATTTGGGTCTAAACATTTTAACCAGCTGCTAGTTACAGTTCAAAAGATATATCTCTTTAAAGGTTGTTTCCTTAAACATTGGAGCCCCTTAAATTTTGGTAATTCTAAAAAACCCTAAAATATGTAATTGGTTGTTTCTAATGGACAATCTACACAATCAGGTCATAAATTCTGTCACAAGTTTAATATAAAATAATTAAAACAAGTTTATTAATTATGTAACCATTTATATACCAAAATGAACTTAACGAAACATAGATTCTTATGACAATAAAGTTTATTCAAAATGACATCCGTGATTTTGAATACAGGCCTTCAATCTGCGCGGCCAGTCGTCTATCGCAGCACGAACGAGGTCCATGTCAATATCGGCGGCTGCCTTAATCAAGGATGTCTTGAGTGACTCCAAATTGGGATGAGGCTTTGAGCACGCCTTTTCCTCCAAGTGTTGCCATAACTTGTAATCTAACGGACTCAAATCTGGACTGGAGGAGGGCCAGTCTTCGTGCCGGATGAAGTCGATTTCACGCGCCGCCAGCCAGTCTTGTGTGCTCATCGCTCTATGAGCTGGGGCCGAATCTTGTTGGAATACCCAGTGCCTGTTATTGAACATGGTATGAGAAACAGGTTCCACGAGGTTCGTCAGGACTGTATTTTGATACACAACTGCATTCGTTTTTACACCTTTCTCACAAAAATTTACCTCTGTTAAGCCCCAATAAGAAACTCCCAACCATACCATGAGCGAGGATGGAAAATGACCTCGTTGGACACGCGGAATACGGTTGCTCGCTTCTTCACTACTGTGTGCGTACACCTTATCATTTTGTTTGTTGTAGCTCTCTTCTACGGTAAAATTTTTTTCATCCGAAAAAAGAATTTCCCGATATTTTTTTCCCGCGTACCGCTTCAACAAAGTGCGGCATCTCTTCAGTCTCAGGTCCATTAGACGAGCATTTAAACGATGTCCTGTTTTTCTTCAATATGCCCGAAGCCCTAAGTCTTCATTTAACACCCTTTTCACCGTGGTTCTGCTTAACCCCATCTGAAGGGCCAACAGTTTCTGCTTACGTTTGGGATTTCTTTGAATTCGCGCCTTCACAGCTTTTATCACTGCTGGAGTCCTAACAGACCGAGGGCGACCACTTCTTGACCTGTCATCTACACTAGAGTCTTCATTGTATCGTTTGATGGTACGGTAAACGAATCTTTTGGTTATATTCAAATTTTTCAGTATGACAAAAATTTGAATTGGCGCGTAACCGCAACGATGCAACGCAATAACTGCAACACGGTCTACTTTAAGCGTCCACTCTATATTTAAAAATGAGTAAAATTCTAAATAGTATACATTTTTATTTTCATGAACAATTCGAAATTCAAATTCAATAAACTTTTTTGTGGCCAGCATTATAAAAGAAAAGTTTTTACTGTGTGACAATACTTATGACCTGACTGTGTATATACGATTTTTCAAACTTTTATCATGTAGGTATGGTTTCGGAGATGTGCAATATTTTACTCCGTACTTTTAACCCCATTTTAAGGCCCTTGAGATGCGAATTTTCGAAATTCCTTCCTAACCAGGCGCCTACAGACCAAAACAAACATACCCTCCAAATTTCAAGTCTGTAGAATCAGCGGCTTAGGCTGTGTGTTGAAAGTATCAAATTGAAATAGCCAGTCAGTCGGAATTTTTCCTCTTCCCGCTGCGTCCATTTCCCGCCACACCAATTAGGCCGCTATGACCCTTTCCCGCTATTGTACGGTAAACTGAAGGTTTCGACCCACATTTCCAGGAAAAACACTGCCGGTTTTTTGCAGTTAGTTCTCAAGCCTCAGTGCGGGTCTGACTTACGCTTGGCCAGTTTTTATAATTTATTAGTATACCTTGAAATAAGCACTATGATCAAACCAAGTTTGAAAAAAAATGTTATTACCGCTTTTAAGTCAGAGCTACGAGTATAATAACAATTTATAAAAACGTTCCTTGTATGGGGACCCCTTTTATTTTTTATTTTTTTAATTTGTAATTCTATTTCAGGTTATTCGGCGTGATAATACATATTCTCTTAACATCTCAACCTACAACCTATTACAGTTCATAAGATATAGCTCTTTAAAGTTTGTTTACATAAATATTTGACCCCAATCCTTTAATTTTGATAGTTCTAATAACCCTAAAATATGCCATTGCTTATTTTATATGGGTAATCTTCATTCGAATTTTAAAATGTCTATCATGTACGGTTTCGGAGATATGCAACATTACAATCTGAATTTTAAACCCCATTTTGAACACATTGTGGTGCAAATTTCCAAAATTACTTACGCCTACATACCATGAAAAACATACCCTCCTAATTTCAACTCTGTACGACCAGCGGTTTAGGCTGTGCGTTGCATCTAGTTGAATCAGTCAGTCAGTCGGTCATTCAGTCAGTCACTCAGGCCCTATTCTTTTATATAAAAGATGAACCTTTTAAATAATACCGTTTTTAAATTCTTACATATGGATTTATCTTTCTATGATGTCTCAATTCACAAACTGCTATGTTTATTACAGAGATGCGATACGGCGAAAAGGTAAACAATTAGAAGTAATATAAAATCTATCAAAAATATACAAAAAAAAAGTATTCTCGAGGGTTGGTTCTATATGTTTAGTTTTTGCCATCAAAAACGCTTAATGAGATGCAAGCACAACTTTCTTGAGTATATTTGTCAGACCCGTTTGACGAACCTTACTTAGCAAACTGTAAGCTCGCCGAGTTCGTGTTATGTCAATACAGGATTTGATTAAGCTGTTACTTGATTATTTTATTTAATAGTTTAATGTTGGTAATGGATAATTGCGCAAAAACTCAAAACACACGGCAAATATAAATTGTTAACATGAATTTGATACGAACCATGGAGCGAACTTGCTTAGAAGGTGTCTTTAAATTAAATAGATAAATAGATATTACAGGACATTAATTTCACACAGCGCCATCTAGTCCCAAACTAAGCAAAGCTTGTAATATGGGATATAGATTGCGGATACATACCTATCATACAATTCAAAACCCAAACACAGAACAAACATCAAATTGACAAACTTTCATCCCCTATTTTATCCCCTTGGGGGTAGAATTAATCAAATTTTTTTCTTAGCGCATGCCTACGTCATAACATCTACCTACATGCCAAATTTCAGCCCGATCCGTCCAGTGGTTTGGGCTGCGTTGATAGATCACTATGTCAGTCAGTCAGTAACCTTTGAGTTATATATATTTAGATTCCTCAGATTCCGGGAGAAGTCTGCTTCCACCTTCGGCCTAATCATTACTTGAAATGCAGGTGAGATTAAGGTCAAAAGCTTCCTCGACGTACAAAAAATAAGAGAATAAAACTTTCACACCTTCATAAATGAAGGATGTTAGTTAGGTCATCTAGCATCCTAGCTAGCAAGCAAGTAAGTTGGCTACCGTCCTAGCTCCTAGTTAGCATCACGCTCTCACAGCAAACTGATTTAGCATCTGCAATTCCTAAGCTTCTTAACCTATATCCTAACTAGGACGACTGAATGTTGGAAGGTAAATTAGAAAGCTAGCTGTTATTACACCATCCTTAATATCGGATGCTAACGAGGAGCTAGGACGGTGGCCAAATATTTCTTGCTAACTAAGATGCTAGCTGGCTAAGTGCACTTGCATAAATTCAGATGGCTAGATGACCTAGCATCATTTATATCGGATGGTGTAATCGGCACTTAAGCATCAAGCCACACTATTACGGAGTTTGTATTCTAAGCCGGTGCTTCAAAGTTGTAGGTCGCTGCTAAGGGCATGGTTCAGTAAAAAAAACAAAAACAATATAATATACTTCAATAATTAATTATGAGGCACATTTTTGTTGATTTCGGATTTGATTGTCGGAAACATTACTCAGTAAAAGTCAAAGTCAAAGTCTAAGCCAAAGACATTTTTGATCGAGTGAGCGAAGCGTACTTGATCTCTGAGTTAAGTTGGGAAATCCGGCGCTGTATGTATGTATGTGGCAATGTTTGTGTCGGCATAACTCTCGAACAGATTATCCGATATTCATGAAATTTAAACTGTATAGAGATAACATAACTGTTACACGAATGTCGCGGGGGATTTCTGATAAGTGGGGTAGTTTTTTTAGATTTAGGGGTGAACAATTTACAATTTTTCGCCCATATCTTGTGTTTAAGAAAGGTGTTATGAAAGCGCACACAACTTATCGTTTGTTAATAACGTTCAATTTTAGAAATAATCTCCGTCACAAACATCACGAGAACTAAGGTCGAGGCGAACTACTAGTATTTTATTCATTTATATTTTTTAGTATTATTATGAAACGTTAATATAATATTAGAAAAATTACAGATCTTATTTTAACTTAGTCTACGGCCCATGGTTAAATTAACCGCCAACCAACCGCAATGAATCGCGACCAGCACACATGGAGAAAGGCAGGAACTGCGGGGTTTTGTTTTTGATGATCCATTCAACATTTTAGTTATTTAGATTATATATCGTTTTATAATCTATATAACTCATATATAACGTTTTACGTTTTTTTTTTTTTTTTTTTATAAATATTATAGGACATTAATTTTACACAGCGCCATCTAGCCATAATTAAAATAACATTATAAGTAGGTACATCCTAAACCTAAATATTAAAACATTTATTGTTACCTAACTACCTAATGGGCAGTTTGTTGACATTGAAATAACCAGTTAGCTCAAATGGTATAGCAACATCGGGCCACGCGTTCTTATCGTCGATTTGCTCTCTATCGGATTCTAAGTCAGATCCGATAGATTTCAACGTTAGTCTACCATTTCTGAAAATGTTCTATGGATAATGTTAAAAAATGGATTTCCAAATAGTTTCTGTATCTCCATCGGAAGTTTGCAAATTCCTTCCGACAACCCTGGATGTTTGAGAAAGGCTATACAGGGGGGATTGATTTTCTTGGTTGCCTTAATTTAGACTAATTTCGAGGTGTAATGCGGATGAAGGACAAGGTAATAATTTACACGCAAAAATGTGACCTGAACCGGAATATGTAATTCCCAATGAGTCAACTTTACAACATGTTGTAACTTGCGTGTGACGTCACCGCGAAGGGAACTGACGGCGCCCTTGGGAGCGATAATGCCTACAACTTTATAGCACCGGCATAGAATGCGAACTCCATAATAGTGTGGTTTAATGCGCAGAAGTGAAACTCATAAATACCAAACCAAAAGATCGATCCGGTTTAAGGGCATAAGGAAACGGCTTGTATTTAAATGCTATTTTTCTGATATCCTGTTCAGCATTTAATTAGGTATCTACCTAAAAATACATAATATTAAATGTTTATTAATATTTATTTAATAATGTAGTTAGTCTTATGATTAACTCTCTTGGTTAATAATGCTCGTCTTTGCCATACTTTTAGATTTAAAGTTAGTTTGTATAATAAATCTATGCTTAGGTATTTTTTCATACGATGTGTCAGTTTGTTTCTTCTTGCCGTGGCGTTCGCGGCTTAAGAATCGTCAACCCCCCAACTTAGCTCATCGATGTCGTAAACTGACATAGGGATCTCACCGGAAGAAGGGCAGCAGCTTTCTTGTGTGTATTATCTACACCTTTGCCAATATATAACCAATCCACCAAGCGTTGTCATTAAGGCAAAATCCTCCAATTTTGGAGGAGGTGCACTCGTGGACTGTCGATGTAAGGCTCTGTGCATGTTTCGAGGTTAGTTCGAGGTTTAATTAAATAAGTTTTTAACTTAATATTTTATTTACTGAGGAGAACGTCGAGTCAAACTCAATTATACTACAACTGAGTTTCATCTCTATGCTCTTAATATCTTCAATGTACTAACTTTCTACCCTACATAGTATGTTGTATTCAAACATGCGTGCCGTCGCGTGCTGATAAAACTAAAAAAAACAAGTACGGAAAGTAAAGTACATTATTTTAGCGATACAAACTTGCAATCTACTAATGGACCACATTCCCTCGCTTTGTTTACGCACTCTCAGAGTTAGCAGATTTGGGTTTATTCGTAATATTGGGCTCACAAAAAACAACGCTGATGTACCCTGTTGGAGACCAGGAAGATATAGATGTTTTGTACAGAGGGTGATCAAGTTGTCTTCAGCTGTTGATCACCGCTCAGTAGAAACATAATTTAAGCAAGCCTCATAAGCAAGGCTCAGTTGGTAGTAACTCTGCCTTCTGCGCTGTAGGTTTTGGGTTCGATTCCCACCCAGGACAAACATTTGTGTGATGAATATAGAGGTTGGTTCTGTGTTTGGGTTAGGTTAGGTTAAACAAAAAGTATTTAAGTATTCTATCCGTAATCTAGTTCCCATATTACAAGCTATGCTTAGTTTGGGGCTATATGGCGTTGTGTAAAATGAATGTCCTGTAATATATATAAAAAAAACTATACTTTTGTCTGTTTTGTCATTATAGTCTGGCATGTGAGGCGGCGGCTCAGTGGTGATTTCTTTTTTGTGTATGGATCCATACCATAGTTTTTTTTTTTTTTAGAATGGAAAATTTATTTTTACCACATTTTACCTATTTTTTGTTTGTTTTTAGATGGTATACTTTTGGTTTACTTGCCATTATAAATCTGTGTCCACCTATTATGTTTCCTATTAAGTTCACACTTTTTATGTATCCAATCTATAACAATAACGTGAAAACCTTTATTTGGCCTTCTATGCTCTAATATCGTATCTATCTGCTTTATGTGCTGTTGGTTTTCCATGAAAATAAATATGTACATATAAATAGTTCTTGAACTGTTTGTATATAATGTGTAATCTCTTGACCTCTAGGTTGCTGGGCGAGAATGAGATCTACGACAGAGCGAGTTTTCACAGAAGTTACATATATATGAGTATATGAATGATTTGTCTTGCTTGTTGGATTTTACAAACACCTAAATATTATTTCTAGATTTTTTTATAGACTCATGACTTTTTCTAGATTCACCTCTGATCACTATACTCAGATCGTGGATCTTATGAGGATCACCTACTATGGGGTAGTCAAAGGCACGTCCAAACTAGTAAGTTGCTAGTATTCAATACGTGACAAGATGCACACCCATTGCCGCTTAGCGGAATACTAGCCAAAAGTCCGAATAGCACATGCTATAAAAAACCAAACACCGTTACACCTAAATTTACATTTAAAATATAATAGTCATACATCTCGGTCTCAAATAAATTATTATTATTATAATAGCGGTTGCTGTTTTAAATCCAACCCCTCCAACTTGGCGGATGTCGTTAAAGTCTACTAAGAGATCAAATTAAAAGACGGGTCAAAGCATCTTTATATGTATTATCTAAAACTAATCGATCACCAATATATGCGTGGTGAGTACAGCAAAATCCGCCATTTGATCTACCTTGACGACATACAAACCTAATGATTTTTTTGTTAATTTTTATTTTACGAAGTTGAATCGAAAAATGAAATTTTTCAAAATTGTTATTATGGCGACAGAATCAGGTAAGATGGTGGTAGCTAGCCAGGCGGGCCTAAACAAATACAACCACCAACCAAACCAAGCACAATATTGCTCCCGCTGGGGATCGAACCCGGGACCTTTGGATAACATAAATAATAAATATATAAATATTACAGGATATTCATTTTACACAGCGTCATCTAGCCCCAAACTAAGCATAGCTTGTAATATGGGAACTTGATTACGGGTAGAATACTTATATACTTTTTGTATATACATACGTACTATATAATACAACACCCAAACATTCATCACACAAATGCTTGTCCTGGGTGGGAATCGAACCTACAGCCTATATAGGATCTGAAATCGGTGGGTTGAACCACTATGTAGACCACAGAGGCGGTCAAAAGAGAATCAGACATTTCATTTTATTTTATTCGGGAAACATAAAATGTATGGTAGGATGGATGGTTTAGCATTTGAGGGCCGATATGAATAATGTTATTGCCAAAACTAGAAACATCAGTCCAGAGCAGTATGTGGCCTCGATCCATCACAGAACAATCGTCAGATAACGCCAGTCAAATATCTGACGAGGTACGAACAAATTTAGGCCCAAACGGTCATAAATCAACCGCGCTATATAGACACAGTGAGTTCAAGATAGCTTGCTCAGTATGCTGGTGGTATGTACGAGAAACATAATAGCTGGCCTTATACCACCTGGTAGTTAGGTAATGGCTGGCTAGCTACCACCATCTTACCTAATTCTGTCGCCATAATAACAATTCTTAAAAAAAATGTTGTATTCCGGCCTTCAGAGGTAAGATAGCCAGTTCCTCAGTTTGTTGAGGATTCCGGGTGAAGTGCGCCTCCACCTTCGGCCTTATCTCAACTTGTTACCAGGTGAGATGAAGGCCAAGCGCTTCCTCGCCGTACAATAAAAAAAAATAACATAGTTGGTTGCTGGAGTTTGTGAGTTCGATTCAAATACTTGTGTTATTAAATTTAAAAAGATTTTTTTCTAGTTAAACATTTTCAAATGTTGATTTATAATAAATATTTCTAGATATTTTGCACAACGCTTCTAACCCCAAACTATATCACAACTTGCAATATGAGATTAATAATATAATATTAACCTCTCTCGCTTTTTGTCACTTTTCTATAACAATAACTGCATCACGATTGGCTCAATTTGGAGCCTTCAGACTTTCCGATATCAGATTCAAGACTTATTTTTTGGTCCATGATTTCACCACACTATTTTGTACCAGGTGTTTTATTTAAGCTGCGGTAAAGGGTTAAAAATCACTTCGCATAAATTCTCGATTCTGGCGTTATCTATTTAAATAACCCGAGGCGTCGCTTCTATTGTCGTCTGCGGATGGAAATAGATGTTTTTCGCTATTTATGGGTGATTTCTTCATGCACGGCTCACAATTAAAAGAAAATATTACAGGACAGGACATTTATTTTACACAGCGCCATCTAGCCCCAAACTAAGCATAGCTCATAAGTTTATGTTAATTTATTTAAATTTTATTTAAGTTAATCATGTTTGTGTGCTTCGCTGTGTTCTGAATTCTCTTTTTAAGTTGTGTACAATTAAAATTATTTTACTACCTCTTAGTTAAACATGAAATACACACATAAAAATATAATGTTCAAATAATTAGCATAGCTTGTAATATGGGCACTAGATTACGGATACACTACTTAAATATTTTTTTGTAAATATATACGTACGATATGATACAACACCCAAACGCAGAACAAACATCTATATTCATCACACAAATGTTTGTCATGGGTGGGAATCGCACCCACACAGCCTACAGCGCAGAAGGCAGAGTTACTAACAACTGAGCTATGAGGCTTGTTATATAATTAACTTGCCTACACTACAATATTTAAAGAGGCACGATTTTACCCACGTTTTTCAGGTATCCCAAAATAATTGCTCTCGTTATATAGATAAAAAAACACTTCAAAGAGATATTACTACACGTTACATCAATTTTATTCCATTCTATAATTTTTTTTTATTGGAAATTGTGTTGTTATTTTTTTATTATACAACGGGTAGATGCTTGACCTTCATCTCAACTGATTTTCAAGTTATGATAAGGCCGAAGATGGAAAGGCACTTCACTTGGATCCTTCAACCAACTGAGAAATTCACTATCTTAACTTTAAATGCTGGAAAACAACAGTATTTAAGAACTGTTGTTATGGCGACAGACCCAGACTGGGGATCGAACACGGGACCCTGACAACGGTGGTCGAACCACAGGACCACAGAGGCGATTGAAACCTATATTTATTAAGAAGTATTGCAAATCTAAAAGTTAAGCAGCCCAAACTACAAAATATATGACTTACAAAGCCAGTGTGACTCTAAACGTTTCAAAGCGCTTTTTACATCGCAGAATATTTTCAACAATATGTATATTTTTTTTTTTCATAAAAACTTTTACGCACGCAAAATAAAATACACAACAGCTCGCTTCATCAAGAAACATGGCCTACGGTTAGCCCATTAAAACTTTTCTCGATACAGAGTATACAACATGCAAAGTTGTGAAAAAACTTGAGAGAAAACATTCCGAACGCTTTTAATTTTGACAGCGCGCCATTTATTTTCAAAAATCGAACACGTCATCAATTAAATTACTTGGTCCATTGTGACGTTCTAAACTTGAACTTCGGCGCCATTTTATTTCAAATCTGAGTTATTTGAAATTCGACTCTTTCTCCATGTGTTAAGGTATGCTTGCAGTGAAAATGGTTGTTTGGTTAAAAGGGTGAGTCGGGCTATGTTGGCACAGCACGAAATTTCCCTGAATTTCTTTCGAGGGGGCTCTTTATGGGCCCCCTTGGGAGTAGTGCTGGATGCAAGCGGGTCTGCCTTGCATTTTGAACGTCTGTTTGTTTTCTTAGGGGGTTCTTTTTATAAACCCCTGTTTTGATCGGGAGATGTAAATACATACATTGTTTGGTGTTGAGCAACGCTTTGCTACATTATTTCACAGTATGTTTTGTTACACCGTTTTTATGCTGTGAAATGGAAACATCCATTACCAGATTAAATTGTAAATTGAGCAAGCGAAACGTGTTTTCTGAATTTTTTCGAACGTAAAAACTCGCAAAATGGTAAAAAGGTTTTACTGTATCCAAGTACATATTGTATCAAGGAAAAAAAATGTAACAGATAATTCAAACAGAAATATTTCTCTATCAAAATAATATTTGATAGATTCTAATATAATTTTGTATGCAATTGGACAGTATATTTGCAGTATATTTTGCAGCATACAGTGCATTTTTTTCTACAAAAAAGTATACAATTCAAAATATTTCAAAAAAGATTTTTCCATGCAAAAACGTTCAATTTTATTTTAATTTTGTTTGTAGAAATAGTAACGCACCTGCAAACACAGATTATATCCAATTATACCTACATGCAAATTTAATTTGAGTCACACATGCCGTTTCGAATTGAACTACAAACTACGTTTGTACTGGATAGCGATAATCAGCCTTCTTGTTCTTCTTGTGTTAATGGTAAGCATTCCAACATAATGTTCATGTCATATACGAGTATATATAATGCATCAAGCTATTACATACTACTAAGCATAATATTCATAATAGTGTTAGTAATTAGGTACTATGAGTAGCTTCAACAGGAATAAGGTGGAGTAAAGGACCTCAATCACGTCAAAACAAATATTTACATATCTCACTCTTTTCTAACATGATAGCGATGCATAGATAAAAATAATTAAATCCAAAGGATGGCCAACCCGCCTATATATGCGATAGAATTTCTGTCAGATCACAGCTAGGGGCAACAGGGGATTTTGATGGCTCACTCAAGACTAAGTGATGATAAATCCAGCCGTGGGGTTGACCGTGACTGTGGGAGCAGAGGGCTGTTAAAAACGTACCTTTTATGGACACCCTTCTGTATAAAAAACTGCATTATCAGAGGCCAGGATGGTGGGGACAGGGAGTGATAGCGACGCTACGGTCCATGCATCTTGTGGAAATTAATCTGTTTTACAAGCATCTGTGTCCCTAAATTGATTTATAAATCGATTTTTGTTATACGATTGATGGACTAACTGGCCCTCACTCTCAGTATTCGGGTGAAGTGCGCTTTCACCATCGGCCTTATCGTAAAGAGATTCCCTAAAAAAATATATTTTATAAAAAAATCCAGGCCATAGCAAGGATATAGGATAATACTAATCAACAATGGAGTGAGTTCCCAGAAAGCACACTCCTCACGCAACGACGTAACACAGCAAGCCCATTTGGCGCCGGACTTCAGAAGGATACCAGGATGTGGTCGCTAGCCAGGTTGGTGGCAAAATAATACGGACAATCAACACAAAGCTCCTGCTAGAAGTTCCAGAAGCTTCCTCATCGAGTTTAAAGAGAGAGAACAAGCCTCACAGCTCAGTTGGTCGTGATAGGTTGTGAGTTCGATTCCCACGCAGGACAAACATTAGGTGATGAATGAAGATGAAGTCCGAGATTCTTGCCTATCTTTATATGTACTGGTCGCAATTCCGAACAGGTGGTAGAGAACCCTCCTAAAAACATCTTGCAAAATAAAAAAAGTGCTCACTCGTTTCACCTTGAAATAGCAACAGATCACAATTCATAAGGAATTTAGAATACAATTTATGACGCAAAAAATTATATAACCACTGTACAAGTATGCACATTATTTATAGCTTTTGAGAATACCTCACAAAAATACCTGAAGGATATCGGGGTATGTAAATTGGTTGGAATCATCGCTTATAATTTATGGTGTTCTAATAACTCATGATTAATGATTTCGGGGTCCCCAGCTTGGTGATGACAGTAGAACGTAGAAATGTGAGAAATTTAAATGAGTTAACGCGTGAATTCCAAAAAATCTTATTAAGGATTTTTAATGTTAACGTTTCAACTAGGTACCTACTTATTTATCTGATTTGGTTTGGCAATGCCGTGTCCTTTGCTGATGTGACATTATGTAATTGTATAAAAAAAGTTCAAAAATGTAAGTTGACTTACCATATCTCTGACTATGTCATATTTATCATCATCACCGATATCCCATTAATAATGTTGAATAAAGCCTCGTAATTGAAATGGAGTGTTTTGCCTTAATCACCATGCTTGGCAGGCGGAATAAGTCTCCAACTACATTAATGATGATGATGATCATGAGGCATAGGTAAGCCTACTTAAAAATGGTGTCTATATTACATATTAGTCACCAGAGCTATATTACTTAGTTAATAACTTCATGAGTAAGTAGTAAGAGCATAACCTACTCTTGAATATAAAAAGTTATAAAGTTGCTAATGGTGAATAATGAGTAGTTTTAATCTAAATTATAGATGGAAAGTAAAAGAGGCTTCATTTACTTTTGGGTGAGCACCATAATTAGTAATATGCGCAAGTAATTGTGTGATGAATATATATGTTTGTTCTGTGCTATTCGTAATATATTAACCATATTACAAGCTATGCTTAGTTTGGGACTAGATGTGTGTCCGTGTGAAATTAAAGTCCTATTTTTTCTTCTTTATTTATTTTATTTTGTAAAATTGAGATACACGTCTCACCTTTAGTCAGAAAGAGTCAGCCCGAAATTCACTAAAGCCTAAGCATTTGTTTTATTTATTGTTAAGTTCTGTCATTTTCTCAATCTGAAAGTCAACTCAAAGATTATATTTTTTTTTTTTTTTCAAACATAATTTGGAAACTTCAAACGCCTCGGAATCTTGAATAATGGCAATTTATAACGTAACTCAGATGAGCACATACTTCCCTTATCCCGGTACAAAACCACAGGCATAAGTTAGTTCACAAGAACATGCCTTAGCTTACAAGCCGGCTTCAAAAAACTTGCACTTACAGCGCTAAAGTTACTTGCGCAGTTTTTCCCGGTACGTCAATTTTACGGACGATAGCTCAGGAATTCGGTAGCTAATTTAAAACTTCGCCTGCGTCTGGATAGATCATTAGTTGGATAAGCTGTGGTTGATTTTTATTTTAAATTCCACGAGAACGTGTCAGCCCGAAAAAGTCTACTTTAAGACTTCTGAATAAGAGTTATTTATTTACTATTACAGCACACAACATAAACAATCAAAGAATAAACTAAAATGAAGTCAACAAATCAACAGACCGAGACAACTTGTACTTATAAAAATAGAAAATAATTTAATTGCAACAAAAACATAATAGAAAATTTTATAAATTGATTAATAAGTAAGCTTGGGTGTTGTATTTTATAAGTGTGTATTAAAAAAGTACCTCAGTAATCCAGTTCCCACATTACAAGCTTTGCTCAGTTAGGGACTAGATGGCGCTGTGTGAAATAAATGTCCTGTAATATTGATTACTATAAAGTATCCCTAAAGAAGCTCAATAGGTGTTTGCAAAATCACCATGCTTGGCAGGCAGGTTTATGATCGCAGTAGTGGTGCTATTTACTCAGATTGATTCTGCCAATCACTTGCAAGACTCTTGGTGACACGTATGGTTGAAAATGGAGGGGAGTATATTGATTGCTAAGCCCATCATGGCTAAAAGTTTCATAACATAATTCTATATATTGGAATTTCCAGCCGCGCAGCGAAAAACGATGACCCTTATAGGTCTTACAACCAGCGAAAGGATAATTTAGCCATAACCATTGATTAAAACGATTCTGTTGCCCGGGTAACAAGGCGGTAGATCCCGCTCAACCCAAAAAAGTTTAAATTGCATGTATTTTCAACATTTTCATCATTTTAACGATTCGATAACTAAACAATACGTTTATTTGCTTACTTTATGCATATTAGAACCCTCACTCTCTAAAAATAATAATTGTTTCCGCTAGGTAACGTGACTGACTCATTAGTTTTAAAAATCAATATGATCGAATATGCAACTCGCAACGAAGGTAGCAAAAACATAAAAAAATCCACAGTCTATAGATATTTCAATTAATGTATACCAGCATCAGACGACAGCGTGTCCAAGACGCTGTATTTCCATGCTCAATAGTAATGCAGCCAAAGATGAAGGCCAAGCGCTTCTCCGACGTACAATATTAAAAAAAAAGAATTCACCGGCATTTGGGTCACTTGTCGCTTCAATCAAAAGCCTCGCAGGATTTTTACAGAGTGAAGGCCCTACGGGATCAATGTAACCCTGGGCTCAAACAGCAGTGCTTAAGTGCTAGATATGTGGGTGGACAGGTCTACCCTGGTCAACGGTCATGGCTGAATGATCCTATCGCTGTTAGTAAGACCAAAGTCCACCTGGCTTGCGACCCATGCGGTTCTGTGTTCTGTCAGTTCGCAGGAGCGCCGGGTCTTCGATAGGCAGCTTCTGGGAAAGCTCGCTCCATAGTAAGCGTCCTCTCCCCCAGGTAGTGGTTCGCTTTCCGGTGTCAGATCCAGAGGTCCGGGTTCGATCCCCAGAAGAGTACAATATTGTGCATGGTTTGGTTGGTGGTACGACTTTGACTAAGTCCACCTGACTAGCTTCCTAATTCTGTCACCATTTATCGACAATTCTAAAATTGTTGTGTTCCGCCATTTAGAGGTAATATCCAGTTCCTCAATTTGTTGAAGATTCCGGGTGAAGTGCGCCTCCACCTACGGTCTTGCCTTGTAACCAGGTGAGATGAAGGCCTTACCCATTTCAAGTAACAAGTGTAAAAAGATTTTCGTTACAAGTATTTAAATCATAACATTCCAGGGTACAGGGTAAAGCATCACCGTTTCTAAGCACGCTTTTCGTTATAATTTTAATTTCGCCCCAGGTACCCCAGGGACGCTCGTATTTGCATTCATCTTGAATGGCCCGGGCTACATTTAAGTAATTGCTTGCATTTTATTTTTTTTCTTTTCTATCTGCTTGTATCATGCCCGTGACTTTGTTTTAAGAGTTCTTTGTGAAAGGGCTCGTCCGGGGAAGTACTACAACCATACCTATTTCGACTGCCAATTTCATTCAGTTTGAAGGGTATGGTAGCCTGTGAAATTACGGGAACACGATTCTGAATATGTTTGTGCCTCAAGCTGATGGGCGCAATGCAGGGCAGCGTAGGTCAATGTCTTTGTGAATTATGACCTATGCAGTAAGGCATTGTTATAGACAAAATATGCACATAACATCGGTATAGCTATTATCAAACTTTCGGGAATCTTTTTTCCAGACAACTTTTTTTATTTTAGCTAATTGGATATAATTATAATAAAAACACCAAGGGGTGGGCAACGGCATCTGCCGAGGTGATTATGGCAAAACCCCTCAAGTCTTGGAGTAGGCCCATGTCAACGGTGGACGGTTGTGGGCTGCTATGATGAATAAGATGCTGATGATGTATGTACAATAAGGTATAGAGACCTACTTAATGGAGGTCCAATGCAAATTCAATCTAAAAACGAAATACTAATATATATTATGTTTCGTTTATTTTCACCCAAAACTCCCTAGACAATTCACAATTCGTCACTTTCGAAATTGCAAGTACCTAATCCAAAAATCACTTAACTTAGCTCCATCAATCACGATAGCGAGATGAAGAAGGCGTATCACAATCAATTACAGGCGGCATTAAGTTGTCGAAAAAACATCTAGAACGAATGCTCCTGATCAAATATACAGTTTAAATAACTGAAGGGGAACTAGTAGTGTAACTTTATTCTTCGCATTACCACTCGTATCATCGCATATCATTATTCACACAATCTATTCATCCATGGTTTACCACAACTCCTTGGTACCATGGTAGTGTCTGGTGAGGATTGATGGTGAAGTGCGCTTTAACCTTTAGCCTTATTATAATTTGGCTCCATCAATTAACCTCATGATTATATTTTCCGTGATTTATCTTCAAGCTTTCCTCCTTACTATCTACCGACGATTGTTTCCATTAAATTTCCGCACTTTTTTATTAATTTGCCAAGTTAATGTTTGCCATTGGCTTGTTACAATTTTAAACTTCGTTTTGTTTTATATACACATATTATTTGGAGACGTTGATGTTTCGAGGAGCACACATATAGCACCAACCACAGTATGAAAATAAAGAGCTGGCTATTTATTCTACAAAAATATCAAAGGAACTGGTTTTTACGATGTAAACATATACAACTGATATTTTGATACATGAATGTTATAGTGACACAAAAATTCAAAACGCGCGACGGTAGGTACTTGAACCTGCATCTTTTCCTCAAGCCGGAAATGCTCTAATCAATTGAGCAACGAGGGTGCTGACGCATATTCCGAATTTTTAAGCCATATCCAACTCATATCAGGCAATGATTTTAAAATTATATTGCATTAGAAAATTGCATATTACAAATTCATTTGTAAATGTTGTGACCAAGTGCAATCACTTGAAATACAAAAATGTTAACTATCTTTAAAAACATAATGACTACTGAATTCGATATATCCATACCGTGTACCGCCATTTTTATTGACATGCCTTACACCCGCTGAGCCCAAGCACAGGGTCCAAAATAAAAACATTGATATTCACACTTGATCAGCCAGCATCGCCACCCTTTTCGTAATGTGCTTAGCTTAATGATCCTGGAAATCATCCCTTTAACGGGGCCAACTTTGCAAAGGTTCCCATCGCAGAATGGAGATTAAACACTGGGACTGTTATTTATTATATGGTCCAATGGTGCTGCAGATCAGCTTCTTAATTACATATGAAAGTTTTTTATTTGAATACGAAATCGAAGGAATTAAAATTATATAGATATGGTTATGGGAAACGCTGGCTTTTGCTAGCAGCTAACGGCTGATGATCACAACACTGGTGGTACGACCTGTAAATGTCCACCTGGCTAGTAACGACCATCTTTCCGAAGTCCAACGCCAAACGGCTTACTGTGTTCTGTCGGTGCGCGGCAGAACCAACCGTTTGGAAATATCGCTCCATCGATCCATCCATTTATAAAAAAATATCGAAATATGCTCATTTATAACAAAATGATTAGGTAACAAAACTTTTTTTGCGTGTTACTTGCAGAAAAACTTTACAAACCTAGTTATCCTTATCTGATTATACCTAAAAAAAATATCTTGAATCGGACTTACCATTTCGAAATGAACGATAAACTGCGTTTGTACGAGAGTGCGGTACTACGTGGTCTTCTCTAATCTATGTATGAGTGTCACTTATCTTGCAATCTAAGTAAGATTACCGCTGAATCTATTTGGTAGTATAGAAAGTTCATAAAAGCTTAATAGGTTTTAAAATGCAGTCCTTGTAAGTTTCTTACTTCATTATGTTAGCGGTAAGTTTGAAACAATAACAAATTAGATAATAAGTTACAGGTCTTACCAACATCGTGAGCCTTTGTGTTCCCCTAGTAGCACGTTTTACAGGAGTAAGATAAAACGGAACAGGCATTTCGTACATCGGGGTTGGTAGTGGCAAAATGTGTTTAGTTTATTTTATGTTTGACCGCCTCCGTGGTCTAGTGTTTCGCCCACCGGTGTCAGATCAAGAGGTCCTAGGTTCAATTCCCATGGGCAGTAAAATGTTTTGCTTGTTATGGTTGGTGAACTTAAACAAAGTCCTATTCTTTCTCTTTCTTATAAGTCTCACTTAAGTCTGTCGCAATTAAGTACAACAATTCTCAAATTGTTGATAAATTTTGTTTATTGTTTTTTATTACACTAAACTACACAGATATTATATTACATTATATTTAATAAGTCAGTTTTATTTTTTATGAAGTTTAAGCAGGTTCGATTCCCGATTGAAGTAAACAAATTTTAGAATTTTATATTAATAAAAAAAAAAAAATTTCCTCAAGTAAAATATGCTATCGTAAAGATTAAAAGTGGTTTCCCTTCATTGTTTTTTTTCTACACCGTATATTGGCCAAGTGCGGACACGCATACCAAGGATGACGTATCCAAAACCTACAGCGCAGAAGGCAGAGCTAGTACCAACTGAGCTGCGAAGCAGAACAAACATAAAACCAGTCAAAAACATAAAAATCTCAGCATCTTTATTTGTAATGTTGCTGTCTCATCCAGTAATTTAGATCCCAGCGTCTGTCTGTCGGTTATTCCCTGAGGTAATTTGGATGCAGAGCGATGAAGAAGTTCCTGCATACCGCTAGGGGAACTATTCCAAATGCGCGCTTGTATACCTTAATAGCCACCTTGAGGCGTGCGAGGTTATTAGAACAAGGGAAAGGTAGACGCACTATGTACACTATGTATTGCATGTAGGTAGGTATACCTTGAAACTTGAGGGAAGTTTTGAAGACGGATTGGGTTGGCGTCGAGCTTATTAAATTATAACTTAAACATCGAAGGATAAAGTATAGAGATGATTAGAATTGTACCCCTTAGTATTCGCGGTATGAAACAAAAATGACGCATAAAATCGGAACTTTTTAATATATTACACGTTTTATAATTTTGTATTTATATCTATATGTTTACATAATATGTCTTTTATTATATTGGTTTCAAAAACTGCAGAAGAATCTCCATATTTTTTTCTCAAGGAATAAATCCGAGAATCCGTTATGAGTTAATAGGAATCCGTATAGGAGTTGTCAATATTCTCGGAGCCCTTTGCCTATAAATGGGACGCAATTTAATATAATTTAAAAGCGTCACTATTTTTTATATGTGTATCGCTTTTCACGTCTAAACGGCTTACAGTTTTTTAATTTATCACCTTAGGTATGTACCACGCAAGCCAAGCCGCGGGAAAAATCTAGATAATAAATAAAAAAATACCCCATACATTAAAAGAAATACCCATTCGTTGGAAAGTAAGAAAGATCGGCCACATCTGGATGATAAGCGATTACCGTAGTCTATGGGATGACGAAGCAAGGCAAACGTGCAGTTGTAGGTATTTTGACCGTCGTAGAAGTTTTTGTAAAGCATACGTGTACTACTAAACACAGGTCTCCCCTAAATAATACCACAATAAACGGTCCGTAGCCACGTCTTTAAAACCATCCGAACAGGTAGGTACCTTATTTTACTACTATAATAAATACTACCTTATTTTACACCTCGAAACCATATCATCCCTAATCACCACTAACACTAATATTATGATCGCAGGTTTGATCTTCAGGGAGGTACAATATTGTGCTTGGTTTGGTTGTTGGTAGGATTTTATTCAAGTCCGCTTGGCTTGCTACCACCATATTGCCAAAGTCTATCGCCATAACAGCTATTCTAAATTGTTGTTCTTCGGGCATTTATTGACATGATAGTCAGTTCCTCAGACTGTGAAGGATTCCGGGTGAAGTGCACTTCCACCTTCAGCCTTATCATAGCTTGAAATCATGTGAGATGAAGGCCAAGCGCTTTCCCATCGACCAAAAAAAAGTATAAAATTGGAACCTCCAAAAAGAAAACCCATTTTAATTTCATCATGGTTCACGTCAATTACTTTCTTAAAATTCTACCAACATCCACAGACTCACGTGCCTACATATTAAACTTAACAATCCTTAAAAAACTCTTGACCGAGATAACAACATAAAACATAGATATTATAAAATGTCATTGTAACTAACTTCAATCGTCGTCGGGTTGAGGCTGAGAGTCTGTGTCTACACACAGGTATTAATACCTACTACTTAGAACAGGCACCAATGCTCTGATACGACGAAATTTTACAAACAAAATGGTGTAAAGTTAAGCAAAATTATGTACTTCGTAGTAGATTTGTAAATCAATAAAAATACTAGTGGTTCTGTAAGAACAGTAAACCTAGCGAGGCCTTATAACCATGCAATAACCGATATGTTCCTCTTTCACTTTTCCTTTTACACTTTTGACCAAATAGGAGTTAAAGTCTTAGCGATTACTTACTACGAGGACTGCGTAGTCTGATTAGTAAACGTAGGTATACATTTTGCGAAAAAAAATCGAAATTCTACAGCAAACTTCTCTCTTTTCTCCCTCCACTCCCCCTTTTTGAAACATACAAGATGTTAAAGAATTAAACCCTTGGTGTGTTTTTTAAATTTAACAGAAATCCGTTGATAAATAACACTACATCAAACTTCCCCCTTCCTCAAATTCAAAATCAGTTGAAAAATGCGACCTGTAGGCGAGATAAAACCGGCCGACAGAAAGCCGACAAAAGCATTTTTGGCCAATCTTGAAACTGAGAAGCTTCGCTTGTTTTGCTGGCTCGGTCAGTTAGTTATCGAAAGTTATTGTCTACAGAAATACTACAGTAATAACTTGCAGCTTTGGTAAAAATTCGACCGAAAAAAATAAAAATTTAGTTATCTGCGGTTTGCCTCTCCATAAACTTTAACTATATCCACCAAATTGTGCAATATCCATAAAAAGGGGTCAGAAGTTTTCTCTTAGCGCATTAATGTATAACTCAGTTGAGATAGTTCATTTTCACAAACACTCCCCACTCTCCCCGTTCCTTGGATTTAAACGTTGAATATCGAGAGGGTGAAATTGTGAGGGATTAAAGATTTATACGACTCGAAGTAAATAAGCTCATTTGAATTGAGATGCTAATTCGGGATTGAACAATGTGGGAGTTGTCTCATGCATATCTAATTTGAAACGGTGTTTTGCTCAGCAAGACTATTTTTATATTTATTTTATTTACTTCCAAAATTACTATAGTAATTTCCTATCTGTGTAAAGTCTTGATAAATAATTTACATCCAATTGATTATGGTGTAGATGGCACCGACAATAGATAGGCAGGTTCAAGCTCATAAATCCTTTAAAAATTGTACAAGAGCGAGATACTTTAGTAGATTTAACGTATCTACTATCTGAGGGATAAAGCTTCCTTCATATCTGGAAGATATGACAAAGTAAACTGCAAGCGAAGATTAACGGGAAATACATTCGGTCTGTTCGTCTCTGGGCCTTTCTTCTTATGCTTTCGGATTTCATATGAAGGAACTTCAAAAATACACAAAGAAATGGCATTGTGCCTGTTTGGTACCTTAGTGGTATATAACAAAATATGATAATACATAATAAGAGGAGGTGCTTACACACGATAGTGAATGATATGAAAACTTCTAATAGATGTGAAAACTTCTAATTTTCTTCTACCAAAATGCAAAAAAGTACGAGCGCGACGGTTCACTTCCGTTTACTTCTCAGCAGAAACGTGCAGAGCTTTTTCCATAAAAAAAAGAAAAGCTGCCTAAAAGACGTAATTTTGCTATGACACTGTTTAAAAACCCTTTACACGTAACATGGTTTCGTATGGACAGAAACGTAACTTAGTGATATGAATATAACTTTTTAGTAACAAAAAAGGTTATACACATCTGCCCAATAACTATATGAAAATTACACTGACAGTAATATCAAAGCCATCAAAATCCTTCAGTGTCACATCAGCAAACAAATCCATAAAATTGATGTTTTTATTATTTTTAGCGGAGTAAATGGAAGGCTATGGGTACCCATACGGCCCTGGGTTCCAAGTGGTGCGCCCCACAGACCCTCAGTTTCTAGACCACGGAGACGGGTATGGGGAGTATGTTGGCATGGGGCCAATGACTGAGGACCTTGGACGAAGGTATGGATGCTCAGGACGTTGATCACATCACACATGTGTCTATAGCTTTAGCTTGTGGGTTAGATGTGCATCACAGCGGTAAAGTTTCTGGTTTTTATACAATAGTATGGGATAGGGATAGCCTAGAGTGGTTTGCTTGCTTCTTATTCTCCTTGACTTGTGAAAGAAATAGTGCACGCTTCGGCTTTTAAGCGTTTCTCTGCTTCTGTTTCATCTTATCATTATTTATATTATTTTTTCCAGGCCGAGCAGATCAAAACACCAGCTACGCAAGATCAGGTCTCGTTCCAGAAGTAGGAGCCGCTCTAAGACCTGGTCGAGATCACGTTCCCGTTCCCATTCCCGGCCTCGCAAGAACCGGTCCCGATCTCGCTCCAAAAGTCGCAGCCGGTCCCGGTCCGGCAGCCGGCAGCGGGAAATCAATTTCAAGGAGCCCGGTTTCTTGGATGCGTTCCGAGTGTTGTATCTAGCACGTAATTATAATTATCATTCTAATATTTAAATAATCTGCCGCTCCCAGTTTTATTAGCTGCTCTAAAAAACCTGGTGGCTTATGATACGTACCGCGTCATATCTCTTATCGCTTGCATAGCACTGAGTTAGGAGTCGTAGTGTAGTGCTAAGACACGACAAAACACACAGGAGACATTTCGCTATCGAGTCGCGACAATGATTGCTCCCGGTATTGGTCTTGCTAGAACCGGTCCCAACCTAAAAGTAGCAGCTGGTCTCGATCCAGCAGTCAGCAACGGACCTCAAAATCTAGGAGAACCCCAGTTTTCAGATGCGTTCGGAGGGTAGTATTTTGCTCGTAAGTATTATTTACGCTTGTTCTTAATATCGACATCTAACGATCTAGGAGTTGTAAGAGGTCTCTTTAAGGACTGATAGTCACTTATGCCATGTATCTCCAAAAACGCCCACTTTTTAGTAATAATGAGGCATTGTATGACTTGCCATTGACCTCTTGATCTTGACCAAGTGGTCGTATGGGGTCTTAGCAAGGATTGACTGTCACTTATGCCCAAAAACGCGCCCCCTTATTTAGTGTGTAAAAATGTGTGTTCTGAAATAGTTCTGAAATGATTTCATCAGATTTTATCAATTGTCGTTTTGGTTATTAGTGTAAGGGCAAGTTAGATGTATAAAAAAAAATAGGTCATTATGTGTGGCTTTATGCTTACACTAGCGTGTGTAATTTTCAACATCATAAAAAAGTATTTTTTTATAAATATTTACAGCAAGCAAACACAGGAAGAATGCAGCCAAATTTCTAGCGACGCAGAAACGACAAGATCGGATCCAGGAGCTTCTAAAGAATGACGGACTCGGCTCCAAACGGTGGCGGTTTTACCCGCGTGCCCCCAGCAAATATGAGCCAGTACTGGATCCAGGTAACGTATTATGACGTCCTCACCTAGTTTTAAGACGGCTAAAATTAAGAAAAAGCTTTCACCTGAAATATACACGATTTCAACCGTTATACAAACATAATGTTTTAAAGAAAAGAGTTCAGGCACCGACTGGGAAAGCTTGCTAAATGGTAGACCTATTGCTTGCATGAGACTCATAAAAAAACTTACTCTACGACCGACATAGCAAAAACGATCTAATGTTTGTGCTATTTCCTTTCTAGGTGTAACAGAGTCCCGTGAAACCTGTGACCAGCGAGTGAAAATAGACGCTGATTTCTTCCGCAAATATAAGCGAAGCAGCAAGGTCGACAGCGACTCACCGATACGTAAGCTGAAGAGGTGGGAGCTTATATTTTATAAGAAACTTGGGTTTATTCAGGCTGTTTGATTTTCGATTATAGTTTTATTGGTTTAAAGTTGGTTTTGGATTGTAGTTTGGTTATACCAATGACGTTAGCATCGCCTTCGATACGACGTTAACTTTACAAATTAAATATGACGTTAGCTTTGCCTGAGATTTCTATCAGGGCAAGAACTGATGAGTTTTTGCTAAAACAATACAATGTTTGAGGTTATAGTAGATATAAACTGGCCAGGTATTGACGCGCGCACCACTTCACGGTTCCGACCCACATTTTAAACCAACATTTTTTTTTTAATAATTTTATGTAAAAATTTAAACTGACAACCTATTATACTTTATGCTGACAGACAAACGAAACGGAGTGTGGAAAGACTCAATGTAGAGACGGCTTTGTAGAAGTCGAGGGGAGGTGATGGATGGAGGAGGTTCAACGGAGCGAGTACGGTTCTTACCGATCGCATAATTTGACATTTAGAATCGTTACATTCGATAAAATTGGTTTTAACGCAGACTTGCGATGGTCGTTAACGACCTAAGTCTGTCTGTAAGTAAGTCTGCGTTATAACCAATTTTATCGAATGTAACGATTCTAAATGTCAAATTATGCGGCCAGTAAGAACCGTACTAGCTCCGCAGGCCGCTATTTGTGGCGTCGATTGGGGGAAACCTATGTTCAGCAGAGGACGTATTTGTGCAGATTGTATTATGACGATGATAATAATGGCAGACAGACGAACGGATAGCGGAGGCTTAGTACTATGGTTCCGTTCGTACACTTTGGGAGCGGAACCCTAAAAATAAACAAATATCCAAAGCCACGGTCTCTTAAAATCCGGATAGTATCAAGAAAATTAATACATCTATTATGAATTTGTAGATACTTAGCAAATATTTTATGGATACTTGGCTAACACTTGGTGTATATTTTACAAGTGCTGTACATAGTGACACAAACATTCACAACCCGCGACGGGACTCAAACCCGCATCTTTTGTACAAGCCGGAAACGCTTTTAGCCAATTGAGCCACGAGGGTCCTGACGCCAATTTTGACAAACAGACTGCACGCAAGTGATATTACAAAGGTTCCTTTTTGTCATTAGAGGTGCCTACGTAAGCCTAAAAATGATTATTATAAAAAATGGGTAGATAATAAAATAATTATGTTAAAGTGAGACTCCAATGTGCATAATTGTGCATTATGCAAATTTTCAACGGCGGACATTTACGAGCGGATGTTTATTGATATAATGTGAGTGCTTACTCACGCTGTGATTTTTTTTTGCAACATTTTACATTATTTTGTGGTTGTGGCGTCTGTGCAAGAAAACGAGCAATTGTAAGTCTGCTGGTAAAATAAATATTACAGGACATTCATTTCACACACTCCATCTAGCCCCAAACTGAGAAAGTATAGTTTGTGTTATTGGAAATAAATTATGGATGGAATACAATATGGAATACAATAATTAGTCGTAGCACTGCCTTTTAAAAAATAAAATGAAAAGCCATTTAAAAGTTTAAATCCTCTCACCCTTTATCAAAATCCTTATCCATCATCGAAAGCCATAAATCTCGCGAATCATTATCAAGAAGATTTACGTTTTGCGTAAATTGGAGTCGATATCGACTTGAAAAGGTCCAACTCGCTATTCGAAAAGAACAATTAAAGAACTAAGATAAATTAGGAATCGATGAATTTCAAATGGCCGCCTCCATTACGGTTTTGAGTTTACCGAACACTTTTTTAAAAAGAAAAAATACTACCCCGCTTTAAAGTTTGAACGTGATTGAGGATTTAGAAATAATGGAAGTGGTTATTAGGAATTCTCTAGTACATTTTACAGTTGTAGTATAATAATATTATAATTGAGTATAATAATATTGTAGAGTAATGGCAGTATATCATATTATCTATTAGTTTAGTAGTACGAGTAGAAGTGTCTAGACACACACTACTACAAAACTAATAGTAGGTTATATATATTGCCTTTCATCTCTAGACCACACGACCTGACATAACGACCTATCCAGTTTGAGATAACCTTTATCCTTGTGTGGTCGCGATTTCAAACAGACCTTAATAAGTATTGGGTCCGTATTCTAGAAAGCAACTTAAGCGGATCCTTAGTAGGTACAGAGATTTCCATCCTTCGAATCAGTAATATACGTTTCTACCTAAGCGCATGCTTATGCAAGTTTTTATCTATTATATTATATCAAAAAACAAAGGTCATTGCACCTGAATTTGGCCTAAAACTCAACTAAAACGCACTAGGAGCAGCCATTTTTATTCAGTTACTCGTCTGTCAAGGTCGTAACGTAACAGCGTACTTCAGATTAATAATTTCTTGAGTTAAAGTTACCATATCTTTGAAAAGCAGTAAAAGCCCTTATTTCTTATGTTATAAGTTTATATTTGTTCGAAAAGTAGTAATTATATAAATGTTACTATTTTTATAAGCATCGCAAGACAAAATATGTCACTATTTTGGCAGTATGTTATGCGATATCTTTTCTTTTTATGATCTACGTGTACTATGCAATAACTTTCAAAAACAATGATTGTACTGTGATTCTGCTGTATTTTGACGCTAACTTTTTTTTTTATCGTAGTCTGACCACCAATTTACTTGAAAAACAAGTAAAGATGTTGCCTAAGATGCAGCACGCTTGTCTAAAAGAACCTGTTCTTAAAGGAACCATGCTTTTACGAAGAGAGATTTTTTATTTTAAACCGCCTCCGTGGTCTAGTGGTCCGCCCACCGGTGTCAGATCCGGAGGTCCCGGGTCGATCCCAGGGGAGTACAATATTGCTTGGTTTGGTTGGCTGTAGGACTTTGTTTAAGTCCGCCTGGCCAGCTACCACCGTCTTACCTAATTCTGTTGCCATAACAACAATTCTAAAATTGTTGTGTTCCGGCATTTAGAGGTAAGTTAGCCAGTTCCCCGGTCAGTTGAGGATTCCGGGTGAACTGGGAGACGAGATGAAGGGAGGACCTGAATTAATTTTGATTATGGTTTTGTTTCAATCAAGGAGGGTACTTTTATTTTTTTATTATTAACCTTAATGACTTAATTAAATTATTTTAATTAATGACTTAATTTTGGTATTCTTTTATAAAAGAATACCAAAATTAAAAGTCATTAAGGATTTAAACAATACCACCGGATTATAATCCGGTGATTATATCCGGTTTAAGGCCTCGATGTGATTCAGAGGCAAAGTGCCACGAAAACCTGTCAAATGATTTGTATGTCTCTTCCAGTAACCTTATTGCCAACAGAACCTGGTGTTCGTCTGTTCCTTACTTTCTTTTTAATATCCGCGAGTTTTCAGCTCATTAATACGCACCTACTGATTCGTAAACTGTTGAAGTATGCTCTTTTATTTGTTATTTATACTAGCTAATTTACATGTTAAAAAAAACACTATATAGCATATTTTTGCTTTATAGTTAAACTTCATCGGTTATCTCAACGGTATATAAACTAGTAGGTAGTTCGGCCCGAACTGATCTCTCGTGATGTCTGGTTTGTGACAGGAATTATTTCTCAAACTTATGCTTTCAATGCACCTTACTTACCCTGAGTGTTCGAGGCTACTACTTATCATATTATAGCTGTTGTTGTTGCAATATCCTAACAAGTTAAATAAGTATGTTAGTCAGTCAGTCAGTTTTGTATATGTCGATGAATAAAAATTAAAAGGTTGATAGAAAACTTAAAGGCGTACAAAAAATAAAACTGATTATGGACCGTTGTGTACCAAGCAAATATAAAACATACCTACTTGAACCGTCTCTGTGGTCTAGTGGTTCGCCTACTGGTGTCAGATCCCGAGGTCGCGGGTTCGATCCCAAGGGTAGTACAATATTGTGCTTGGTTTGGTTGGTGGTAGTACTTTGTTTAAGTCCGCCTGGCTACCACCATCGACCTCCATCACCTACCACCATCTTATCTAATTCTGTCGCCATAATAACTATTCTGAAATTGTTGTGTTCTGGAATTTGGAGTTCAGATAGTAAGTTCCTTAATTTATTGAGGATTCCGGGTTAAGTGCCCTTTTACCTTCGGCCTTTATCATAACTTGAAAATCAGATGAGATGAAGGCCACTCACATCCCCGTAGTACGATAAAAAAAACTGCTTTACTTACCTCAAGAACGTAAAGCAGACTCCAAATATACTATTTATCCAAGGAGCGATACTTACTCAAAAATATATGCAAGTTTAGTTTTTTCATCTCAATAACAATAACAAAAGTAGGTAAGTTACTAATAAAATATAACTGAAATTATTTTTGTGTAAACAAAAAAATAAGTCTCCATGCTATCTATTTTCTAGGAACGTCAACGCGTCATATTCGCCACAGTAGTATTGCAGGGGCATGGGCGGAGCTAACATATATATTTTTTTAGACAACCCGGTCTTAAGTTCAAACCATTACTTTCAAGTTCTTTAATTAATAATATTGCTGTGAAATGGATTTTTTTTTAAATGCAAGTGAATAAATTTTTCCTAGAAATCAATTATTAAAAATAAACAATCGTCTATTGAACTTTAAGCGTCATGGATGATGTCATATAAAACTGGTTTACAATATATTTCACCGATATCGGTATTTTTTTATAGGTTCAATTAACTAAAAATACCTAGAAGACTAAAAGAAGAACGCAAGTAGGAAACATTTTATGAAACCGGAAATGCAAATATTATTCTTCATAAAAAAACACTTTCAAACGAAACCTGCAAAAGCACAAATTCATGTTCGTGAACTCTTCAAAGGAAGGTAGTTCTAAAATTTATGAAAAAATGCAAACCGTACTAATTAATGGAATTATTACAGAACTGTCACTGCAATCTACTTTCTGTATCACAGTTACAGCAAAACCATCGCTAAAATGATCAGTGTTAGAGTCATATTTCGTGTGCGGGAAAATCGTGCATATGCTCGTCTTTTTTTTAATAAGTTAATAAAAAACATCGCGGAATCGTTTCCGGCAGCACATGACGTCGAGAGACGTGAGTTTTAGTTTGCAGTTATAAAGTGTTTGGGGTTTGTTGCACCTATGAGAGAGTACCAGTCAGGGAAAGCGTTATAACATATTAGGTATTACATAATGTAGTCTGGAAGAACCGCTTCTAAACGATAACACTTAAAAATAACCATTAAAAATATCTATTTTAAAAGTATCAAGCTTTATCAATATTGTGCAAAGTACTTTCATTCATTCATTCAGTGGTCAAAATATTACCATGAAAAATAAATTAAATTATATTAACTTACCCTAAGAGTTATTTGTAAGTTTTTAGTGGTGAAGTCGGTTGCATTTTTTTCCAAAAAGAGTTTATTTAGAGCTTTTTTTCCTTGTAAAACCTACGACACCACAACGTCTCCGACACACTATTTCAGAGTCGTGTGAGGGTGCAATAATACGTTATTTTTTTTTTATGAAAATATATTTTCCAAATCGGTTGAGTAATAACGGAGTTCTGAGGTAATGCAGTAGTAGTCGTTACAGAGTCATCGATCACCAACACGCCTGCCAAGCGTGAGTATTATGGCAAAACCCTCCATTGCTATCTTTAGCATTGGGGGAGGCTCATGTTCTATACAGTTGACTTTTATGGGCTATAATGATGAAGGTGATACATTTGTACAGCATTTATAGCCAGAATGCGTCAAAGTCACACTTACTACTACGTATCATCATTACTACGATCAAAAACATGCCAAGCGTGGTGATTATGGCAAAACCCATGATGATGATGATGATGATGATGATGATACTGGAAGGTAAGCGGTTCAAAAAGTCTACTATAGTGACCGTAAGCACCACAGGAAAGCAGAATACGCAATATCGTTTATTTGGATGACATATATTTTCCAGTTATTTTGATATAAAAACCAAATTACTGAACCGATTTTGATAAAATTTCTATGGGACCACTTCGCAAGTATGGCCTACCAAACTTTACTAAACTTAAAAATTATCATAATCTATTTCGAATTGGCGGAGAAATCAAGTAACAAACAATAAAACAACATCCGAATCGAGAACCTCCTCCTTTTTTTGAAGTCGGTTAAAAAGGGCACGTAATTCTTATGTTTTCATGCGATGGTAGTAAAATATAGCAACATATTATATTATTATTGCATATTCATCACTACCATCAAATATATTGATACATTTAGTAATACAGAAACAGTTTTAGAATGATTAAAATACTGCTCTGGGACGCTACCGCCGACGGCGAAGCCGATCTCCATTGATGGCTTTAAATTAGCTCCATGAGAACTAGAAACGATTTTTACCGATTTAGGTATGTTTCATATCCGAAATGGCGTTTCCCATCTCAAAAGTGTACACATGTTATGAAACCTATCCGTTCAGTACATTTGACGGTAAAAATCGTTTCTAGTTCTCATGAAGCTAATTTAAAGCCATCAATGGAGATCGGCTTCGCCGTCGGCGGTAGCGTCCCTGATGGTTGTGAACCACCAATTCTAAGTCGGCTAATATTAATCCATTCTATGCTCTTTATCTATGTTGATTCACGAGGCAATATTTCAATGGTAGCTCACTGAAATAAAATATTGCATTGTGATTAATATTTAATGAAATCAGAGAACATGTTTTTTACATAACAGGACAATTACTTCCACATAGCGCCATCTAGCCCCAAACTAAGCAAGCTACTCGTAGTAATACGTAACATATGGGATCAAGATTCCGGATGATTTCATCTGGAATTCATGTATTCACATAAAATAGTATCTAAGTATTTACTTAGATACTATTTTATGTGAATACATGTAACATCCAAACACAGAACAAGCTATTTTTCCAAAAACCACAACCAACTGAGCTGTAAGGCTTTTTATTTGAACCGCCTCTGTGGTCTTGTTGTTCAACCCACCGATTTCAGATCCAGAGATCCGGGTTCGATCCCCAGGGAGTACAATATTGTGCTTGGTTTGGTTGGTGGTAGGACTTTGTTTAGTCCGCCTGGCTAGCTAGCATCATCACCTCAAATTGCTCTTGCCGGTGAGGTCTATAGGTGATTGCGAACGCCTTCAACGAGATGTAAATAGAGTTGTAGAGTGGAGTCGAAGAAACAAACTGCAGTTCAATGAGGTTCATTGTGCCGGGTGAATTTGTGAACCGCCGGAGAAGGCCACGCCTGTTCGACGTGGCCGGCGGCAAGACAAAGCTCCGCTGACGCGCACCATGCACACGCTCAACCTAGTGGCAGAGACTGTAGACCTTTTTCAGTGTTCTCCGAACGAATTCGCAAAAATAGCCTTGTTTGTTTTGTGTTACGTAAACAGATGACTGTTTTTAATGTTTATTTTATTATAAGTTTTGATTGTATATTGTGATTTTAAGTAATTATTATTTCTGTAATTTTTTGATGACTACGCTATTGTATTAGGTTAAGCCTGTAAAAATAGTTGTAATGTTGATAAATAGATAAATGAATAAATAAATAAATCTTCCCTAATTCTGATGCCATAACAATAATTCTAAAAATTGTAGTGTTCCGGCATTTAGAAGTAAGATAGCCAGTTCCTCAGTTAGTTGAGGATTCCGGGTGAAGTGCGCCTCCAGCATATACCTTATCTCAACTTGTAAGGTGAGATGAAGGCCAAGCGCTTCAAAAGTATGTCCGATTTACAAAACCCTTGACTAGGTTCTTCGCTAGAATTCTGACCAAGCCTTATGATAGCTCATGATGACACTCCACGGTATTAGCATGATTCAAATCTACCCGCACGCTAATCGTATGATATCATTAGGCCAGGCCCGTCCTCTTGAAATTGTGTGCGAAGTAGGTAATATAAAATTATTGGTAACTCAATTGGGCCACTGAAGCCAAGTCTGAAACCGTGAGAGTGGTCGAAAAGTCATGTTAGGAGTTACGTGCTTTATTAAAATTAAAAAAAAAATAAGTTCTGCATTTCAGAATTTTTTTTTTTTTTTGCATTTTTGAGTTTTTTGTTTGATAATAAAAAAAAAATGTACGATGACTATGTGTCCAAAGTTGTTGGAACACTTTCAAAATATGAAATGTAACATATCTGTGTCTCAATCACGGTAGAATGCTTAGCTCTTGAACTAGACGTACCTACTCAAGGTTTTCCCTTTAAGTGAGCTTGTACCTGAAATACACTTACTTTACTTCATTCAAAATAACTGACGATATAAACGGGGAATAGCCCATGAAAAGTAGTTTATCGGGCTATAGGAGCTATTCTAGGTGTTTTTTCTTCAGTAGTGTGGTTATCCATCCGAGAACCAACGACAGCTCAAAGGGTTGACGTGGCAGTGAGCTGACCATATTTTCAGAAAGATCGACAACCGGTAGGGTCAACGATACCATCTGTGGAGACTGCGTCTAGCCTAGTGTATTGAACTCATAGAATGACCGGGCAGAGAGTGGACATGCTAGGCTGAAACACCAGGCTTGGTGACACACTTCGGGAAAACTGTGATTGGTTGATGATGATGAAAAATATCAGCTGTCATTTAAACGGTCAGTCTTCGTCCATCCATCGACTTCCCGTGACCAATTGCACCGCGATAATTATCTTAGTATATAGCGTTCAATCCCCAGTACTTTGGTTTAGTCCGCCTACCACCATCTTACCTAATTCTGTCGCCATAATAATAATTATGGAAATGTTGTGTTTCGGCATTTAGTGGTAAGAATTAGTTCCCGAAAAAGTCTGTCACATATCTTGAGCCGCGGTGGTTAGCCATTACCTTCAGAGGATGTCGTTAAAGGCGTCTAAGGGAATAAAGAGGTTTTTGTCAGTTCCAAAATGTGTTTTGTCAGTAAACCAAGTGAATTAGAAAAGTAAAGGGTGCAAGAAAAAAAAAATTAGAACCTACTGGCATTAGATATACTACTTTTTGACCGCATGGCGGAGTCACCATAAGCTCTGATTATAATGCCGCCAAAAATAACTTATGCAGATTTTTCATAGTGACGAATTATAGAGATGAGAAATACATTTTTTTTAAATACTTGCCAAATGTAAACAAACAGTTATATTTGGCAAATATATCTGGCATCGAGTACAAACTCGAAGATAGATTGTACCTACGTCAATTATTTTTATCTTTCTTGAAGGTGAATAAACTGATACGTAGAAGTAGGTATGTACCTACTCTACCTACAAGGGTGCCTTGAATGTAGACCCTCTGGTCCCAGTGTTTCGTTTGATTTCACACTTGACTCGAAAAGGTTCTCGATAGGTTATTATTACTTGAGCTGCGGGAAATTTAAGAGCGATGGAGCTTTATGTAAAATAAAGAGCTTTCTTGTAACTGTACATATATAAACCTGCCAAGTACGAACACGCACACCGAGAGTGCCGACCAAAATTACTTACACATAATCAAGTATTGTATCTTGTACTTTTATTTATTTTAAATGCAAGAAGATTTTAAGAGTTGTTTGGCTAAGTGGGTATGGGCCCGTCTTCCGATCTTCGGATCGGAAGACGGGCCCATACCACACTGTGCACCAATTACCTATTTACTTTTTGTTTTTTCGGAGGTTAATGTGTTCATTTGACGTGAAGAAAGCGGCATATCCCTAGGACTAAAAATCCGAAGGTTGTGGCTTCAAATCCAGTCGTGCACCAATTACCTATTTACTTTTTGTTTTTTCGGAGGTTAATGTGTTCATTTGACGTGAAGAAAGCGGCATATCCCTAGGACTAAAAATCCGAATGGCACTCTCTGGCTAGTAGTCCTTTAAGCGGCAATGCTCTTGCACCAACCTGTCGGGTATTGATGCTTGCTATTTACAAACCGTGGCCATGTGCCGGACGTAAGTTTGGACGTGCCTCTGACTATCTAGTAAGTGATCCTCGTAAAATCCACGCTCAGAGTGAATAAGAGATAAATTCTCAAAGGGGAAAAAGTCGTGAGACTTAAATTTTTAATGATGTGCTGATAGCGGCCATAGACATACATATACCTACTTATCTACTGTGAACTGTGAACACTTTAACTGTTCATGAGATACATCCCGCTGATAGACAGACGGATGGATAGCGGAGGCTTAGTGATAGGGTCCTGTTACCCTTTGGGTACGGAACCCTAATTACTAAATGTTGCTTAACCGACTTTGAATTAATGAGTAATTTCTCAAATTGAGAGCATTTTTATGTTATTCTTTCATTATCCACTAACAGAACCTGTATATTAAAAGTTCACTCAGAACTCGAGTAGTGAAGCTACCCTACGTATAGCTCTATGTACCTTTAACACCAAAATAGTGCTCGCAAACATTTTAATTCCACAAGTACTCCCATTGAGACGCGAAACGAGCTTCTTTGTCCCCAACAAACACATCCCAAGCAGTATGACTAACACGGGTTTTTGCAAACTATTCTCATTGATAGCGTCTTGAATGAATGAATGAATGAATATAAATATATAATATATAAAATATATAAATATTACAGGACAGGACAGGACATTAATTTTACACAGCGCCATCTAGCCCCAAACTAATGAATTACAATTATTTATTGTACAACATATAGAACAATTTACAATTTAAAAACTAAAGTAAACAGTACAATGGGCCGTCTAATCACTTAAAAGCGATCTCTTCCAGACAACCTTAGGATGGAGAGGATAGTACAAATACGGTTGATGGTAGAAGGGTGTTCATAATAAAATATAATAAGTAAATATTTATATTTAAACTACAATACATCTCTAAATTAATTCAGTATAATCATTTTAACATGAAAGAATATATACCTACTTACTAGAATTATTCATAGCGTCTTCTTTTTCTTCAACAGCCCATTAGTGTCACAGTGGACGGCTTTGTCGTGATCACAACACGTGGTGGATTGGTGATCGCAGAGGTTTAAGGATCGACCCCCACTAACTCCAACCGCGAATGTTGCTAAAACTGACTAAGAGATATTACAGGATCTTTGGCAAAATATATGCATAGTAAATAAATAAAATATATACCACAGGATATTTATTTCACACAACGCCATCTAGTCCCGAACTGATGGGAACTATATTACGGATATATATGATACTTTATACCTTTATTCCTTTTTTTTTGTAAATACATATTTATCATACAGTAAATTATAAACAAATAAATATTACAAAACATTAATTTTACACAGCGCCATCTAGCCCCGAACTAAGCTCTGCTTGTAATATGGTAACTAGATTACGGATAGAATACTTAAATACTTTTGTAAATACATACGCAATATATAATACAACACCCAAACAGAGAACAATCATCTATATTCATCACACAATGTTTGTTCTGGGTGGGAATCCAACCCACAGCCTACAGCGCAGAAGGCAGAGTTACTACCAACTGAGCTATGAGGCTTGTTAAACAATACAACACCCAAACAAAAAAAACAATATTCGTGACACAAATATTTGTACTGGGTGGGAATCAAACAACCAATAGCGCAGAACATTCTGGTAAGCTTGTCAAAAAAAAATATACAGCGCCTCTAACGGTTAACGGTAGTTATTAAATTGTGAATAATGTACTTGCGTGCCGCTCCACGGGCACGGAATTGTTAGAGAGACCAATGTAGCTGCACCGTATTTTTTGCCAAACTACTATAGTAAAGTTAGACGATTTTACCACAGTAACCTATGGTAAGGCCACAGAACTAGAACTTACCACTTACCGCCAGCGCTAATGACTCGCTCTATTGTACGATTGTACCAACTTTCATCCTGCATGAATATTATCCACGTACAAGCTTTGTACAGCTTCTTTAGAACCGGCCAGAAGTGAAACAAACTTGTTCAGAATGGGTTCCACCTCATAATTTATATTATATACTTCTTTTCACATTATGTTCATGTTATGGTAAGGCTGACGGTGGAAACGCACTTCATATTCTAATATTATTATAACTTATTGTGTTCTATATAACGATTTGGATAAACTGCAGGTAATGTTAGTTCTAGATTCTAGGTGAATAAGCTGATATAAAAAAAAAATTAAGCAACGACTAGTTATAACAATAACAACAATAATTATCATTTAACTTGATATTTTACACAACGCCATCTATACTCATAATATGTGTGACATATCTATCAGGCTGATATAAAATAGTAAAATTTACAAGACGTGAAAATAAAAGTAATAGATTGCTTATTTTTTTATTTAAGATATGTTTATAGGTGCATACATAGGCGCTTAACCCTTGCGGTCATTTCATCCGACAAACCCTCGATAACATAAAGAGGTTAATGCAAGAGTAGTATAGCTCCTTGTGAAAGGGCTCGTCCAGGGAAGTACTACCACCATTCCTATTTTGGCCGCTAAGAAGCATTGCTGTGTTCTGGTATGAAGGATATGGTTGTTGGTGAAATTAGAGGCACGCGAGGCTTAACTCCTTTATGCCTCATTTACGGACGCGATGCAGTGCCTCGGTCACAGGTCATGTTCTTTGTGGATTTGTCCTACGCAGTAAGGCAGGAGATGCACATATCATCAGATGAACTGCTTGTTCTGTCTCCAAGTTGAATAAAAAAAAACTATTCTGTTTTAAGGCTGCACAGCGTGTCAATGGGATAGACATACATGCATCCAAACATAACTCTCCTTCGACGCAATTGGGTAAACATAAAGGGTTTATAAGGTTGTGGTTTAATGTAAATAAACAGCTGCCTTACATTTTTGTTAGGAAAAGCTGAAAAAGCATTGAGCAATTGGTACTACGCTACGAAGACAGACCGACATACTATAATCACAAACTTATAATACTCCTTGATAGCCAAGGGTTCATTTTACCTATCGCTTTTAAATTTTAATAATAAAGCAGTTTACAGATAAGGAACACCAAAAACGGATCAAAAGCATATTCAAACCTAATGCGAATAGAAAAGGTTGAATTTCCATTAAAACGAAAACTTGATATGCGTTTTTTTTCACGGACTATTCAGTCGTGGAGTGAAGATTTGCTCTTATCTTCAGGTTGAATGAATTACTTCTTTTTAAATGAATTTGGGTTAGGTGGGTACTCCAAGGCTTGCAGTGAATGTGCATTCAAGATTTTAGGGTTCCTTACCGGATTTACAGAGATGTATGGATTGTGTAAAAGGGGGCGTGCGAATGAAAGGTGTTGATGATGAGCTGATGGGTGATAGAAGTGTATGGAAGTGAAGAATGTTGCCGATCCTGCCTAGAGTGGGATCAGAACAAAAAAGTTTAACTATTACAGTAAAGGTACTTGCCTTTACTGTCCCGCCTCAAAAATCTACCTTGTATATAATTGTGTCCGCAATAAGATATCAATAAGTAATTTTAAGTACTCCGGGGCTTTCAGTTTGAATGACAGTAAATTGTTGGGAACACCGATAAGGTCTATTTGCCCTATTATTGTAGCAGCAGGAATTGATACCCTGAACCTCAGCAAGCTCTCATTACAGTGACATGGGTCCGGTTTTACTGGGTGTCATCATTTGCACACATCTGGACTCCCAATCCTTTGGGCTTTGTTGTGATTGGTAGATACGTTTTACTTGAATAAGCTAGCGTGAAAATAAGTATTCTTTTATCCCATGAGAATCTTATCGTTTTTCGTAATCAATCACATCACATCACAGATCACAGAGCACAAACGGACTTCTTCTTGTATCGAGTGTTGGTTTATAACACGCAAGAAGAATTCATTAGATTGAGACGTTCGCAATCTGCTTTTTTTTAACAAAAAGAAACAAAACCGCCTTGCGTCGATTCGTTTCGTTCACGAAATGAGTACTAATGTTCTATTTTTGAATGAATAATTAAACTTACAAAGACTTCCAACTCCTTGCTATAGTTTCAAACCTCCTTGATAATCTAATTTATGATTAAACTTTTTGGACAGCCTTTTTGGTCGCATGAAGTTTGACTAGAATGAAAATAGGAACAAAGGTGAAATGGATTTTCATACATCTTTTGTCAGTGACATTTCAAAATAGTGCAAATAATGGTGTTTTTTTTTAATGTCCGGTATTTTTGCGTTCATTAAACTACTAATTTTTGTTTTCAGTATCATCATCCTGCTGGCAACTATCCCACATTAGGTGTTGGTCAGCACAACATAATATTCTTCAAGGCCGTGTTATTAGAATTTTGACTGAAATTTTAAGGTGGCCGCCTGTTTGACGTCAACCCTCCTATATAGAAATTCTATCTTCTAATTAATAGGAATGAAGTACCTACTGGGCTTATTACTAGTTGAATGCGAGAAAAGTCGAGGATATACTTAGGTACAGTTATAGCCCATATCTATGTAAATGAAAAGATAAACGTAAATTTAATATTATTTCTACTGAAAGATGATTATTTCAGTGTTTTCCTCAAAATACTTTGGGTAATTAAGCTGTAATGTAATCGAATATCGCGTGATTACGGAAATTGCTCGCTATTTTGTTTCGTGAAACAAAACGAGGACTGATGAATAACAGCAGGATAATTGTTATACGGTACAAAATAATAACCTTCTATTCATTGTCTTCATCTTTTATAATTACAGTCCTATATATAAGTATTATATATAAACCATGGCAACAATACATTCATTTTCTTTTAAAGAGGCGTGTGAAAGTATATGATATTATTATGAATATTATATGAGAGTGTCGAAGGATTACTCAAATCAATGAAATAACATCTACCTACTTAGTTTAACTGCTATTACCTACGCTTACAAATCTTAATAATAGTACCGACGATTGTGAAGTTTTTGCCAAGAATAATACTGATTTCCACGATACGGGCCTAGCCTATGTAAGGAAATCATTGTCATTTGTATTTGTAATAAACTCCTGTAAAACTACAACAAACTGTCCTAGATATTTAAGTACATTAAGAACTTTACTTAGTCTAGTTAGTTTAAGATTTTACTTAATTGTAATAAATTGTAGTTTTTGATTTGAAAAGAATGAGACTCGCACAAGTCCGCTTGTCGTGGCATATATATAAACATAAACATAAGAGTCTTGGAGTCTTCAAGACTAGAGTAAATAGGTTCCTTTTAGGCAAGTGTGCACCATCTTAGGCCACATCTTAACCAATTTGTTTTTGTTTGTTTTTCAAGTAAGCTAATGGTCAAACGCTTGGAAATCACCTATAAAGAAAAAATAAGAGAAGCCTTTTCTCAGCTGTGGTTGATATGATAATAAATAAAAAGTATTACGGGACTTTAATCACACACAGCGCCATCTATTCCCAAACTAAGCAAAGCTTATAATATGATGATGATGATAATGATTTGAAAAACTCAGCTTTAACTCTTTGTGGGGCACTCCCATTCCCAAAAAGTGTATTTTCATAGAAAATGAGTTAACTTTTGACCTCTAGCCCAGAGCTACAATAGAGCAAAGCTTTCCCAGAAAGCAATGAAAAAGGGAACTTATTCAAGCTTCATAAAATATTAATAAGTATAGGAGGGCCTTTACTTATCAATGTTTTATTTTATATTTTTTTACCTATCACATCAAAGCAAACAAATGACAAAACAACAATTGAGAACCGACAATTAATCATCAAGAGGACGAAGCAACAAGCCGTAAAAGAATTCCATTGTCTTTTTAGTGTTCCGTACTTTTTTACGAAATTTTATGAACGGCGAATATCAACCATCATCAACATTGACTGTCCATAAATTAAAAGCAAGTATAGAGCGGGATATGAAGACTTGCTTTAATCATGACGGTAAGCAGGTAGTAGAGTGGCGGGTTGTTAATCGCAGTACTAAAAATCTTCAATAGAAAATATTATCGCCCTTTACTATAATATACACGGCACTGGTATAATATTAATAATCATAGTAAAATTTTATTTCAGGCAACAATAGAAAAATTACAGATCTTATTCTAACTTAGTATACGGCCATTATACCTTAAAAAAAACTAACATACATAATTAACTTTACTACAACTATTTATTGGCACGTGTCTGTACGTGTCTTACTAGTGTTGTGTTTAATAATCATCCGCGATACCTTGTAAACACAACCCCTTTCGGCCAAAGTTCTTCTTTATTGAAGATCGATAGATGATCAGTCGGGACTCGCAACACAAGCGAGCTAAAATTATTGTGGCGAGATTCCAACGGCTTGACTTCAGGACCGTGATGTCCTTAAGGAGCCTAGTCATCGACGTGGTCGAACCCCACCAGCCGGAGCTTATGCAGCTCCTTCGCAACGAAATCCGGAACGTCGTCTGGGTTGTTCTCCTCGAGTAGGGTGATGATGTCCTGGAGACTACGTTCCCCTCCAATTCTCCGGCAAGACGGCGTCGTAGCGGTTTCGCCCAACGTCTGGAAGATTAGGGCCTTTCCACTGCAGATCTCTTCCTCCTTCGAATTGGACTTACAGATCTGCAAGATGCTGATCTCGTCCATTGTGTCGATGGCATTCTATATGAATGCCAACAACTCGTTGACGATGAGCTGTTTGGCAGTCATCGCGATGGATTGGGCAGCGGCGCAAGCCAAATTGCGAATTATAAATTCACCGCTGTGCTTGCGCAAGACGCGTCCGTTACCGGTGATAATCAGGTAGATCAGGATCAAGCGCAGGTCAATATCGCCTTTTACGACACGTGTAAGAGAAGGGATTTGATGCTATATTTAACTCTCTATGTCAGGATATATATAGTCTTAGAGGCAGAGCGTTTAAGATAAGCCTTTTTTTATCGTACGACGGGGAGCGGCCTTCATATCACCTGGTTTTAAGTTATGTTAAGGCCTGAGTTGAAAACGCACTTCATCCGGAATATTCAACAGTCTGAGAAATTGGCTATCTTACTTCTAAATGCTTGAATGTAACAAATGAGAATTGTTGACACAGACTTAGGAAAGGACGAAAGACGGTGGTAGGTAGCCAGGCGGACTTAAACAAAATCTTACCACCAACCAAACCAAGCTCAATATTGTACTCCCATGGGGATCGAATCCGTTACCACTGGGTCTGACATCGGTGAACAAATCACCGGACCACAGATGCGGTTGAAACTCAAGGGATCGTATAAAACGGCAGCTGTGTTTTCTTTTGTGTAATTTCAAAACAGAAGATTCCAATCCGTCTGCTGATCATGATAATTAAAGAAAGACCGTATATTTATTTATTTATTTATTAGGAATACCAACAGCTTTATAAACCTTAATTACTAATTCATTAATATCCCGCAGTAGACTTCATAGATCATTAATCAATTCATCTATGGACTATTAATGATGATTGATTTCCTCGTACGTAATTTTTAAATTATATTTTCACGGAACCGTCTATCTGCGAATAGACCACGCACTTGGCCGCGATTTTTCTTAATTTTCACGATTCCCTACCACTCTTGCTAAGAATTAATTAGTGGAAGGATGCCAAGAGCAACAGGTTTATTGCAAATGAAATTTGGAAAGACAGACGGAGTAATGGACTTTTTCTGATCTCGAATATTTTGCGCCTTGTGATTTTTGGCGACATATATATTTTTGTCGGGTTTATTTCACGGAATTTCATTTCAAATTTGGAACAAATACAGTTAATGTATTGCCATTAACATAAGAAGCCTGCACATTCTGCGACTTGATCTAGTGCTCATTTTGCGACCTGCGCATTTTACTATGTATCCATCCAAAAACGCATAAGACTTCGTTACGGTGATTGATGAGTGATATTAAAATATTTTTTAGGTTTGAGCTTGAGGAAGCATATATATATTTAGATTTGAAAGAGAAAATAAAAAATATTGCCATTAACGGCAGTGATTGTAACATATAATTAAGGGAAAACACTCATTACAAAAACACAAGCTAATCATAGTTTACACTGGTAATAAGGGCTATATTAAGTTGTAAGTCCTTTAAATGAGATATATGTAAATAAGTTTCAGTATAATAAAACATTGAGTAGGTATCGAGTGTTGTGTTGAGTGTTTTTTTTATTGTACGACGAGGAAGCGCTTTCTCGGGAAATTCGAAATTTCACCTGGGTTTAAATTATGATAAAGCGGAAGTGGAAGCGCTATGCTATTTATTTAATATATTTTATATTATGCTATAAACTTCTTAGATATAGGAAGGCATTTAGAATTCCGACTCCAAGATCCGCAATCTCTTGAAACAGAGACTGCTCAAGAAAATTTGAATAAAATCAATTTATATGAACGTGGCCACTTTTATCGCCCCTAATAGATTACACTTCGGTAAAAATAAATGGAGCTCCACTTTGGAAGTTTCGCGAAACTTATTATGAGAACAGCGTGTGACGGGGAGATTTTTAAATCTGTAGAAATGTATTTTATTTTAGAAGTGAGGGGAATTCATTGAAATCACGCGTCATTTTGCAAATTGCAGAAATAACTTAGTTACAGCTGGATACGCAATTAATGTTCATTTGGTATAATATACTAATTTACCTATAATATCACCCGTATATCGGCGCACTAAATGCGTCTATCTATATATCTATATAGGCCTCGTGAATAAGTTTGAAGTCACACATCAAGAAGGTCATAGCTTTGCTTAAAATTTTACTACGTGATAAATGCTGAAATTTAGATCCGTTAAAAGAACCAAAGTTACTGACATGGTACTCAGAATTGCAAAGCTGTGGTAGTGGGCAGGCCTATGAGGCCTATGTTTAGAGTGGGCTGATGTGATGATGATGACAAAAATATGCACCTCCTTTTCCAGACGTGGATTAGAGATTGAATAGTCACCTTCTGGGTAGACTATGTCTGTTCGAGTTTTGAGATTGTTTATTCTAAATAAAATAAAAAATGTATGTTAATCTAATCTAATTTTAACCGCCTCTGTGGTCTAGTGGTTCAGCCCACCGATTTCAGATCCAGAGGTCCCGGGTTCGATCCCCATGGGGAATACAATATATTGTGCTTGGTTTGGTTGGTGGTAGAACTTTGTTAAGTCCGCCTGGCTAGCTACCACCATCGTACCTAATTTTGTCGCCATAACAACATTTTTTAAATTGTTGTGTTCCGACATTTAGAGGTAGCATTCAGAGGCCAGTTCCTCAGTTTGTTGAGGATTCCGGGTGAGGTGCGCCTCCACCAACGGCCTTATTTCAACTTGTAACGAGGTGAGATGATGGCCGAGCACATGCCCGTCGTGCAATCAATAAATAAAATAAAATAATATTCAAAATAAGACTATTTGGAAGCATTCTCTATACCTGTGGTCCAGGTAGACTCATTTCCTCTCCTTTGGCGAACATCCAAGGACAAGGTCCCCGTGACACGATTTATCAAACTTGATAGCTAATTTGAAACGGTTCCAACAGCCACGATGTTCCATCTGACAGCGGTTATTTAATGGCCTTTTCCATCACAGCAATTCTACTTATGTCCAAATATTATAATGGCGCAAAAATTCACAACCGACGACGGGCTTAGAACCCGCATCTTTATCTTTACCTCAAGCCGGAAACGCTCTAACCAACTGAGTAACGGCGGTCCTTCGATTCCGATTTTTTTGTGTCATATCCAAATTTAACTTATGAGCTGACTAACGCCATCTAGCAGAGACTTCACTAAGCTGTAAAATGAAATAAAAAATATTTGCATAAAAACTTTGAACTGCCCTAGTGTCCGAAATTTAATTCAAAATCGTTAGCGAAAAATGACGTTTTTGCTTTTTATAAATTTTATGTATATTAAGTGATATCACTTGAAATACAAAAATAACAATTCTACTTACGCCCAAAATTATAGTGATGCAAGTGGAATACTCTATTTGATGACTGTTAGTTGTACTAAAACCTTTACTGAAATCACCAATCAATCTACCTGCCAAGCGTGGTGATTATGGCAAAGCTCTTCTATTATTAAGAGGTTATTCCAGTGGATATTAATGGCCTGTTATACGTATTCATGTGAGATGTCTCAACTTATGTAATTTCCGAAAACTACTCCCTAAAATGTAAACTGCCAAGATGGTTCATAAAATTACGAAACACATAAATTACAGCAGCTGTTCCCCAAAGTTTCCTTCCCATGCAATGGCCTGGAGGTGGTTTGCACTCGCGATCCCACAACGGAACCCTAATTGAGTTCTGACAGCTACTTATTTACAAAAACGATTATCTAACGCGTTAATAACATCTGTTGATTTCACATGATGTTTGTTTGCGCAATGTATTTGATCGATTAGTCCATCGGGAATGGACAACTGGAACAAATATATATACCCGTGACCCCTAAGTGAACTTGTCAGGTTCCTCCTGTCAAGTTAACGTAGGTGGACTATTGGAACTTGTTTTGACTCTTCTTATAATTGACCCGGTTAAAGATTGCCGCATGAGTCTACCTATGTTGTCTATTAGCAATCAATTTATGTCCGTTGGATAGAGCATCCTCCAAAATTGAACACAAGCGGACTGGTTTGATGTTAGATTTCTGCGATCGCCAATCGGCCACAGTAAATATTTTGGATAAGTACACAGAAGTAAGCTGCTGCTATTTTCTGGTCAAATCCCTTAGTCGGATTTTACGCCATCCGGAAACTAGGTGGAAAGGTTGATTCTTAATTCTAGGATGCAGAAAATAATCGCTTGACCGGTAGCTAGCTGGTTGCCGCGTAGAAAATGGGTTAAACTACTTACTTACGTTACTGTTGTGAATTCATCCCACTGTGATCACCAACTCGCTTACCAAGCGTAAGTTTCTTGTAATTGTATCATATCCTCCGAATTTTGAGAATATGCATGAATATGCATGGATGGTAGCAGTTTGAAAACGCAATTAAGCAGAATATCAAGTGATATTTATTTTACTTTTTATTGTACGGGAAAGCGCATGGCTTTCATTACACCCGGAAAAACTGATAGTGGAATCGCACTTCACCCGGAATCTTCAACGTTTTGTAGAATCCAAAACGATTAATTTATTTTCCAAACGCTACCCTAAGGGAAACCACTATAGTTTCCTCTCACACATTATCTCACGTTCCCATAACCGACTACAATAAGAACACCATAGATCAGAGGCCAAGTGCTCCATTTTTCCCGAATATTACGTCTATTTCCCAAATATTCGGTACAATTTGTGTTGCTGAGCACCCTTGCAACCCACCCCTGCATAAGAATTATGGTTTCTGAAGGGTCATTTTATTGCATCTAAGGTCTCGGTGGCAATTGATGGTAGTTTTATAGTTATTTAAGCGTTCCCCGTTTATATTTCTATTTCTACCATTTGGTAGAAGGAAGTTTATTTAGCGGTCGGACAAACATGTTCATAAAGTTATTTTATGTCATGGGTAATAGATAAAGCGTATTCATTGTATGGAATAACTCAATGACATTCATGCTTTATCTATTCAGCTGATTCAGGCTATCTTCAAGGTTTTCTATGACTCAAGATTTTTCCTTTCGTATCTGCAATTGGGCATCAAGATGTTGCGCTGTTATTTTACATTTTACCAACATGGATTGCGTACTCTGTAGAATATGTTTATCTAAAAAACCGAAGCCCATGTCTTCAGACTCTTCCATAATGTCCTCCATCAGGGCAGCACTTCCGCAGTCATTGACGTCAGCATCACTAGGAGAGTCCGGTCCAGTGACTTTTTTCTACACTCAGTGAAACTCATTGCGAAACCCTGGATGCTGTGTCGATTTAGTCTTGAGAATGTAAGGCTCTTCGACCTCTGTGGTTGAGTAATGAGTAAGTTAAATCAAATATGCGGGAAAATGCACAGAAAACTTCTTTGCGATTGATGGGCTGATCCATTGAATATCACCGCATTGCCCAATATAATAAAGTAGGCTTCATAGGCTGCATCATTGCTGATGGAGCCAGCTTACTGCTGGGCCAGTGCACTGGCTCTTCCATGCACCGACATCGAACTGGTTGGCAAGTCCAGTACCACCAGAGGTAGGGGGCTGCCTCTGTGGTAGAGTGGTTCGCCTTCCGGTGTCAGATCCAGGGCTCCCGGGATCGATCCCCAGGGGATGTACAATATCGTCTTGGTTTGGTTGGTAGTAGGACTTTGTTTATGTCCGCCTGGCTTGCTACCACCATCTACCTAATTCTAAAACAATAATAATAAAAATTAAGTGTTCAGGCATATAAAGGTAAGATAGCCAGTTCCTCAGTTCATTGAGAATTCCGGGTTGAAGTGCGCCTCCAACTTCGGCCTTATCTTAACTTTTGATCAGGTGAGATGAAGGCCAAGCGCTTCCCCGTCGGGTTATAAAAAAGGGGGGAGGCGGGCGTTTGCATTTCCTAGCACAGTTATAATGTGAACACTGGAAGTTGCTAAGTTGTGTTGCTTTATGGATCGTCCACGTCTAAAAATCTAGCGTGTCGTGATAAATCGCGTTACAGCGCTTATACACATAAGCGTTCGAGTTAGCTGTCTCCGATCACGTGCGCATTTTATAGCATCGGCCATCGTAACTAGAAATTGCGAATCGTTGCGCCGGGCACTGAGCGACATTGTTTCTAATATAATTTAGTGCGCGATACATTTTGGTAAATTACAGCGGCGACGTTTCTGCGTTCCATTTGAAACAATTTACTGATTTTATGTGATAGTGTAATGGAAGAACTAAAAAGAGATGGATGAAATGAACATATGATTGAATAAAGATATGAATGAACGAATTAATATCGATGGCAAACAGCCAAAAAGATATAACCGCCACTTTCCAAATATTACAGGAGATTGGTTTAAAGTAAACGAAAAAAATCATAATAAATTCTTTTTTAGTTCCGAAAGCATGAACGTTTAACCAAGTAGCTTTTAATTATTATTCTACAATATGGCGACTTTAATTTGCTATAAATCATCCTTCTAAAACCATTTACTGTCACTTACCCCTAAATGGTCCTTATTTTACGAACAGCCAGAACGTCCTAAATGACAACCTATAATTGATTCACTTTCAGCTTAAATTATATAACGGTTTCTTTCTTAATATTTAAGTAGAAGAAAAATACTAATAACTGAGTTTGGTTATAGGATTATGATAAACGGACAAGGAAAAAGAAATAAACAAAATTTAAATTATTGAAAGCAAACATTTTTTTTGGCTTTTTTGAAAACTACGAAACGAAACAGTATTTAAGTCTTTCAAATGACTAAATATGATTTATTTAATCTCAGAGGAGAAAAGTTTTTTTTATGTTAGATCACCAGTCATTATTTAAATGGCTTTTTGGAGATTAATGAGTCCTATCCCTCTAATATTAAACATTAGACAGATTCTTAGTTCAACATTATCTCACTATACAGGGTGTTTTTTTCCAGGGCCACTGAGGCCAAGTCTGAAACCGTGAGAGTTATCGAAAAGTCATGTTAAAAGTTACGTGCTCGATTTAAAAAAAATAAGTTCTGCATTAATGAAAAGCTATTTATTTTTAGTTTTACTGGAAAAGTGAGTTTTGAAAAAAAAATTGCAGTTATGAGTTTTTTGTTTGATAATAAAAAAAATGTACCTACGAATTTAAAAACTTCTTCACGAACAGCAAAAAAGTGTTTCATAGCTTCGCTTACGCATTGCAGACTAAACGTACAACCTTTACTCAATGCAAAAAGAGAATTTATAAATTTTGAAAGTGTTCCAACAACTTTGAGCACATAGTCATCTTATATTATTTTTTTTGTTATCAAACAAAAAACTCATATATGCAAAAAAAAAATTTTTCAAAAACTCACTTTTCCAGAAAAATTATAAAAAAATAGATTTTCTTTAATTGCGAACTTATTTTTTTTTAAATCGAGCACGTAACTCCTAGCATGACTTTTCGATAACTCTCACGGTTTTAGACTTGGCCTCAGTGGCCCTGGAAAAAAACTCCACCTGTATACTTTTAGGAATACAAGTAATCAATAATGCAGTCTACGTATAAACACTACTACTAAGTGTTTTAACATCATTACACTTACAGCTTTTTGATAAGTACTAGAAATATGTTCGCTGTGTGCTCGTGACTCCGGTCATTTTGAAAATTTAAAACGGATAACCGACGTTTTAGTTTTTTGTTGCATATGGTAACTGGTAGCTGACAAATGCTGAGTGTTAGTGTATATTTTAGTTTTACCGTAACAGCTAACCACCACACGGGATCGAATATCGAGAGGTAAACACAGGGTAAGCGACATTATGTTACGTAGGAATAACTACGACAATTTGTGTTAAAGTTCCTCGGATTATTTGAACAGTGACAGGGCATTTTTTTTTTTTATTGAACGACGGGACTTGGCCTTCATCTCACATGGTTACACAAGTTGAGATAAAATCGGAGGTGGAGGCACACTTCACCCGGAATCCTGATCAAACTGAGGAACTGGCTATCTTGCCTCTAAATGCCGGAACACAACAATTTTAGAATTGTCATTATGGCGGCAGAATTAGGTAAGATGGTGGTAGCTAGCCAGGTGGACATAAACAAAGTCTTACCACAAACCAAACCAAGCACAATATATTGTACTCCCCATGGGGAAAGAACCCGGGACCTCTGGATCTGAAATCAGTGGGTTGAACCACAAAGGCGGTTAAACCACTAGACCACAGAGGCGGTTAATAAGGCTAAACGACAATTATATTTTTTATTAGAAACTGACATTTTAGTAAAATTATTTCTTGCTCAAACAGATTAACGTCCAAGCAATCAAATTTTAACAAATGTTTCAAAATTCCACATTTATTATAAACAACAATTTAAAAATACACCTAAACATCTATCGCTTGTGACGAAGAACTTAGGCTAAGAACCCTAATTTACAAACTGCCTAAGCACTGAAAAGTTTTTTGTAGAGTTATGGGACTTAGACCAATCGACGCAGAAAAATAAGGCGATTCTAACCATACAACTAAGTCAATTTCGCCAAAAATATCGCTTATCCCATTTTGGTTGTTAGCCATCGATATGCTTTGTGCCTTGTATTCGTTGGTTATGTTATTTATAAATGTCGTACACTTTTCCCATAATATTTAAATCTTGTTTCTGTCTCTACCTACTTAGGTTTGTTGAAAGAAAACTCTTATTCATAAGCTTGCCTTTTCATACTTTTTAATATTTATGTTAACTTGTATCATTATTTCTATATATGTGTATGTGTGCAATAAAGTATTAATAATAAATGAATGTCCGAATGAATACTAAATAAATATTAAAATAAATAAATATTACAGGACATTTATTTTACACAGCGCCATCTAGCCCCAAACTAAGCATAGCTTGTAATATGGGAACTAGATTACGGATAAAATACTTTAATACTTTTTGTAAATACATACGTACTATATGATACTACACCCTAACATAGAACAAACATATATATTCATCACACAAATGTTTGTCCTGGGTGGGAATCGAACCCGCAGCCTACAGCGCCGAAGGCAGAGTTACTACCAACTGAGCTATGAGGCTTGTATACTAACAATGAAAACCCTGTCCCAAGTATATTGGCTGCTGTTTCATCACTAAAAGCGATAAAGTTGACTATAAAATTAATTTAATAATTTTTGATATGGATTGTGACGTCATTTCATTGAGTATGAAAGGAGCTCATCATCCTAACGGAAGACGGGAATGTTGTACTGGCGCAGACCGAAACCACCAATCAAAAAAGGTCTGCTTCAATGTGCTGGGTTTCTGTGCATTGGTCATTCAGTCAGTCAAACATAAGCTAGATACGTAGGCACATAAAAACCTTGCTATTTATTCGCCTGATTATTTGGTGAGCGAAGACCTTATTAACAAGAAAATCACCTCCGTCGTAAGAAATTTATGGGGCACGTCACACCGAATTTTATCGTAGAAAAATACATCTTTTTCATCCCGACTGTTTGTCAATGTCCAACAACGGTTCAGTGGAAATGTGCGCCATTTTATATTACACTAAACGACTGCGAGCTTTCTGCGATCGACTCTCGATTTTGTCAAATGATTTTTTTCTCGAAATAAGGACGATGGGCGGGGCTTGACTGTTCACGATAAACTACTCTGGCCAAACGTGCGTAAGGGACAGTACAATGTAAATCAACGCATGAGTGAATGAAATAAATGCGCACTCGCGAAAATCATCCTTTTCTTATTTACTCGAAAAATTTACTTATTAATAACTAGTCGTTCGCCACGAACTGAGATCTAGTGTGTTTATATTTTAAAATCTCTTATAAATTAAACAAATAAGAGATGAAAAAAAATGATTAAAGTGTGCTTAACTTAATTACCTTACAAACTCATTTCCAAACTCATTCTATGCAAAGCTATAATGAGAGCAAAGCACCACAGCACTGACCGTACGTAATAGTAGGTGGGTAGACAACAATAAGTGAATAAGTCACCCCTAACATGAAAACAAAGATATCTTATTTTTGTGCTAGGGTGTAAGTGCTTTAAAAACCGTTGCCTTATTATTCTTCGTTTAAAAATCTACCCCTCCAGCGCACGGGTGTCGTAAAAGTCAACCAAGTGGCTTCACCAAAAAGGTAGCAGCTTCCTTCTGTGTATAGATAAAACTTCTAACTGTGAACACCAATCTTTGCCAAGCTTGGTGATGCCCAAACCTTACAGTTTTGGAGGAAGTTCATTCCACATTGTGGCGGACAATAATGAGCTGTATAAACAGCTTACATTAGATACAACAAGACATACCGTTGACGTTACGTTACGTTTTACCCTTGTAACGCGCCCCCATGTTACAAAAACTACACGTATTAAAAATGAATTATTGTATTAATTAACACTCCTATTTACTAGAAGATACATAATTGAATATCCTTACAAGGGGTATCATAAAATTTTAAATAATAATTTAAAGAGCTTGTTGAAAACATTATGCGTTATGGTTGTTCCTCAGCATTAGGTACGCGTGTTACAATTTTTAGTAAATACAGCTTCAAAACGAATCGTGGATTCAAAAATTGGCCAGACACTCAACAAAAATATTTGTGAGATTTAATGCCTACATTTTCCTTATTGGTTGCCATACTTAGCAAAATTGTCTCGTTACGGATTCAGACAGTTATTGGACCAATATGGAAAATCTAAGCACTGTACCTATATAACATTATTTTTGTTATGTATGTACCTACTTATATCTATATCTTTTTAATATTATTGATGAATATGTTGTACGCTCGCTTGTAGAGATACACATCTAGTGCTTGGTCAAACATTAAATAGGCCTAAAAATACTACTGTTAAATCATATGTAAAGATTTTAAGTGAATAAATCTACTTATCTATTGTATTGTATTATAAGTATGTTATTAACAAAAAATAAGAATTTTAGTATTCTGTCCGTTCTAGTTCCCATATTACAAGCTATAGGTACTTAGTTTGGGACCAGATGGCGCTGAGTGAAATGAATGTCCTGAATATTTATTTAGGTATTTATTATTATTATTTTGTTCTTTGATTTTTATCAACTCAACTTATTTAAGTCGGAATTATTATTATTATCACCAATCTATTAGTAAGATAGCCTGTATTTAGGTGCGAACCTATTGTGCGTATATAACCCTTAGGAGCCTTAATATAATTTAATATCGCGCAGTCGTGAACGCTCTCCAGTCAATTTCCGCGCGGGACATATAAATCTCTTAGACACGGCACGCTCATCTCAACACGGAAATGCAGACCCGACCGCTCTTAGAGTTATGGTCTGTTTTAACATGGGAAATGCTGTAGTTTTTCACTTGTCGCTGCGCCATTCTATGTAGATTATGTGGTTTGTAACGAGGTTTCGTGTGTGAAAAATGTGGGGTTTGCTGGCTCGTTGATGGGCTTAGAATGTTTGAGCATGACGAGATAAATTATTGATGATCATATATTACAGGACATTCATTTATTACAGCGCTATCTACTATCATTTAATTGATTTACAAAATGAAACGAGTACCTACCTAATTCTCATCTGGTAAATTATGTTACTACTTTTGCACTTTAATCATTACTTAACTTATCCATAGATGTAAATAAAAAACCTTTTGAAAATTATGAAATGTATTTATATTGAAACAAGCGTCTGTGTCTGAGTAACCTTACAAAAAAAAATGTAACTATCAAAAATAAAAAATAAACCGACCTTGAGAGTGATCAAAATATGGTTCTTATTGTCGATTGTAAATATCTTTTATTTAAAAAATAGTACTTCTATAGTAGGACTTTTAAATTGCTCCCATGAAAATTAAAAAAAAAAATGTTTAGTTTGTTAGGTTTTAAAAATAAAATAATTGGAAAAAATAGTTCATGTGGAATCGAAATTGTATCATATTCTTCATTGAAGTCGGTTTTCGGTTTAAATTTTATAAAACGTAATTGTTGTGTCAACTGTGTCAACCTCACTATCTCTAGCTCACGTAAAAAAATACTAACAGATTTTCTATTACCAGTTTGTTCTTAAGGGCTTTGCTTTTGTCCTTTTAGTTTCAATCCGAAAAACTGCAGTTCTTAATTTTTTTATATATTTTCGATACCTATTTTTTGTGACGTGACCATCGTCGCATGTTTACTATTTAGCGCGGGTAACATCGCGGGGCGTAGCTAATAAAAAAAAAACTGACCTTTCTCAAGGTGATAAAAATAAAACTTACAAAAATATTCTTGATAAAATTTATTACGAACTAACGAGGCACTGCGTTGCGTCACCCGTTGCCACCTCCAATCGTGTACCTAGTGGCTAAGTTACTTTGTATGTATGCTAGTTTTAAGGTACGTATTGCTATGGGCCATAGAATAAGTAAAATAAAATCAATACTACTTCATACTGTTACCTCATGTCAAATAAATGTATATCACCAAAAAACCCCTGTAGTAAAAAAATGCAGCTATGGGTTCAAACAGCTTTCAATACCACAACACAAAACAAACAAAACGAAACGCAGACACGTATACGACAACCATAATGCAAGTGACACGGCACAATGCGGCTGTTTCCTATTTCACGCGCAAATGGGTCGAGAGCAGTGAATTTATGCACGCCCGCCTCTCGGCGTGTGTAGCTCTGTGTGTGTGGAGACTAAAATATATTTGTTATGGATATAAAGAAACATCAGTATAGTATCATTTACACTTTTTTTGGGATACTCGCAACCACCTAAAAAGACTATTTTCTGTACCCTGAAATGTTCAGGCATTTTAGCTAGCTGTGACTGAATGTCCGAAAATAATAATAGCGGATTAAATAAGCGAATGAAACATTAATATTTTAGACAAGATTTATTGTCTATAAAATGGATACTTACCTACATAAAGTTTTGTTTCTTAAAATGATATACCTACCTTATGTTAATCAGTATAGTATTAAATTTAAAACTTACAAATTTATTCAATACATTTATAATGTACAAAATGTATTGAAATAAATGACCAAAATCTAACTACTTTGACTTATACAAAGTAACATATGGAAAAATAGAAAAATATGAAAATGTTTATCTATTAAATTAATATTTTATATATAACCTAATCGATCGTTGTCACCACCAGATGGTAACGTGGCCAGAATACAGGCGGCATTACCACGTAGGATGGCAATACTCACCCGCTGACCAAAATACAGTCCAGCATTCTGGTCACGTGTAGGCTCATTAGCCTTTCGGCTAAATCCCTATACATTGTAGGTATGTGCCTGGGGTTCATATAATTTTCTTTTTTCCCAAGGAGTTTCTGACCCAAATGGCTTAATTATAGGTATACTCGGTAAGTCTAGTGGTTCGTCTACCGGCGTAAGATCCATAGGTCCCGGGTTCGATTCCCAGGGGAGCACACTATTGTGCTTGGTTTGGTTGGTGGTAGGACTTTGTTTATGTTCGCCTTTCTAGCTACCACCATCTGACCTAATTCTATCGCCATAGCAACAGTTCTTTAATTGTTGTGTTCCGGCATTTAAAGGTAACGATAGCCAGTTCCTCAGTTAGCTGAAGATTTCGGGTGAAGTGTGCATCAACTACAACAATCGGCCTTTTCATAACTTGAAAATCAGGTAAGATGCAGGCCAAGCACCTACCCGTCGTACAATAAAAAAAACACAAAATAGGTTTAACAAAACAATTTGAAATAAAGGCCAAGAAATAACATTCCTACATCTCAATCCAGTGTAATGTCGAACCCGAACTCCGAAAGTGTAATTTTACCGAAGGGAACTCAGATCGTCCCGCTAAGTGACCAAGTTTCGACAAGTTCTCGCATAAATTACGAAGATAAGGGAAAATATTGTCTTTGGCGGCATATTTTCCAACTCGATGGTAGATAGTCAAGTTGAACCAAACAATCTGTGTTCTGTATCAATACATCAATAATTGGCATTTTGCGTGGGTAGGGTCCACCTACCGACCACAAAATCAAAATCAATCATTGTATATATATTCAGTACGATTTTTTAGGATCACTTTGAAACGTTAAATCTGCCTGTACGGAATCGTGACGCTTTATTTGTTATGATTTATTACAAATTGCTTATCTTACTTGACGCTTATACCTAACAATTAATTCGCAAATTCTAGGTAATCAAAGACATTGTAAATAGCCTTTTTTGCTTTCGATATGTGTTTTTAATTCACGCGTTCCGCGCCAAGCAAGCCGCTGTATTCTGTTGGCGCCTGGAAGTGCCAGCGCCTGTAACAGCGGCTTCTGGAAATGTTTACTTCATCGTAAGCCCTCTTAGCCCACGTAATGACCTGGTGAGCCTTGAGGCCAAGTCCTAGTCCTCCAAGACCCGTCTCAAATCAAAATAATACTAACATGCTTAGCAAATTGCAGTGGTGGTCGCGGCTTTAGAATGACCCCTCCAACTCAGCCTATAGATGTCGTAAAAGTCAAAGGAATCTCACCAGAAAAAGGGTACCTAGCAGCTTCCTTCTGCGTATTATCTACACCTTTAATGTGAACATCAATCCGTCTGCTAAGCGTGGTGATTATAGTATAATCCTCCAGTTTTGAAGGAGGCTCTGTCCAGCACTAGACATTAATGGCTGATGATGTAACAATTTACCGTATTGTCTTTTTCTCTTCGTGTAGGCTTTATAAGCCGCTACCATAGGTTTCTGAAGTGGCTCTATTACCAAAACTACAATATACACACCTTGGAGCGACGGCTTCTGAAGCACGGAGTCAAGTCTGCAATGTCCCACCCAAACTGGAAACAAACATCACAAAGCCTCGGGATTTGATCCCAGGACCTCAGGATTCAGAGTCTCATGCCTTACCACTATAAGACCTTGATGAATATCTGGAGCACCTACTTATGAAAGTGGGAAGCTTTCAGCAAAATCCCTTTTACACTACCCGTTCAGAACGCAGTCAAGAATAATACGATTTTAACATGATTCCTACCGCAGATTGTCATAAAAAGTGACTAAAGGTTTACAATTGAAGCTAGGATGGGAGCCTCAGTGCTTAAAACCAATAATACGATCACCGTCACGCCTATCTATTGTGGTAGCTAAGGAAAAAGTGTACGAGACTTGCCACAAGAGGCCTTTTCATTCTACCCTTGAAAAAATATTTTGAAATCCTCCCCTTCCCAATTAAAACAGCCATATTTCTTTTCTAAATTCCTACAGCGAAGTGCCACATATTCCCGTCCACTTTCCCTTCATAATTTAATATAAATAACCTGGCATTTCTTCCCGTACTTTTGTAATGTGCGGCGTGTATTGCAACTAGGGGGTGGATGACAATTTACAGGAATTATATAGAGATGTGACACGAATTATACTGGCTCAGTTATGCAAGCAAGCGTATTGTAGAAATAGCTAAACTATATAATAATATATTTACCTCTGAAAACTACTCAAAACGTATTCTTATGAGGATCACCTGCTAGGGGGTATTCAGAGGTACGTCCTCTAATATAAGTGATAATAATATATCACAAGACTTTAATTTCACACAGCGCCATTTTACTAATAAGATAGCGTTGCTGACACACTCATAACTTACAAAATTACCTTATAATCAACGTTGCCTAAAATTAATTATTTGAGATTGTAGAAATGTTAGAAAATATTAGAAAACAAAAAGCAAAAACCGATTTGTTTTTTATTTTTCTAGTGTCGTTCCCTATAACAGCGGAATATGTCACAATTAAGCGGTATTACAGTATATATCGACAAACAGTATATACCGTCAAATATATCACGAATGCGGAATCTCACGTTGAACGACGTTCAAAAACAAGAGAACGAGAATTTAATAATGTTTTTTCATTTTTGATTAAACAGTAAATTTTAAGGTTTATTTTATTCCAGTACGCCTCAACAGCCCATTAGTGTCCACTTCTAGACAAAGCCTCTTCCAAAGTCGGAGGTTTTTGCCATAATCACCACGCTTGGCAGGCGGATTGCTGACTACAGAAAAGGTGTAGTTTATACACAGAAGGAAGCTGCTTCTAATGCCTTATTCGTCTTTAACATTCAACATTAATTTTTGACATACCTACATCCTGAGTTGGAGGAGTCGATTCTAAAGCTGCGATGGTCATAGACTTTATTCAGGTAAATTTAACACAATTGTCACACTAAAATAAGCCGTGTCACACCAAATCAGCTCCAATTAATTTCAAATCGAAGAGTGCGTCGCTAACAGGGGCGACACACAGCCTCTCATAATCGTTGGAAGCAGACACGCACACACAGAAGACTATAAAAATTGCGCAAAACCATAAATTCTAGAAATATTCCATTATAATCGGCTGTCGTACGTTTAGCGTTAGGGACACGAAGGTAATTGAATATTGGTGAGAGGGTGGGTTGTATGGGAATTGTTTCAAACTTAAATTTGCTTAGTTTGAGACTAGATGGCGCTGTGTAAAATTAATGTATGTATATTTTTTGATGTATTTTATTTTTCTTATACCAATTTTACCGAATCGATACTAAATTATGGCTTCGGACCCTACTAAACTAATTGACTATGTAATTTTTTTTGTATCCTAATGATAATAATGATGATGATAACAATGTAACTTACATGTGGCAATGAATTTATTGAGTATCGAGTAATGTCCTGGTTTTATATGCATTTATTTATTTATTTCGTAAAGTCCAACAGACAAAACAATGAACAAACATAGGGTTAAAAAGTAAGTCTAATAATATTTCGTTTTTCCATTTCCAGGACGTTACAGCGTGTCTAACTCAACTCCATACATTGCTGTCTAGAATGCTTGAACTAAAGTGGAAAGAGAGCGGGACGTAACACAGCATACGTGTAGGCAGAGATTGACTTTCCCTGGTGGACATTGGTGATTCATAAAGACCTCAATTTGTACATGGTTCATGTAACAACTTCCTACATGGCATAAAACATTTCTAAAATAGCCGTATAATTCGTTCTAAAGTAATTCAAAACTAAATTTCTAAGTGTAATTTACAATACGCCGTTACTCGGACCAATAAACGGAATCATGTTACGTGTATCACAATTAAGTGATTCCCTGCAAAGTTCTGGAGATAAACTTTCGCACAAACATGTGACCCGAGATTCGAACCCAGTACCTTCATGCCAAGAGACCAAAGAAAGGCATATGCGGGTTGATGATGTAATGTGATGATGATGTGTTTTCCTAGTTGGAAGAACCATTGAGGTGATGACTTGATCAAACTTTTTGCGCTCATTCTTACAGTGAATTCACTGGAACTTATCACGAACGTAAGTAGTACAAAACGTATAGGGGGCGAAAGTAAAATTATAATAAAAATATGTTAAAATGTACATAGGAACGAGCGAACACACAAATAAATAGGTGGCGGGTGATTCTTAATCTGTACCTAAGCATTCAACTCTTTACAAATAGTATACGTACTTAATCACCCGACGCGCTATACCAGCTAAGTATTTAATTTAAAATAGACCCTTAGATTATAATGATGACAGACTTAGGTAAGATGGTGGTAGCTAGCCAGGCGGACTAAATCAAAGTCCCACCAATACTAAGAACAATATTTTTTCCCCCCGAGGATGGAACGAACCCGGGACCTCTGGATCTAGTATCGGTGGGCGAACCAATAGACCACAGAAGCGATAGACTAACATCGTCATACGCAACCCCCCCCCCTACACCCCACCCTCGCACATTTGTCACGCAACTCAACCGCACTCGGACCCCATCTGTCATTTCGCTCAAGTACCGCGCCTAAGATGAGTTACTCGCTCGAAAGACGAAACATCGACATTTATAATGACATACCTGTACTATATAAATATATAAACTAAATATATTTATTTACAAACAATTAAAAATAACATGTACAAATAAATGAACTTTGTACAAAGGAAGCAGTCGGCTTAAATACGGACTACAAACGGTTTTTTTTTATTGATTTTTTGTTGTTTTTCAAGTTATGATAAGGCCGAAGGTGGAAGCGCACTTCGCCTGGACTCATTTTTTATTGTTGTTTTGGCAACAGAGATAGGTAAGATGGTAGTTGTTAACCACGGGCGGATTTAAACAAAGTCCTACCACCAACCAAACCAAGTACAATATTTAACTCCCCTGGTAATCGAACCCGGGACCTCTGGATCTGATATCGGTGGTTGAACCACGAGACGGTCACAGACTCATTAGCAAGATACTCTTCACCAATTGACCTTTCAACCAACTGATTCTTTATTGACCTTTGTGAACCGGCAAATGGATTTTAACGATTCATTGATGAATAAGATACAATTTGTGTTATGATAAGAGGTGAATTCTGCGAGGTGGAAAAAGTCGTGAGTCTATTATTATACAGGGTGATTTTTTTTCCAGGGCCACTGAGGCCAAGTCTGAAACAGTTAAAGTTATCGAAAAGTCCGGTTAGGAGTTATGTGCTCGATTTAAAAAAAATAAGTTCTGCATTAAATAACATCTAACTTTTTTTTAGTTTTTCTGGAAAAGTAAAGAAGAATGGCAATACCCGACCCAGCCCTAATAAAAATAATCAAGGGCCGTACAGACATGTGATTACTACTGCCGGATTTGTAATTTTTTTATATATTTTTCTAACCATCATATTAGGTCCTCACATATGAAATTGGCGTTTTGTATGGGAGGAACATAAAGGCAATTTTTTCATATTAAAATATATTTTATTAATCAAAGTATGTACCATTGCTATCTATACACTTTTGCCATCTTATAGGTAGTTCATTGATCCCTTTACTAAAAAAACCATCATTCGGACAGGAATCAATGAAATCTTTGAAAGCGGTTTGGACTGCCTCATTGGAATTGAATTTTTTTCCTTGCAAGAAGTTATCCAAATTTCGAAAAAAATGGTAATATGTTGGAGCAAGGTCCGGAGAGTACGGTGGATGTCTTAGACATTCCAATTGAAGCTCCTCTAATTTGGTAGTCGTCTGTTGGGCCGTGTGTGGTCTAGCGTTGTCTTGAAGCAGCAGTGGCGTAGAGCGATTGAAAAGTCTCGGTTGTTTAACAGCGAGCTTTTCCATCATGGTTTGCAGTTGCTGACAATAGACATCAGCCGTAATCGACTGACCAGATTTAAGAAAGCTATAGTGTACGACACCGGCACTAGTCCACCAAACGCTTACAAGTAACTTTTTTTGAGTCAATTTTCGCTTGGGGCAGATTTTGCTGGTTCACCAGGGTTCAGCCATTGCGATGAGCGTTTACGATTATCGTACAGGATCCACTTTTCATCACATGTAATGATCCGATTTAAAATTCCTTCATTATTGTGCCGGTTGAGTAATGTAACGCAGCAGTCGACGCGCGTTTGTCGGTTTGCTTCACTCAATTCATGAGGTACCCACCTTTCAAGCTTTTTCACCTTCCCAATTTGCTTCAAGTGGATTAAAACGGTTTTGTCACTAACACCGCAGCCTGCAGCTAACTGTGATGTGGTTTGCGATGGGTCTGCTTCCACAATAGCCTTCAATTCATCTTTATCGACCTTGGTCTCCGGCCGGACGGCCGGAGACCAAGGAGTAAGAGACGGGGCTTGTTCTGCAGGTCGAAATTTCCAGAACGAAAGCGTTGAAACCAAAAACGCACCGTGTTTTCTTTTGCGACACCACCACCATACACATCATTAATCCTTCGAGCCGTTTCTGCAGCACTGGTGCCACGGTGGAACTCGTACTCGTAAATAATGCGATATTTTAAGTTTTCCATTTTGTGAAATGAGTGACGCAGAAAAAAAAAGCACAAGATAAAAAAACAAATTAATTACGGTTTTCGAAACACAAATGCATGAGTAAATAGCAGTTTAAATTTCAATTTGGAATTCCTAACCAAAGAGGAGATATTTAAGATCAAAGTGGCCAGTACGACAAAACGCCAATTTCATATGTAAGGACCTAATACTTATACATTTTTAGAATCTGGGAGTCAAAATATATTTTATTTTTTATTTAGGTCGAGAAACAAACGAAAAGTCTGACGATATTAGTGTTCTGTGGGTCTGACTTAGAGCTTTCTACTTACTACTTCGTGACTTATCTACTTTGTGACTGTCAATGTCAAAGTGTCAAGTAAAAGTGGTTAAGGGACGTCCTTACGATCGATAAACTATTTTCTAATCGATAGCTATGTTTCACTCATTATTAGAAATCAATAAGAAAACTATAGGTATTAAAAAAATATATGGTTATACCTAATGCACGTAGCTATAATGTACAAATCTTCCATAGACTACAATTATAGACTAGATTAGTCAATAATCGATTTAGGCTGGATCGAATCCTTGTTTGATTTCTATTCAGGGTTAACAGGTTTAACCGCCTCTATGGTCTAGTGGTTCAACCCACCGATTTCAGATCCAGAGGTCCGGTTTCGATTCCCATGGCGAGTACAATATATTGTGCTTGGTTTGGTCGGTGGTAGAACTTTGTTTTCCGCCTGGCTAGCTACCATTATCTTTCCTAATTCTGTCACCATAACAACAATTATAAAATTGTTTTTTTCTGGTATTCAGAGGTAACATTATATTCATACAATTTACCATTAACCTACACCATCGATCTAACTAAAATTAAGCGGGTCCCTAACAGGCATAGCCTAAAATAACTTTTTACTCCCAACTTGTTCAAGGTTTATTCTATTGATTTTAGAATGCTATTTATATGTACTATTCATGTTACAAGGCCTGGGTAATGCACGGCGCCAAAAAAGTTGGGTCAGCGCATGTATGGAACCTTGCCATTCTTCTTTTGAAATTTTTTTTTTTTTTTGCATATGTGTTCTTTGTTTCATTATAAAAAAAATAATGTACAATGACTATGTGCCCAAAGTTGTTGGAACGCTTTCAAAATTAAAATTTAGAAATTCAACTTCATACATTTAGTAAAGGTTATACGTCCAGACTATGCGCAAGTTAAACTTTTAAAACCTCTTTTGCTGTGTTTTCGTGATGAGCTTAAATTGAATCTTCATCGGATTAAAAAAGTTTGCTATTTCGTGGTAACGCACCCGATGACATGGTACAGACACTCTAATGGCTGAACATTTTAAATATTGTCGTACCCACCGTACAGTTGCAGATAGAAAATAATTATTACAAAAATATTTGTATAAAATAATATGTTTTAAAATTAAATTCAGTAGCCATTAAATACACTTTTGCTGTTCGTGTCGAACTTTTAAAACCGGCACGGCTTCCAAAAGCTTGGTATTTCCGAATGCGAAGATACAATTTTAGCATTTGAAAACAGAATTAGTCATAAATTTCAAAATTAGAATAATGTTGGTTTTATGTCATGGATCAAATTTCTTGATTCTCCAGTTTTACACAACGGAGTCACCATTAAGCAAAACTGGATAATAAGCAATACTGAAAAATTTTAAGAACATTTTTTTTCTATCTGCAACTGAACGGTAGGTACGACAATATTCAAAATGTTCAGCCATTAAGGTGTCCGTGCCTTGCCATCAGCTGCGTTACCACAAAAAGCGAACGTTTTTTAATCCGATGTCGATTCAATTTAAGCTCATCACGAACAAAAAATACAGCAAAAGAGGATTTAATAGCTTAGATTACGCATAGCCTGAACTTACAACCTAAATGCATAAAGTTGAATTTCTAAATTTTTTACTTTGAAAGCGTTCCAAAAACTTTGGGCACATAGTCATCATACATTTTATTTTTATATCAAACAAAAAACTCATGAATTAAAAAAAAAGGTTTTTCAAGATCTAATTTTTCCAGATAACCTATGCTGAAGAATATTGATTTTCTTTAATGCAGAACTTATTTTTTTTTAAATCGAGCACGTAACTCCTAACATGACTTTTCGATAACTCTCACGGTTTCTAACTGGCCTCAGTGGCCCATAAAAAAAAACTCACGCAGAAAGTGTTTGAGTGTCCTTTCTGGACATATTTCTTACACTTCTTTGGCCGCATCTGCTAGGTATCCGATTATTGCTGGTCGTATAAGTGCTCCGTTAAAATATTGCTCTGAATTAGCGCCGCGTGGCGCGCACTATGTGATATTACTATACCTCTGTCTGGAATTAATGTTTAATCTTAATATATAAAATCGTCGTATTACAGCTGACTGACTGCGAATCATCATACCTTTACTTGTAGCCAAGTAAGATGAAGGACAAGTTCTTTCAGACGATCGATAAAAAAAATGGATAGATAGATAGAAATATTTATTTACTCAGCTTAGGAACATGGTACTTACGTGGTAACTGAGAAACAATACCTGAGTCTGGCGTATGAATATCTGACTAAGAAATAATAAACAAAACTTACTATACTAAAAAACATGTAAATAAACTATAAAACAAATAAATTATCAAAATTTATTTCTTATGTAATACATCTTATTTTATTGTTCATCATTTAATCTGTACTACAATATACTGTACATGTACAGAGCGATGATAGTTCTACCGCATTCCAAAACACAAAATATTACTATACGCTGATGTGCACTCACATTAATAACGCAAAATTAACAGCTTATTACAAAGGCATGGACGCACCAGGCCTCAGCGAGCCGTATCTATGAAAATTCAATTTGCCCTGTTTTTGTCCAAGCGGATGGCATTAGTATTTGCATGTTGAAGCCAATTTGCTATGCAAACTCGCTTGTAATACCAACGTTACCATACATTTTGAACGTGATAGTAGTCTGCAGTGCGCCTATTAGACTGATGGATCGCCTCGTGGATTAGTGACTCGCCCACCGGGTTCGATCCCCAGGGGAGTACAATCAATATTCTACTCCCCTTGGGCACAATTGCTTGGTTTGGTAGGACTTGCTAGCTACCAGCATCTTACCTAAGTCTGGCGCCATAACAATAATTCTAAATGGTTATGTTCAGCCATTTAAGAAAAGCTAGACAGTTCCTCAGACTGTTGAGGATTCCGGGTGAAAAGCGCTTCCAGCTTCGGTCTGTTATGAATTAAAACCAACTACCTACAACACCGCCTTTTTTTCTTTAAATACAATTATAATCAAAATGTATGAAAAAGTGGTACTAACATTAATTCATTAACATTCTTAGTTTGGCAACCTTCTTAGTTTGAGTGAATAACAATAAATAAATAGACCAGTTTTAATGATATTCCGAACCAACTTTCAAATCTGCCAAAACCCCATTTCAAATGATATTTCACATTTTAAAGACTTCAATTTTATTAACCCCCTTTTACCTCTTCTGCAACCATTAATGAATTAGAAAAAATCTACACAGGGTAGTTTCAAAAAATAAATAAAAAATCAACTGTGAAGACCACCCCCTCTAACAGTAAATCCTACAAGACATCCCAGCGTTTTAACCTCATAACGCACCCCGATACCCTTTTAAATGACACCCCACAAGCCAAAAATCTTCTTGTCGCACTTAACACCCCTATTTCTCAAAAACTAAGGCCGAAGGTGAAAGCGCACTTCACCCGGAATCCTTAACTCTTTGAGGATTGGCTATCTTGTCTTGACAACAATTTAAGTGTTGTTAACTATGGCGACAGAATTATGTAAGATGATGATAGCTAGCTAAGCGGACTTAACAAAGTCCTACCACTAACTAAACCAAGCACATTTGTATGGGAAAGCGGTTCTACGGGCTTGAGTTTTATTATTTAAGTCTTTACAAGCTTTGAGTTAGTTTGTTTGTTGGTAAGATAGACTGTTCTTGTAGGTAGAACTAAAAAGCATGTATTTAAGTTTATAACCTCCGGTTTTCAGCTATACATACCAAACATAACTATAAAAATATTTTCTGAACCTGTTGTGGAATCCGTTGACACCAATTACCCTCTACCTTCTGAAAACTATGCATGACTTCAATTTGATACGTCTGTGTGGATAATATGGTGCATTATTAAAGTTATATGAATTTTAATAAGACTTTAACATCGTCATGCAAGATATTTGCTCAAAAAATATTACCTCAAAAACTATTTCAATTTTCATAAAAATAATTCAAGTTTTAAAATGAGGTTGAACTTCAATAGCTATAATATCAAACACAAAAAACTTTTTATGTGATACTTAGCCTTCAGTAGTGAAAACATAATTCAATTTAGCTTTTGCCTGCGGCTTTGCTCTCGTGGATCTGGAACAAGTCTTAATTGCTACTCACAGCATACACTATGTATTATGTGTTTCATTAAAATCCGTTTAGCCAAAGTCGTTAAGAGATAACAAAAACACAAAGCATTACTTGAAAATGTTGGCTATGGATGTATATATATTGTATTATATAAAAAACAATCTTTATTCAATAAAATGTACAATTAAACATATTCTTATAAGACATTTATTCAATAAAAAGTACAATTAAACTAACTATGTACAAAGGAATCAGTCAGATTAACTAAGGACCGTTACAAACGGCCTATAGGTAACTGTTCCAGACCAGTACCAGACGGAAGCGTGCCCAAGACACTGGCTGCATTGCCACGCTGAATAGCTATGCTAATTCGCTGGCCTAAATAAGAGCCAGCCCTTGGGTCACGTGTCGCCTCAATTAAACTAACTAACGGCCAATAGGTAACTCAACTGTACCTTGGTAAATGGGTAGGCCTTTGGTGTGTCATTTATCAATTTATGTTTTTGCTACTATAGTCGCAAAACTGTTCGCCACGAAAAGTCATTTTATTTTCAAGAATATAAAGCCTACATCCACCATGAAAGTCCATTCTAAATACCTTAAATTGTTTTGATGATTAGCTATAGAGATTTTTTTTTTACGATGGGTCGGCTCTTGACTTAATCAGGCAAGAATGAGATCTACGATGGAGCGAGCCTACCCAGAAAGAGCCTATTAACTCTCTTCTTGAAGACATTAGGGAAAACAGACGCTGGGAGCTTATTCCAAGTTCTTGCAGGCGCACAATAAAATATTCTTGAAAGCGTTTAGTTCTTATGCGTGGGATATCAACCAGGTGGTGATGATAATAGGCTGTGCGTCTGAACTTTCTATTGAAGAACGGCAAAGGCGGTATAAGGTCGTGAAGCTCCTGAGCGCACTCACCCAAGTACAATCTGTAAAACACCGACAAACACGCAGCCTTCCGACGAGATTATCTCGAAACGAAACGACACATCTTCATAACATTAGTGTAGATAAATACATAGCGTTTTTCGGAATGTCTATGTAAATGAAAATTCAATACACATTCATCAATAATTCCTCCCGATGAAAGTAGAACAGTAACCCGGCCAAGTGCAAGCACGCACACCGAGGGTTCCGAGGCGAAAAAACAATATTCCGAGTTATTTTTTTTTTTTTTTTGTTAATTTTACGACGGGTAAGTACTCGGCCTTCATCTCGCCTGGTTACAAGTTACAAGTTTCTTATCTCTCTGGGCATCATCATTATCCTGCTCTTATTCCCTTATCTCATTTCTATACGCGTGCAATTTAAGCTCAACTTGACTCAGGCCTGTATGAACTAGTATATACCGGCTCTCCATATCGCTATTACCTGTATTGAATACTGCAAAAGTCGCGAAAGTGCCCACGTCGGCTTAAACAAAAATAGTAGGTAAGTAATTAGGTAATTATAATTGTGGTGGCCAATAATTGGCATATGTATCAGATATCGAACGTGCACGCGGGCGAAGCTCGTGAAGAAGGGGTCTCTAAATGATCTCGAAACGTCAGCAATTCGACGCAAAAATTTTATGGTAATAACCGTTTCATTTATTTAATTATGTATCAGATATTAACCACTTTATATCTATGTGATTTTTTTATGTATATATGCATCTGTTATGTCATTATACTAGCCCAGACACGTCCACTATTGAAAATAGACTAATCGCCACTAATAGCGACCTGAGCCTCCTTCATCCATCGGCTATGTCAGTGAATTTTGTTCTTATATTGATCCTTTCAGCCAAACAGCTATCATCCCTCCTTATAATATGCCTATACCATGCTAATATAACTCCTCATCTTTTCTACAACTGGTCCCACTCTTAAATTTCCCCTTAAAATACTATTTTTTAAAAATATAATATTGACCTTACACTTCATGAGAGACATTCATGAGAGACATTCGCTGAAAGACAGACGGATGGACGATGTTTAGCGGAGGCTTAATAGAGTTCCTTTGGCACTCTTTGGGTACGGAACCCTTATAATGATCATTTTCACAAATTTTATTAACATTGTACACGTGCACCCTCTCTTGGGACGCAATTTAATTAAAATTAAGTTGCCAGGATTAATTATTTAGCAAAATAATGTAGACGCTTATTAGAACCGAAGTAACAATAAGTGAAGTATTTACTCTGTAGAATAGTAAAGTGTTTACCTTTTGAATATTTTGAGCAGTATTATTAGGGGCCTTGTAGCAGTGTAAACGTTTGTAGACTCTCGTAGAAACTCGCCTGTTTGTAGACGCTCGTAGCAGCGTAGACGTTTGTATACGCTCGTAAGCTGATGTGGCCACTTGTAGACGCTTGCTTTTCGTAGACGCAATTGTAAATCTAAATATGAATTTCGTAATCTGTCGCAGAGACTTTATCTCGTTGAAGCTGAGATAATACCGAAGGGGGGACCTTCAAAATTGCAAGAATGCATTGGAGAAATTGGCGTACGTTTGGCAGGCGCATTAGTGCTCGCAGTATTGGACTTAGGTGGATGCTGCTGATCTCCTGTAATGCTGCTGATCTCCTTGAGTCGCCTTAAGACATCCACGGGAGAACACGGCTCATTCAGAAGCTGGGTTGTAAAAGATTAGTCCGGACTTTGTAGATAGGTACGATAAAATTATGTTCAAAGTTACTTTTGTATTTTCTTTCATCTATAGCAAAGCAAATTCGGTATAATCCTTACCAAACAATCAGATTAATTAGTTTACCATTCAAACAGGATTACTAACATTTATCTATTAACATTTGAATGCATGCTGATAATAGTTCAACATGTTTAGATAAATTTCCATTTTCTATGTTTGCCCATTTACCTACTGCGGTGAAGCTAAGCATTATAGATTAAATAAATAAATATTACAGGGCATTAATTTCGCACAGCGCTATCTAGCCCCAAACTAAGCATAGCTTGTAGTATGTTAACTAGATTACGGATGTAAATACATACTTATCAATGATTTAGTAATGCATGTAATAATTATTAGATTATTTATTTATTACCACGGTAATTATAACTATGGTCATATAGAGCGGTTTCGCACACTTATGAGAAACTAGCATTTGCCAGCGGCATCTCCTGCGTGGCACCCGGATAATAATTATCCTTTGTTGTGTCGTGTGGCTTACTCAATACCCATGCGAATTTTCATAACATACAAATGAAGGGAAGAATAAAAATACAAATAAAGATTGTGATACTTCGTTTTCAAAACATTTGAAATTTTAAAATTGTAAGGTCTTTGTTACTAAATGCGTTAGCTATTTTTGTTTTTTTTTAGTATTTGTATCATTTTCTATACGAAAGTGACATGGTCACTGTATCACAAAACTCCCAGGTACTTCAATATATGTACAGTACATTATATTGAATACCTATTAATAAATATAATTTATATGTACCTATGTGTAGACAATTAAGCTATATATATGTCACCGTGAGATTGAAAACACCGTCCGTACAACAAACAACAAAACAGATGACCGACACGAAGATAAATTATATTGGATAATGAATAAAATACTCACTTAAAATTATTAAAATTTTATAGGATCATATCCTGCGCTTAGAAATGGTGTCGTTTCGTAAAACACCAGTTTTGCTTAACGAGTCATTTCCGTTCTACCATGAGAGGGTTAGGACCACGGCCGCCATGTTTGCAATGCAGATTGGCCGATCTGTTAAAATGCAAATACAGCTATTGTGCGTCTAACCCGCTCTTCGGATTCACTTGTTTATGAAAGCTATTAATAAATCCCATCGTATACAACGGCTGATATGATTACCGAACGGATATTCGGGTAACGTTTAAATTGGCGAATTGATTCGGCTTTCAATTCAGTTCTGTTAATGCGATTTTGCAAAAATGTACAGGATTTTTTGTAGTGAAAAGGCGGGTTTATCGTTATTCGATAAATTGTGTTGACTCGATTTTATTAATTAATACAAAGAGTTCGAGATTTTTATGGTGTTTTAATCTAGCACCGGAAATATATATAGGCATTGTAACAAACCTCACAGCTCAGTTGGTAGTAGCTCTGGTTTCTGTGCTGTAGGTTGTGGGTTCGATTCCCAACCAGGTTAAACATTTGTGTGATTAATATAGATGTTTATTCTGTGTTTGTGTGTTGTATTGTATTATAAGGATGGATTTACTCAAATAAAAAAAAAATTCAATTGTTATATATTAGTTACCTAGTTCCCATATTACAAGCTGTGCTCAGTTTGGGACTAGATGGCGCTGTGTAAAATTTATGTCCCGTTATATTTATTTATACCTGCACCCTTATTCTGTATGAAAAATCGTGTCTTAACGCGCCCGCGTTACGATATGTCAATACAATGATTCCATTCAGATATCGTAACGCGGGCGTGTTAAGACACGATTGGTTATACAGAATAAGGGTGCAGGTAAAATGGTAGTTTGTGTTGAGAAATCACCATTTAGATGCCAACTGGTACAGCAACATCGTGCCAAGCGTTCTTATCGTTGATACAGTCACTTATTTTGTGTTTTTTATTTTGTTTTTTTTTATTTACTGAATCAACAGTCTTTATTCTAAAATAAACTTTACATACATTTTTTTCTTAAGACCAATAATATATTTGTTCGGCACTTAATTAAACCCCTACACAAAGTTCCTAAAATATATGTCTTCCGTTGTTAGATTCAAACCCCACCGAAAATCACCACCTAATTGATGGTTAACAATGTTCTAAGATAGTATAAAGTATTTAGGTATATGTACTTACAATAGTTATTTTAATTAATTAAAACTATGTACCAACCTAACAATTTAATGGATAATTAAAAAACGAACTAGCCCTTGTTAAAATTTAATTATATTTGATATATTTGACATTTGATTTGACGTTTCATTATGAGCCTAAAAAATATTTTATTGACTTTCACTTTGAGGCTCTTTAGTATTAAGTAGATTATCTGTTGAACTGTAGGTAATTCAGTATGTCAATGAATCTATTTGCCTTTCTCTCCTCTAAACTAAATCGCAGTATATCTAACTTACTATAATATCTGCTTTGCAATATGACGCGTCTCATCTCTCAGTCATAACGCGACTGGATGAAGTGCGAAGTACTTTCTAGGAGACATTTACCACAACATTTATAGAAAATTAGAGCAATAACAAATTCTGATTTTAATTAACTGCTAACTAGATGCATAATGCTTGTTTAAACCGTCAACCGCTATCACACAGCAATGGCTTGACGTGGAAAAATACTTGTTTTATATAATACGACGGGGAAACGGTTGGTTTTCATCTCACTTAGTCAAGTAATAAATATAATAAGGCAAAGGTGAAAGTGCACTTCACCCAAAATCCTCATACTATGATGAACGGGCTAACTTACCTCTAAAAGCTGGAACATATAAATTTTGAATTGTTGCTAGGCGGACACAGTTCTACCACCAACCAAATCAAAACCGACAACTGTAGGTAACCCACTGAAGATCGAACCCGGAACCTCTGGGTCTGACTCCTGTGCGCAAACTATTATGCCACAGAAGCGGTTAAACTATGAGTACGTTTTTAAACTAAATAACTACATTCCTAGATTATTTGAAAAAAAAATTGTCGTTATATCCGTATTATCAAATTGTACCCTAAATTACTTCGATAAGAATTCATCCAAGGATATATTTTCTCTCGCCACCTTTAAACCAACTATTAATAATCGTGTCTGCCGTTCAACCTCAGCATTCCGCTCAGCACTTATCGTTCCAGTATTTTTCCAGGCTTGCTATCTTCAGCCGCACAACTCAATTAATGCAAGCTCAGCATTAGGAATTCGCATACGATTAGAAGTGATCAGTCGGCAGGCAGGATTAACGAACTCCAAGCAAACAGTGACTTCGATTGCTTGCTCTGTTCCCAGAACGCCGAGTTGCGGCTTGCGGTTCGTTTGCTAAAAATTAGCTTGGTTTGATTGGGGCTTATGTGATTGGTAGGTAGGTTGTTTGTTTCATTGATACGAAGATCTGTTATAAGCTATGGAATCGGTAAAGTAATGATGTTTGAAAACAAGTGATTTCTGTTGGATTCATAGTGCAAATAGAATTGCGCGATTAATCCCGATACCGCCTCTGTGGTCTTGTGGTCCGCCCACCGGTGTTAGTTTCAGAAGTCCCGGGTTTGATCCCCTGGGGATATTGTGCTTGGTTTGGTTGGTTTGTTAAATTCCTATTGGCTAGCTACAAAAATCTTACCCATTTCTGTCGCCATAACAACAATTCTCAAATTGTTGTGTTCCGGTATTTAGAGATAAGATGGCCAGTTCCTCAGTTTATATCGAGGATTCCGGGTGAAGCGCTTCTACCTTCGGCCTTATCATAAGTTGAAACCAGATGAGATGAAGGCAAGCGCTTCCACGTTCAATAATAATAAAAAAAAAATGTTTACGTATTATTAGAGAGTAGGCACACATACTATAGCTATAGATGTATAGATTTAACAAGCCTCATAGCTCAGTTGGTAGTAGCTCTGCCTTCTGCGCTGTAGGTTCGATTTCCACCCAGAACAAACATTTGTGTGATATAGATGTTTCTTCTGTGTTTGGGTGTAGTATCATATAGTACGTATGTATTTATAAAAAGTATTTAAGTATTCTATCCGTAATCTAGTACCCATATTACAAGCTATGCTTAGATTGGGGCTAGATGACGCTGTGTGCAATTAATGTCCTGTAATATTTATTTATTTATAGATAAGTATCACGTCTGGAATATCTCAGCATGATGAAATATACAATATCGTTTCCATCACCATAAAAACTGCGCGTTTTCATGGGCCGCTCGTTCAGAGCAAATAATTTTATTTGTACGATCGTTCAGACGAATAAATCGCGCAGATCTATAATACGATCACTATCATAACAGATACAAGCGAACTGTTCATTCACTGACGGAATACGTAACGAGACGGCTTGCTACATAACTTAAGGGAGAGGCTTCATGCGAGAGACAAGCGAGCTAGAGTCTGTACTATTGACAAATAAACAAATAAATATTACAGGACATTAATTTCACATAGCGCCATCTAGCCCCAAACTAAGCGTAACTTGTAATATGGGAACTAGATTACGGATAGAATACTTAAATACTTATTTTTTTGTAAATACATACTTATCATACAATACAAACACCCAAACACAGAACAAACATACATATTCATCACATAAATGTTTGTCCTGGGTGGGAATCGAACCCACAACCTACAGCGCAGAAGGCAGATTTACTATCAACTGAGCTATGAGGCTTGTTATAAACTCTGGTCTATTGATAAGCTCCAAAAAAAAAACTAGCCCGTGGTTCTTGCCTTTCTCCTTGTGTGCTGGTCGCGATTCCGAACAGGCGGTAGATTTGACATTTCAAAGAGATCCTAAAACAATCTTAAAGTATTTGTCTTTGTAATAGTTATACTCTGACTGGCTCTGTCCACTGTTGGACAGAGCCTCCTTATAAGCTGGTGGAATTTGCCATAATCACCACGCCTGGCAGGCGGGTTTGTGATCACAAAAAGGTGAAGTTCATACAAAGGAAGCTGCACCCCTTTTTGTGGTGAGATTCCTTAGTCGGCTTTTACGACATCCATGCGTTGGATGTGACGATTCGTAAACCGCTACCACCACGGTAATATAAACATACTACATAACCTTCCTTTTAACACAGTTGGGTAAAATCGCTCCCGCTCCGCTCATGAACGTCATTCGAAATGAGCGTGCGACGCGGTTCATTCAGTTGGAGTAATCACATTGATACGCTTATTGAGATTGAGCTACCGCGGATTTGCCAAATGGAATGCGGTAACGTCAGTTACTGTTTAATATTCTAATCCTTCATAATAATTATTAATGTTTTTTTTTTGTACTACGGGGAAGCGCTTGGCCTTCATCTATCTTCATCTATTCTTCTTTGTCGCTACAATCTTGCCGGAGTAGTTGTTGTTGTTATGTGTTGGCAGTTGGCGCATGTTTGACAATCCAGCCCATTTCTCTCTGCTTGTTATTTTCCTGGTGCACTCGTGTATGGGACCATCCAGTGCTGCTGGCCTGAGGGCCTACTCTTGTTCTTTACATCTGCAATTGCGGCACAGAATGAAGTACGACTGCAAAACGTAACTTCTCTTAGTAGCTACTCTTGTTTAATTTCAGATCGGCATCTTCCGGTGCGGTGATCCAAAGACAACCGTCGTGAACAATACCGAATGAATCCACAGATTGTATAACATAAATTATGTATTGCTGTTATAATTATTATAATTATAATGATACTTTAAATTAACTAGTAGTTCGCCCCGAACTGAGATCTCGTGATGGTCTTAGGTATATAACGTTGTTCGAGGCTCTCTCTTGTTTGTAACTCTTATTATATACAAAGCCAGAATGAGAGCAATGCACCGGTCGTATGTCATAGTAGGTGAGCAGAATACAATAAGTGAATTCGTCACCCCTTATTAACATGAACATGAAAGACATCAACCTTTGATGTTTTTGTGAAAAGTGCTCTCAAAACCGTTGCCTTAGACGTCGTGGTTGAAAGATCTGCCCCTCTAGCCCACGGATGTCGTTAAGTCAACCAAGGGGCATCACCAAAAAGGCAGCAACATTTTTCTGTGTTTAAACAAACTTTAACTGTGAGCACCAATTTTTATCGACACCCTAGGTTTGGCAACCCTATTGAGTGAATAACAAAAAATAATTATACAAGTTTTATTGATATTCTGAATACCTATTATCTTGACCGGATCTGATCTTAAAAACCACCCCTAATAAAGGGGAAATTAACCAATTTTGAAATCTACAGTCTAAACCCCCATTTCATATGATATTTCACGTTTTCAGATTTTTTCAAGGCTTTGATCTTATTTACCCCTTTCTACCCCTTTTGCAACCCTTAATGTCAATACAGGGTGGTTTCAGCATATTAAAAAAAGGTAATTGTGACGACCACCCCCTCTAATAGTATATCCTACAAGACATATCAAGCGTTTCTCTTGATAACCCTCTTGATTAACCCTCTAAATGCACCCCTGTGTTACAAAAACCACCCCTAATAAAAAGTAAAATATTATTTTTTAATATGCTCCCGATACACTTTCAAATGACACCCCATTAGCCAAAAATGTCACACTTAACACCCATTTTTCTCTAAAACTACCCTAGTCTCAAAAAATCTTAATACTTTTAATGAGTATTAATATATTCTCTGCATATTAAAAATGTTGAATAGATTGGATCAACCATTCAAAAGATATGAAAAATTGTTTTTCTTTTCACCCCAATATCTCAAAAACTACCCCACTTATCAAAAATCCCCCGCGACAATCAATTTCTATTTATGTTTCCTCTTTACAGTCTAAATTTCAACAAAATCGGATAAACCGTTCGACAGTTATGCCGTCACAGACATTGCCACATGCATACATACATTAACAAGCCTCACAGCTCAGTTGGTAGTAGCTCTGCCTTCTGCACTGTAGGTTGTGGGTTCGATTCCCACCCAGGACAAGCATTAATGTGATGAATATAGATGTTTGTTCTGTGTTTGGGTATGATAAGTACGTATTTACAAAAAAAAAAGTATTCAAGTATTATATCCGTAATCTAGTTCCCACATTACAAGCTATGCTTAGTTTGGGACTAGATGGCGCTGTGTGAAATTAATGTCTTGTAATATTATTATTATTATCATTAACCATACATGCATACATACATACATACAGTGCCGGATTTCCCAACTTAACTGAGAGATAATAATTAATTTATGAAACCATAGTCATATTTTAATATTCAAGATTTGCTAGTTCTTGCGGTAGGATACCCTGAGTTTGCAAAAGCTAGTTCTCTTTTGCTACATTTAATAAGGTAAAGTAAGTTTTGTTCCCATTTTTTAGTTGTAGTTATTTATATTGTGCTGTGAGTAATATAGTGTAATATAGTCTCGTGTAATGTAGATTATTATTGTGTAATGTGGTATTCATTATGAAGTGCAGTGCAGTTTTGTGTAGTGTCGTGTGTTCTTATTAAGTATAGTGGTATATAGTAAAATATAGTGTACGGTTATAGTATAATTAGTATAGGTAGTTCAGCGCATGTAGTGGATTATGAAATGATGCGTTGAAGCTTTTCTGCAGTATCGTAGTCTAGTTAACATACGAGTAGGTAACTGTTTATTTTACGTTTGCATGACATTCTAGTATCCATTAAAATATTTCGTTTCCGGCAAGATTTTGTATGAAAATACTCCCAGGAAATCAATTCATCTTTGTCCGAATTGTGTTTCGGTTTTAGGAGCTTTCCAAATGCGATAGCGTTTTTGTCTTGAGTTTGTGCACTCTAGGTTTAAAGCATTTTTATGAAATCGATAGCTTGTGGCTTGAATGAAGAGGTACTCTGAGGTGGTTTATTTCCTGGTGAAGTAGGTCAGTTGAGTATCGGTAGGGCTTGCAACACGTAACCTTTAATACTGTTTAAAATCTGTCAGTGTCTTTGACAAAAATAGACGGCACTCGTTTCTAAAAAACGGAAGTCAGATAAAAATATTAACCATTAAAAATCTGCCTTGTTCCATACATCGTTTATTTTGTATGAAGTAGCGGAAGAATTTTGGGTTTTTTTGTTTTGTCGGGACTTTGACTTCGAACTGTTTTAATGCCAGTCCTTGCTATTATAATCGTCTAACAGAAAATTACTACTCCACAGGTAAACAGTTTTTTTTCTATAGAGCAGTGGTATCAACAATGGATCCGGCTGCTTTTTAAACGATTTTCTGTAAAAACTTAACCACTAAAGTAGCAACACGACATTTTCATGAAGGTATTGTACTTTCAAATTTTATAATAATGTGGTTAATAGCACCACTTACGTAAGTAACTTTATCATGGAACGGTCTATTATCTGAAATTAATGTGCGTAATCGACCCTATCAATTAGAAAATAAGCTTGCGGAAATTAAAAGGCAGCCTAATACTATCGTGGCAATTGACAAAAACTCTCGAAGTAACGACTGTGCAATTCAAAGTACGGGGATCACAGGAGGACTAAAATATAGTGCTTGATTTGGTTGTTAGTAGGACTTTGTTTATGTCCGCCCTGCTTGCTTACCACCATCTTACGTAATATTGTCTCCATAACAACAATTCTAAAAATGTTGTATTCATTTTACAAGTAAAATAGCCAGTTCTTCAGACTGTTCAGGATTCCAGGTGAAGTGCGATTCCACCCATGGCCATATCAAGTGCGTGGTACAATAACAAAAATATATAACAGGCCCGGGCCTGTTGTGTTGTACCGGTACAAACAGTATATGTAGTCAACAGTTCCAGACCAAACCAGACGGAAGCGTGCCCAAGACTTTGGCTGCATCGCAACGCTGAAAAGCTAAGCTAGTTCGCTGGCTGTCGGCGGTACTGGTCTGGAACAGTAGAGTTATCTATAGGCCGTTTGTAACGGTCCTTACGTAAACCGCCGCTTCCTTTGTAGGAACAAAGTATGTTTTTAAATAACTGATTTTCGAAACGGAAGTTAAGTTCCCCCTAGATAACTAGTTATCAAGTTTGGGTAGAACAAAGGCACCAAGCAGCATTGCTATGGTACTGGCTTGAAAGGATGTGTGGTTTCCGGTGAATTTACAAACACACAAGGCCTTACAGATTCCTCAAGCTAACGGGCCGCGTAGGTAATATTCTTTTTGTGACCTACCTTTTTTTATCGTACGACAGGGAAGCGAGTTGAGATAAGGCCGAAGGTCGAGGCGCACTTCACCCGGAATCCTCAATAAACTGAGGAACTGTCTTACCTCTAAATACCGCGACACAACATTTTTTTTAAGAATTGTTATTATGGGGACAGAATTAGGTAAGATGGTGGTAGCTAGCCAGGCGGACAGAAACCAAATCCTACTATAAACCAAACCAAGCATAATATTGCTCCCTTTGGGGATCGAACCCGGGACCTCTGGATCTGAAATCGATGGGTTGAACCACTAGACCGCAGAGGCGGTTACCTATGCAGCGCTAGGTACCTTGATAAATGGTTTATAAGAAAGAAGGAACATAATTAAAATAACATTTTTAAACTGTGATATCTTTACGTTGTCAAGTAGAAGAGTGCAACGAAGACGCACCAACTTTTAAATATCTAATGTACTAAAAGCTGAATTCCTCCACATTCATCACTCGCTTTAAGAACGCAACAATGTTCTTACATTACTTAAAACTTCACGTTTTCAGCAAAGTTACTAATATAATTTCTCAAAACATCACTTTAGAATTCCCTTACGTTAAAAACTGGGAACTTAGAACTTACTTTATGTGTTGTTCGTTGCATAACTTTCAGATTAAGCCATCTACTTCACAAAAGAGTCAAGGGGTAAAATATGGTTGTTTAAGTATATGGTGGCTTTATAATATTTTGGTAATATTGTTGCTTTGGCTTGACCGTTCAACGCATCAATCGAAGGTACAAAATGAGCGACCAGATGACCCATTTCGTGCGTCCATAATATCCGGCGCGATAGAACAGGAAATTTCATCAAATCTCACCCGGAGTCGTTTTGATAGGTCATTGAGATAACAAAGATATTCTGATTCTGATTCTGAAGATTGTGATACGTACTGTTGTATAATTATAATTCAATCATCATATTATATAGGAAAAAAAACTGATATTCATTTTATACCGCGCCAACTCATTCATTTTAAACGAAGCCTAGCTTATTGTTTCACATTATCTGAATTGTTGGTTTTCTTTTTTATTTTCACTATTATTTTTATTCTTATTTACCAATTCGTTTTTCAGGCACATGTAATAAAGTTTAAAAGGAAAAACCCTCGATCCTGAAATACAGTCTAAGTTAGTGGAAGAGCCTACGGATTTGATATGTTATACTGTATTATTCATATTATGTACACATGTTTTTGTATAAAATAAATGATTTAGTATCGTATTGTAAATTATATATATAAATTATATATACCTATAGACCGATGTAACGGTACATAGGCAACCGACTGCTTCTCTTGTAAATACTTTAATTGTACATACTATGAATTACACAAGTTTGTTGATAGGTATTTCTATTTTCTCTCACTAAAGCTTTGTAGGAATTTTAATAAAAACTAAAGTTATGTAATATTACTTATTGTCGCAGAAAAGTGTACCTTAAAGCCAAGTCCATTCAATTTGAAATTATAAGCGAATGGCTTTTTATCTTATGGCCATAATCCCGTGAGGCTTGTCCAGTGAATCCCCATATAATGCTTAAATCCTCCCTTCACCCTTATTTTGCGGGTACTTACTCGTTTCATATAATAAATCTTTCTTTTGGTATTTTCTGTGGAGGTTTAGGTATCTTTTGTGGTCGGAACAATGGAGAAATGCAGAAAGGCTATCAAGCCAGCAGAGTTATATTCACAAACTTGGTAAATATTTTTGTTGTGAAACAAAAATATGTTCAGAATTTAAAATGACGAATACCTCATAGATTTTTTAATTGTTTGTAATTTCAAATTCGGGATTAAACAAAGACCAATTTTAAGGTTATAAGAAAAAATAAACTTTGGGTATACCTACCCATGTAGGTATATCTATTTTGGAAAGAATTTTGCTTGTTTTTCGGTATCTGATGTCACGCAACATTCGGACGTTTCAATCAATGAAAATGTATAAACTTCGATTCTAACGTAGGGTGGCCATCATTATTTACACCCGACGTCACAGTTTCAAAGAAAGTTAAAAGCCACTAAAATTTTAAATGTTATTACGTGACCGACCAATCAGGGAAAGGCCAGATTTTTTTCGAAAATTAGCGACACTAAATTTTACCAACCCATTAATCTTATTTTTTTATTTTGTATTATAATATTTTTCTTGTGATACATGACCATGTTTCAAAATTTCAAAACAGCAAGTGGACAAAAATAACAATTTGAAAAGGTACAACAGGAACATGGAGAACAGGCAGACCAAAAGCTAGATGGGCAGACAAAATTAAGATTATAATCAAAACAGAAAACTCGACTGAAGTAGCAGCAGGCCGAAACAAATGGAAAATACTGAAGGAGGCCAAGGCAAACAAACCAAAACAAATAAATAAAATTTAAATATTCTGATACCTGACATTTGTCATATCATTCCATAAGTATTTCGTGCTTTTTGAAATTTATTATGAAAATGCACGCGAATGTCGTAAAAGTTTACTTAAGTAAATGAGCAGAAGAAGGGCAGCAGATTTTTTCTGTGTTCTAACACCATAACAGAGTGTGTTGGTCACTCTGTTATGGTGTTAGATAAGAAGATCAGTTTGCCAAGCGTCAGGTTATGGAAAAACCCTCCAGTTTTGGAAGAGAGCCTGTCTATTAGTGGACATAGATGGACTGCAGCTGATGATATAAAAACATTAGTATTAATATAACAATAAATAAATTAATTGTTGTTTAGTATTTTTGCAAGTCATAGTGTAGCTTAGTTTAAGCTAAGTATAGTTTTATTTTTGTTTTTTATTTATATTTTTATTATTATTCCTATTTTCTTTATTGGGTATTTTTTTTTCTTTTTTTTTTTATTGTACCACGGGTAAGCACTTGGCCTTCATCTCACCTGGTAACAAGTTGAGAGAAGGCCGAAGGTGGAGGCGCACTTCACCCGGAATCCTCAACAAACTGAGGAACTGGCTATCTTACCTCTGAATGCCGGAACACAACAATTTTAGAATTGTTATTAAGGCGACAGAATTAGGTAAGATGGTGGTAGTTAGCCAGGTGGACTTAAACAAAGTCCTACCACCAACCAAACCAAGCACAATATATCGTACTCCCCATGGGGATCGAACCCGGGACCTCTGGATCTGAAATCGGTGGCTTGAACCACAAGACCACAGAGGCGGCTAAAATTTCTAAAAAAATCTTTTTTAATTTCTTTGTTTCCTTCTTTCTAGTAGTCTACCCTAGGCAACATAATCGCTGGCCATTGTTAGCGGTTATGGCTGAATGATCAAAACACTGGAGATAGGACTTGGTAAGGTTCACTTGGCTAGAGACCACCTTACCCTCCTAATAAGTCCGTAAGTCCAGCGCCGCAAACTGCTAGAGTGCACGCCGGGTAAGCTAGAAGATCTTATCATTGCTAAACAAGCCTAGAAGTCAATAGTTAACTCGTAATTGATAAAAAAATATTATTCCTAGCCTGTTCAAGTTTTGAGGACAAGAGCTTACCCATTTCATGTACCGCTGAACTTTGTAAAAAAGTGTATATAAGTATTTATATCCTCCGTAATCCAGTGCCCACGCCACAATGTTTGGGGGCTAGATATCGTTGTGTAAAGTCTACATATTTTATTTGAATGGCAAAAAAACCCAAAATAGCAGATAGCATGGCCACCCCACGCTATGTGACTCACGTATGCAAATTGTTCATCAGCTATTCAGTGTTTGGACATTCGTTATGCGTCGGACGCGGGCAACACGGCTGCCTGCGTACGACGCGACGGCGTGTGGCGTGAGTTTTGAGCTTTTTAAGTTGCGTGTGTCGTTCTGAGAAAACATTTTTTGCATTTTTACACTCGCTCTGATGATGGTTCCCTGGGATAATCGAAACAAAGTTGGTGTTTTCATCAATATCGTATAAGAAAGTTAAACCTGTGTTTAAAAATGCTTAAAATTTTAGATTTTTTGCATATTATTATGGAGCTCATGTTACGTAGGTATATGAATTGGCAACAATAACCAGTCGTTTCTTGCGATTCAAAACAACCACTCAAATTTAGCTCTGTGGCATATCGCCAGGATCCCTTCTGGCCAGTTACTTGTATCTTTCGAAAGTTATCTTAGTGTCATGTAAATAAAAGTTATCTATGGCATCTATAAAATTGTATAAAGTATGTTTTCATATATGTTAAGTACTGTATTATTTTTTAAACACTCATATGTCTAGTCCATCCCATCAAGTCTTGAAGAAATTGTGTACTTATATATCATGTTATAATTTTTCTCCTGTTCGTTTATTTGCTACATTGGTGAACAATTTAAACATCCATCTATCATTCGTTATATATTTTATCTAATAGTTTCTAAGCGGCAAGACTGCCTGTTGTATACCTAATTTTTAAGCTATTTCGTTTTATATTATAAGGTGTAGGTACTAAAGTTTTTTCGTTACATTCATTCATCCAGCATGCATCTCTCAGCGGTAGACTCGCACCAATCCTCAAGCAATGCGCACGGCAACCAGAATGTTTTATGTTGCATGCGACAAATCGCGGACGTAATCGTTTGATTGACATATTTTATTTAAAACCTGCGTTCTATCAAATACGAGTATCGAATAATCGAATGCAAATCCTACATACGGTATCTTCTGTTGCCCAGACTCGTAAGAGACTGGTGTCATCAAGAGTGCCATTTACCTGTAACTCTCATTCACATTACTCATTCACTTCACATAGGTATCTTTACGGATATGTAGTATAATGAATTTTCACAAGTATTCCCAACAATTTGTACCTTTTAACTTTTATTTTTAATTTCTTTAGGAATAATATGCTACCAACATGCCAAGTACAGGGCGATACTGTAAATAATAATAAATAAATATTACAAGACATTCATTTAACACAGCGCCATCTAGCCCCAAACTAAGCATAGCTTGTAATATGGGAACTAGATTACGGATAAAATACTTAAATACTTTTTGTAAATACATACGTACTATATGATACAACACCCAAACACAGAACAAACATCTATATTCATCACACAAAGGTTTGTCCTGGGTGGGAATCGAACCCACAGCCTACAGCGCCGAAGGCAGAGTTACTACCAACTGAGCTATGAGGCTTGTCAATACTGGCCGCGACACAGTATAATACTATTTGTAATCAGCATCGTTGTCACTAGTTTTATGTACACTGTGTTTTTTATTCAGAATAAATAAATTTGAATAAAAAAAATGTATGCACTCATTACATACCATCCTCATTCATACTTTAATGGTGAATCGCCTTGGACCTTGTTTCCGTTATCCTGTGGCAATATTATTTAATCCGTTTTAGTGCATCCCTAAACTACTTATCTTAGCTACCATCAAAACTTCAATTATATTTTATTGCACACATATATAGAAATACATGAGCTTATCATCATTCTTGCTGTGTTTTATTGCTTTATGCTTCCACTCACCCATGCATACCAGCCACACACACATACCTGTTTTTATTTAGGGTATTTTAAACTTGAAATTAGAAGAGAAATGATGTTAATAACGTAGATTTTTTGTCTGATTAGAGGCAAAGGAGTGGAGGCGCACTTCACCCGGAATCCTCAACAAACTGAGGAACTGGCTATCTTACCTCTGAATGCCGGAACACAACAATTTTAGAATTGTTATTATGACAGAATTAGGTAAGATGGTGGTAGCTAGCCAGGTGGACTTAAATAAAGTCCTACCACCAACCAAACCAAGCACAATACATTGTACTCCCCATGGGGATCGAACCCGGGACCTGTGGATCTAAAATCGGTGGGTTGAACCACTAAACCACAGAGGCGGTTAATTAGGCGGTTTTAATGAATATAGGACTACACGTACCAACAAGTATGCACACGCGCGCCGAAGGCCTAAGGCTACTTGCCATTCCGAGAGCAAGAACTAACGTCCTGAGCAAGACCCCTTTTACTCGGGCCCCTCGCGCTATTAATAGTTATTGTGAAGACGAGGATGTTAATATATTTTACATGACCTTGCCCAAATTTATAGATGCTTATTTACAATTTTTGGATATAGCACGTATAGGAATACATACATTATTTATTCTAAGCTATTGTTATTATTTTATATAGTGGGTTGTTAGAGTAATTTTATTAATGTTAATGTGTAAGTTAGTTAATTCGTTTAATTGTATTTTGTATCACTTTTATATTTAAATTTGCATTGTCGCTTTGGTGCTGCACTGTAATGGCAATGTAAATATGTTACCAAATAAATAAACAGAAATATTTAGTTCTTCCTCTCATGCATAAATACATTTGTCCTCTTACATATAATCAATCCACCATCTTCACTCTCCACTCAAATTTATTACAACTACTTGGAATGGAGGTTCAATGACATAAAGATACTTTTTACAACAAAAAGGTATAATATATGAAGTAGTGCGAATACACAATAGTAATAAAGATATCCATTTTGTATTTGAATAAAACATCAGCGCAGGTCTGAGTTGTTATTGCCCCGTTAAAAGGGTTCCGAAAACAATCTTCCCGTAGTTGATACGGACGGTATACTATTACCGATATTATCTCGATTACACGATTTGAAAGGGACGGGGATTTAGATACATTGAAACCTCTTTATTTCACTATTATAACTAAAATAAACATGAGTCGGTTAATGCGTGACGAGTTTGACGCATTTCTCGAAGCCTGGAGGAATGATCCCCAAGAAAGAGCAGGAGGGAGTCTGGAGGGAGACAAAATTAAAAATCTGCTCTCTAAGCCCTGTCATATGAAATTTCAACAGACTTCAATCTTTTGTACGCCTTTGTCATAATATCTATACAGTCTTAATGTCAATACAGGGGTGGTTTCAGTAAATAGATATATAGATAGTGATTTGTAAAGTCAACCCCTTTTAACATAATTACCTTCAAAACATAATATCAAGCCCCTTTTTAATAGTTAAACATTGTTTTTTAAATGTACAGTCGATACTCTTACAAATGACACACCCTAAAGACAAAGATCATCACCGATTCCTTAAAGGCTAACTATTGAAAAAAATATTTTATTGATTAATAAGTAGTCATTTCTTCAAAGATATGGCTGAAAAAATATTTTTCTTTTATCCGCGACTATAAATTTATCTCTTTAAATTTTAAATTGAGATATATAATAGATTGGAACTACCATTTCTCATATCTTATGGAGATCAGAAACGCTAGGTTCCTCAGTTTTAGGTAAGCGTTGTATAAAAACGACAATAACCATAAAAACTTGGAATCAGCTTGAGTTGTCTGTTTTTCTCCTGTGCTATGACTCTAATGCCTTCGATAAAAGAGTTAACAGGCAACTTTTGCGCAGGCTTGCTCCGTCGTAGACCTATAATGAATTGACAGGCCTCAACCTTGTCAACTACCAACTGAGCTGTGGGATATGTTAATTAAAATTATAATTTTAAAAGTAAGAACATTCATTTGATATTAGGGAAAAACGAATATATTCGCACATTTAGTGGGCTCATCTTGTGGATTCGATTCCCACGCGGAACAAACATTTGTGTGATGAATATTCATGTTTATTCTGTGTTTGGGTGTTGTTTTGTATGATAGGTATGTATTTAAAAGAAAAACAAGTAATCTTTCCGATTACTTTTCCCATTATTACAAGCTTTTCTTAGTTGGGGCCTAAATGGCGCTGTCTTAAAAAATATGTCCTGTAATATTTATTATTTATTTAAGGACCTACTGATATAAAACACATGTACACTAAGTGACGATTAAGTGTTAATCAGGTATTCGAAATTGCTAAATCTGGTAAGCAATTTTCGTTGGTAAATTGACAATTGTCAATACAGACGATCATTAACTAAATTAGGCACCTAGTTGTTCATAGTACATAAGTAAATAAGTAGACATTGAGTTTATTTTATTTAGATATGCAAATTTGATGAGCAAATATAATATTGAATGTTTCATATATTCTGTTGAAAAAATGGGTATTTTTGGTGACCAATTACCTACTACTCTATTTATGATGGGGTAATAGACGTACTTTATGGTTTCTAGGCTTAGGATCGGATGTTCAAATGCTCTATCATGAAAGCCTGGCCAGGGAAGACATTAATGTAGCTGCAGCCATCCATTGTTCGTGCTATGCTATAAACACATCAGGCGAATGTGCGCGATGATCATTAAAGTCGCTGGAGAGTAATGCAGGTGTTACTTACGTGGAGTACCTGCCAGCTGCCTACTGCAGGAACTCGCATCCGCCATAACTGTTGAATAGAGTGGTTCGTTCCAGTTTGTGACTTTTAGGCTGAGGGTTGTATTCACTGAAAGCATGTGGTTTTCGCATATGTGGCGTATTCTAACTTCGAAAATGACTGATAACTAAACTGCCTATAACGCCATAGCTGTGAATAGAGTGGTTCGTTCCAGTTTGTAACTTTTAGGCTGAGGGTTGTATTCACTGAAAGCATGTGGTTTTCGCATATGTGGCGTATTCTAATTTCGAAAATGACTGATAACTAAACTGCCTATTACGCCATAGCTGTGAATAGAGTGGTTCGTTTCAGCCTTTTAGGCTGAGGGTTGTATTCATTGAAAGCGTGTGGTTTTCGCTAACGTGGCGTGTTCTAACTTCAAAAATGACTCATATTCAAAATACCTACGCCATAACTGTTGAATAGAGTGGTTTGTTTCAGTTTGTGACTTTAGACTGAGGACTGGATTCACTGAAAGCGTGTGGTATTCGCTTATGTGGCGTGATCTAACTTCGAAAATGACTCATGCCCAAAATGCATATAACGCCATAACTATTGAATAGACTGGTTCATTCCAGTTTGTGACTTTTAGGCTGAGGGTTGTATTCACTGTAAGCTTGTGGTGTTCGCTTACGTGGCGTGGCGTGGCGTTCTAACTTCGAAAATGACTCGTATCTAAAATGCCTGAAATTCATACTAACCCAAATATTGCGGCTTGATGTATAAGGTAAGGTAGTACTTTTAAATAAGTTCTATATTGTTAAAAGGGCGATTGCAAATGCTGGAAGGATATGAGAGAGACCTTTGCCCTGTAGTGGGCCAGTACCTTAAAAGACACAAAATGTAGGGTACGTTCGGCATAGCGCTCTGATATATTTCCTGTAATGTATCTTTAATACGCAAAGAGTAAACTCTGGATCCTTTTTATGATTAGAGTGAAGAGTAACATGTTTGTAGACAAGTGCAGAAAGCTAGAATTTATTTTCTTTTTACGACTGAATGTCGACCGCTGCATCTCCTGGTTTTTATTTGCGCGCTTTGCGGGTTTCATATTCATCATTAAATAAATCAATGTATTCCCACGTGCGTACTGACGTACATAAATGTTTACAAATATATCAAGTATCAAAGTAAACAGCCAGTTACGATACAAGACTTCCAACACAATTCTTGTCAGGCAACAGCGGCAAGGAATAAAACATTCAGCTCCAAATGTGTGAGGTAAGCAGCCGTGAAAATTAGCCGTCCAGCAGAGCGTGACGCTTGAATTTCCTGTCTCTGAGATGTCCCTCAAGGTGTCACGATCGCAGCTCGCTAGGTGTCACTCTGAGAGGGATGGAAGCTACCTACCAGGTCCAAGTATGAACCGATTTGCTTCTCTAAGACTGCTTTTTAACGATAACCCGCCAACGTTTGGACAGAGGATACTGCGTACCTGTCCATACAAAAAGAAATAACTCTTTTCTACCTCTTAATATTGTTCGATTTCGGTGTTTTTTTTTAATGTTATCAACAATGTTTTTAACCGTCTCTATGGACTAGTAGTTCAACCCACCGATTTCAGATCTAGAGGTTCCAGGTTCGATCCCCAGGGGAGCAATATTGCGCTTGGTTTGGTTGGTGGTAGGATTTTGTTTGTCAGCCTGGCTACCTAGCAACCTGGCTACCACCATATTACCTAATTCTGTCGCCATAATAACAATTCTTGAAAAAAATGTTGTGTTTCGGCATTTAGAGGTAAGATAGCCAGTTCCTCAGTTTACTGAAGATTCCGGGTTGAAGTGCGCCTCCACCTTCGGCCTTATCTCAACTTGTTACCAGGTGAGATGAAAGCCAAGCGCTTCCCCGTCGTACAAAAAAACACATTCACATTATTACCTACGTTTCAACGTTTTTTTTTTGCCAGTTTTTTTAATCACCTTAAGGTTACAAAGACCTCAACCAGTCATTTTTTCCCTAAAACTATGAATGTTTAAAGTCAATGTTTTTCCAAAAAGCAAACACTTATTCGAAAATAAAAAAAACTCTTAAGCCTAAAATACATTCTACTCAAATAACAAAACAGTTTGTTACAATTTAGGGGGTCAAAAGAGTTACGTATGTCCCGAAACGTAAATTCTGACAAAAAAATACCTTTTGTTCCCGAAACATAGTAGGTAGCTCATTTCAAAATGTCATGTCCTATCCGATTCAATATAAATTTTTTCCCCATCTCTGACTCATCATCATGACTTTCATTCTCTATCTTGTCTCTGCTAGTATTCTTACACTTTTCTCAAACGTCCTTTCTGTCGTTTATGGACTTATCTTCTTGTGAACCATCTTAGTGGTTATAGATGACACACCTTTCATCTTGAACTGCCACCTTTTTATGCCTCTCAGGTGCTCGTCCCGCTTCGAAGGATTCACACGTGCACTCTTTATCTCAAGCATTTGCGAGGAATGGGATTTTTATCTCCCACTCCGTTACCTCGACTTTAGTTTGGATGTGTAGTAGCTTCTGAGGGAACTTTTGAGAGTTCTAGAAATTTCTGAATTAAGGATCGTCTGTTGTAAAATTGTAGCTTTTCAGCTATTCATCATTATAGCGTAATTCTCCACTATTGGACATAAGCCTCCTCCAAGATTGAAGGGTTTTTGCCATAATCATCACGCTTGACAGTCAGATAGATCGCAGTATTGATATTACGTACTCAGACTGATATGGCAGCCCATTGCGTAGGTGTATTTTATTATCTTAGTCGACTTTTACGAGATCCTCAGTAGAAAATGGGGGTCCTGGTCGGAAGTCGGAACCTCCACGGCTGTAATTCAGATATATATTTTTTGTTAATATAGAGAAGTACAATTAAAATAACTATGTACAGAGGAATCAGTCAGATTACCTAAGGACCGTTACAAACGGCCTATAGGTAACTCAACTGTTCCAGATCAGTACCAGGCGGAAGCGTGCCCAAGACACTGGCTGCATTGCCACGCTGAATAGCTATGCTAATTTGCTGGCCTAAATAAAAGCCAGCTCTTTGGTCACGTGTCGCCTCAATCAATATAGAGATATGACGGGCTCTTATAACCTCTCAATTTGTCTACTTCTAGGTCAGAACGAGGATGAGGGAACCATGGAGTGAGGTTTTTCAGAAGGAACTGGCTCTCTCGCGTACTGACGGTACTTGGCTAATCGTTTTTAGCCGGACTTCGGTCGCTAGCCAGGTGGACCTGACTCCAATGATGTGATCTACTGTAAATCTGACGAGTGCCTTGTCACAAATCCACCGAGGCAAGGGCAAAATCATTCTGGCATATTTTTATTATTGACCAAACATATCTAGTGCACTAAATAGTGAGCTAGGAATACCTACAATACATAGATTAACTCAGTATCTCCCCTCGAGCACGCAGTGACCGCAATAAAGCCGCAACGTGTGTAGAATGCTGGAATAGCCGTTGTACCAGATCATAATTGTGTTATTTCTAGAATTACTAGATTAGGTGTTGTAAACTTTTTAGGGGAAAGTGTGGAAAGTGTGATCTACCTACCTAGTGGAATTGCTGGCATGCCAGGCCACTCTTGTTCCTTACATCCGCAATTGTGGCCCAGAAGATCTACTGGCATAGATGAGAATGTTTAAGCCGGGATTGGACAGGCTTATTGAGAAGAAGCGATACGTGGTAATTAGTAAAAGTTTTCAATAAGCCTCACAACTCAGTTGGTAGTAGCTCTAACTTCTGTGCTGAGGTTATGGGTTCGATTTCCACACAGGCACAGGACAAACATTTATGTGATGAATATTGTGTTTGGGTGTTGTATTGTATGATAAGTATCAATTTACAACAAAAAAATATATGTACCTACGTATTATTTCCGTAATCTAGTTCCCATATTTCAAGTTTTGCTTAGTTTGAGACTAAATGGCGCTGTGTAAAAAATAATGTTCTATAATGTTTACTATTATTATTTTATAAAACCATTTTTTTCAATTTTTTTAAATATTTATTCGATAAAATGTACAATTAAACTAACTATGTACAAAGAAATCAGGCAGATTACATAAGGACCGTTACAAACGGCGTATAGGTAACTCAACTGTTCCAGACCAGTACCAGACGGAAGCGTGCCCAAGACACTGGCTGCATTGCCACGCTGAATGACTATGCTATATTATAATAAGTCCACATTTTAGAATATTATTTCTCTCTCACACTAAAATGCTATGTTTATTGCAATTCTTCCGAGAACTTATTCAAACTACCTTGTTCAAACAAAATGATGCGGACGCGATGTATTCTCAGTTAAAATCTAGGAGTGTACAGAAAAATGCAGACTGACTGACGTGAGCTAACGACACTCATTATCAAAGCGTTCCTAAAATCAAAAATCACCAATACTCGGTAAAAAAATTGGTTGTTCCTCAACTTTAAGAAGATATGCTCATATATAGATATGATATATGAAGATATGCGCATAGTTAATGGTTTTCGAAAATTATAGATTCTAGCTTCAAAACACATTCTGTTTTAAAAATTGTGAAATTCGTCACAACATATAAGCCACATGTGTGTCCACCAAAAATTGTTGATATGCGAACAAAGTAGTGGGCAGAACGTAAGTCCTGATTCTCCAAAACCACTTGTTTTCTCCCAAAGTTTCGCCCGCTCACCCTTGAGAAGGATAAATTCTAGATTCTTGGAGCAACGTGCAACTTTAGAGAACGGCATTTTGCAAAGTCGTGTTTTGTTTCTTTGAAAAATGACCTCAATTTCAACCTTCTTCCATTTGAAGACATAAATAAATATTGCAAAACAAAAAAAGATAATACTTATTTTACATTTCTGTGGTCTAGTGGTCCGCCCGCGTCCTGAAGGTCCCAGGTTCGATCTACTGAGGAGTACAATGTTTTTCTTGGTGCTGTTGGTAGTTGGACTTTGTCGGCCTGGCTAGCTACCACCATCTAAGTCTCTCACCGTTAAAACAAATAAAAAAAATTGTGTTCCGGTATTTAGAGGTAAGTTAGCTAGTTCCTCAAACTATTGAGCATTACGGGTAAAGCGTGTTTTCACCTTCGGCCTTATCATAACTTGAAACCAGTTGAGATTAAGGCCAATAGCTTCCCCGTCGTATTAAACAATTAATAGATCTCGGAACTTGGAACTGTGAGACATTTATTACTTACTCTTAGAATTATTTTTAACCGCCTCTGTGGTCTAGTAGTTCAACCCACCGATTTCAGATCCAGAGTTCCCTGGTTTGATCCCCAATAGAAGTACAATATATTGTGCTTGGTTTGGTTGGTGGTAGGACTTTATTTTAGTCCGTCTGGCTTCATCGGAATCTTTTTTTTTTATGTAAGTTCCCCAATTACTCGAAGACGCATAGACCGATTTGGAAAATTTTTGTTTGAAAGGGTATACACACAATTATACTTCACAGGTGGTCGCATTGACATCAGGTCAGGATCTGATAATGGGATCCTGGAGAAATCGAGGGAACTCTTCAAATAGTATATGCACACTTGTAGCGATTTGGGTATTTTTAGGGTCGGTATACTTCCCAGGTGATCCCAACTGATGGGATCCTGGAAAAATCGTGGGATATCTACAAATATTATAGGCACACTTCGAGCGATTTGGATGTATTACCTCACAAGTAAGGAAAAAACGGACCCCACATATCACGCGTATGTTTGTCTGTCTGTCCTTTTGTCATCAAAATAATTGGAAAAAACACGTCATCCAGGTAAACGAAATTGTATCATATTCTTCAATGAAGTCGGTTTCCTTTTTTTATTTAAAACGTAATTATCTTTTAAAACTTTGTGATCTCTTTGAGGCCATTCCCAATAACTGATATATTTCTTGAAAAACATGAAAAAATATCCATTATCTCTGTCCTATAATGTAGTCTTACCTCACAGGCAAAACAGCAAACAAAATGGAAAATAAGAGCAAAAAATCTAACGCAATTTCGGCTATCTGCTAAAATGAAGGTTCATTCTAGCTCCGCGCTGATTTAAGCTAAACAGACCCTGTGAAGCTAGGCTCGACCGCAGGCTAATGCGCTGGCTTTTAGAAAGCTTTTACCAAATATCGTACTCAGGTACAGTATTACCCTGTCGATAATTACTTTGCAAAGCAGCTAAGTCTTGTTTACAATTGGGTGGAAGAGGAAGGAAAAGAAATAATTTTTATCAAGCGAAATATTTACAACTAGTAAATGTTATTTACAAGCGTAAGACAAGGAGTTTTCGATTATTCTTTTAACATTTTATGTTAAGAGAATAACGTTTTATGCGTCCGTACTCGAAGGTTGCCTGACGGAACCCTGTTCCTTGTTCTGTCCCTGTTCCAGTCTCCACTGTCCCTCCGTCGTCGTCCGTCCGTTTGTTTGTCTCTCAGCGGGCTTATGCGGGTTATTTCATGAACGGTTATGTAACAGTTGACAGTTTAACCAGTGTGTTATTTATAATAATAATAAATATTACAAGACGTTAATTTCACACAGCGCCATCTAGCCCCAAACTAAGCATAGCTTGTAATATGGGAACTAGATAACGGATGGAATACTAAATACTTTTGTAAATACATACGTACTATATGATACAACACCCAAACACAGAACAAACATCTTATTCATCACACAAATGTTCTGGATGGGAATCGAACCCACAACCTACAGCGCAGAAGGCAGAGTTACTAACAACTGAGCCATGAGGCTTGTTATACAAATAATAATACGTATTTCAGAGAAATCGGAAAGTATTTCATGGAAAAAATCTTGAATTTGGAACTTTCATCGCCGACACCGGATTTTATTCCGCTATTTACTCGTATAACAAATAATGATTATCAAACAATACCTACTGAAAATAGCCGCCGATATGTTCACTTATCTTCACTTTTTTAAGCACAGTGATTTTATGTGATAATTATAATAATAAGATTTATTATTATTATCTCTACCTTGCGTCTATTAAAATCTGACCCTGTCCAACTTCATTATATTGATATCTGTATTTATATGAGGTTGGATTGGATTGGATTGGTTTATTTATTATTTTACTTAATTGTTATTTTATGGTAGGTATTATTCTATAGTTTGTATTATTTATTGATGTAACTAGTATTTGTTGTGATTTATGTTTATATTTCTTCTTATTCATGTGCACTACTTCTGTAATTTTTTACTGTTAACATTTCTCTTTACACGGTTGCCTGGTTGCCCGCTTTTAGCGATGAGTCCACCTATTGTAATTAGACACTGTTGTCACTAAATGTTTGTATTGTCCTAAAGTCATATTTCTGTGTACAATGAAGTGTTCAATAATGCTACTATTGACTACGTGATTTGTGGGTCGAAACCGAAATGTGTTTGTCCGCGTTTATCCGCTTTATTTCATCGGAATTTCAGACGCATTGCTAATTATCATCCCTACTTGATATTCCATTGATTAAGACGCTTTCAACATTTTTTTTAATGCGCACATTAAAAACTTGGAATCAGCTCAGTGTCTGTATTCGCGCTGTGTTATGATCCTAATGTCATTGATCTCCTAGTGTAACTACTGAGTAGAGGTGTATGTAAGATACAGATAGAGTCTGCTGCCTTTCTTCTGGTGTGATCTCTTAGTCGGCTTTTACGACATCCATGGGCTGAGTTGAAGCGGTCGATTCTTAAGCCGCGACCGCGACGAAAGTTTGAAGACTAAACTGACTACTTCGTGACAATATGAATGAGTTGTGATCATACACGTTTTAAGAAGGCTGAACAACAGTTGCCAACGACACTATAATCCTAAAACTTAGTGCCAGCAGTTAATACGCTTCCGTCTTAATCTCGCTCAAGCCATGTTTTTAATACCTGGCTTTGTGGCGAGTTGCGAACGAGAACTCCAATCTGAAGATTAAGGTGGACGTACCTATTAGGGTAGGTATACGGTGTTTGGTACATTGCAGCTTTTAATAATATCGTGTGCCACAAAAAGTGTGTAAAACATGGATAATAATAATAAAAAACCAAATAGCGAAACGCTTAGACCAGCTTCTAGTACAGTGTGTATTGTTTTCTTATTTTATTTTATTTTGTATATGCTATGATTTATTCGTTGTGTTTGTTATTTGTTTCTTTACTGTTTATTAGTGTATATAGTTATTTAAATTTTGATTTTAATAAATAAAAAAATAAACAAGTAATTATTTATTTTCTAGAAATTAGGAACTTATCAACAATCAGTAAATATATAATACATTAAAATTATAGCTCAAAATAATCAAACAATAATAGGTACATTGATGGACAATTACATTCTAATAAAATTTTTTATATAATAATGCGGAGAATAATAATAATTAAGTAGAAGTTCAGTGACAAACACTTATATACGAGTAATTATCATATTTGTTAGTATGATTAACGATATTTTTCTCAAATTTGCTACTGAATGAACTGAAATTTTACTACATCAGTTCCATTAATTCAGGACTGTTACATCTATCCATTTAATATAGTTTTAACCAACTCAACGTAGTGGCTATCATTGCAGATTTTATGTCACCCGATACTTTGCAGCTGCAATTTAAGACAATTTCACCCGTACCTTCCCTTCCACATCCTCCTTGAGACTGAATGTAAGCAGTCTTCTTAAACAGGAGTCCAGGAGATAGAATATAAGATGACTTATGTTCTATCTTAGTCTTATAATCTAGATCTTTAAGGTATAGCTCTTGTCGACTAAGGGTAAAAACAATCTAGGTGTATTTGGTCGTCGGTTTGATTTCCGGGCCCATTTTTTTGTGGTCCGTGGCCGGTGCACTCCGGGTTTTCAAAAATCTTGCGGGGCTTTTGATTGAGGCGACACGTGACCCAAGGGCACGCTCTTATTTAGTCCAGCGAATTAGCATAGCTATTCAGCGTGGCAATGCAGCCAGTGTCTTGCGCACGCTTCCGTCTGGTACTGGTCTGGAACAGTTGAGTTACCTATAGGCCGTTTATAACGGTAAAAGGTAATCTGACTTTATACATAGTTAGTTAGTTTAAGTGTACATTTTATTGAATAAAGATTGTTATTACTTTTTTGTACGACGAGTAAGCGCTTGGCTCTCATTACACCTTGTTTACAAGTTATATTAACGCAGAAGTGGACACCTGGAATCTTCAACAGTCTAAAAAGAGATTGGTATTGTTACAGTCAGCTCCCAATCCATTTATGAAAATCTAATGCACGCTCATAGAAATATTGATGAATTTAGTTAAAGAAGTGATGTACAGTGTTAATACTAGAAATAACAATAAACTTGATATACCTAGATATCGCTCAGGGAAAGTAAATCATTCATTCAAAGGAAACTGTGTGAGATTATTATAGAATCTCACACAGTTTCCTATGAATGAATGATCTCCTAAAGCGCTATCTATTTATTTATTTATTAATAAATAGGTATTAAAAGTGCCTACTACAAAATTTATATATATGACGACGATATGAACGCGTGGCCCGATATTGCTGTTTTTATTAATGCGATTAGTCTTGTATGTATTAGACATATATATAACATTACATTGTTAACATCGTTAACTTTGAGAAGTCACACATAAATATGTGTTATTTCTCTATGTTAACAAACTGCCCATTAGGTATAAAGGTTATACTCAATGTTTTAAGATAGTAATAGTAAATTATGTTTATGATGTACCTGCCTAAAATATATATAAAACTGTATATTTATGTTCCATGGATCATCAAAAAATTTACCAGCCCGAGTTTCTTGCCTTTCTCCTTGTGTGTTGGTCGCGATTCCGAACAGGCGGTAGATTTAACGTTTCAAAATGATTCTAAAAAAACTTATTGAATAAAAAAAATTGACATTGACCTTGAGGAACTCAAGCCGGAACACAATAATTTAGATTTGTGGTTATGGCGACAGAATTAGGTAAGATGGTGGTAGATAGCCAGGTGGAGTCGAAGTCCGAACCAAGCACAATATTTTACTCGCCTGGTGATCGAGCCCGGGACCTCTGGATCTGGCACCGTTAGGCAAACCACTAGACCACAGAGGATTTTTTGACTAGGACATTACTAGCAAGCAGCACATCGAGAAGGTTGTTTCCCAACCAGTCACACCTCATTGAGTCACACTGTTCTGGTTGGGAATTTGCTTTCCATCAAGTCTCACTGTTTAATGAGTGTGACTCGTTGGGAAATAATCTGCAAAAAAGAGTCGCAGAGCCACACAGGCTCTATGAGGTGTGACTGGTAGGGAAATCACTATCGAGAAATAACGTGCTAAATGAACAGTTTATTAGTTCTGTTAAATACATACTTTATATAAAATAACACGCAAACACACTATCAACATTTATACTAATCACAAAAATGTTTGTGCTGGATGGGAATATAACCTAAAACCTACAGAGCACTGTACCTAGGTAGAGCTACTGAGCTATGAGGCAAGTTAATATAACCAAACTATCAGTCCCACCCGTCCGTACAAAAAGCGTTGTTTGCCCGCCCCGGTGGGCAGCTACCTTAATAGCATACTTAGAATTAATGAGCAGTGTGCGGGCAGCCTTAATTAATAACTAATGAAGTGGAGTTCGAATATCTGATGAAGTTTACGTAAATGCCCGTTAGTTTTTTTTTATAACAGTTTCGTTTTACTTTACCATATTTTTGAAATGGATTAGCTCTTGACCTGGTTTGCCTGGGCATTTACCTGGGGGCATTAGGTGGGCTGGTTGCGTGTTCAGTCTCCAAGTGTATTAAAAAAAAGGGTCTTTCGCAACTACATACAGGCTATGTGTAATCAGAAACAAAAACATTATTAAATACAATCAACTTTCAACATTAATTTCCTAACAGACCGAACTTTAAGTGAACTGAAACAAGAATGTTTTTCATCTGAAATTGTTACACACTATTTATTTATTCGTATGGCATTATTAGCACAATCGTTCGCAATGAAGGTGTCTATTTACAGTGTAATATTAAATTGCTGAATTCATTGGATCGTGTCTCGAGCAATAACACTTTGGCTGCTGCACATGTTAAATAATTAACCTCGCAGCATACCACAATCGTTCATCAAAGAGTTACAAACTATTAATAATATGTATTAAATAAACAACTTACTTATAATATAATTCAATGTATCTAATCCATATTCATAGTAATGTTCAGAGGATAGCTACGATTTTACTTTATTTATCTATATAATAAAAATCAATTGGTGTTCGTTTGTCTCGCTAAAGTCGAAGCTAACTTTTTTGTGCGTACTTAGCTCTAAGGAACCACCTGATCCAAAAATTTACACAAAGCCTTGACCTCTCCTTCCAGGCTTTAAGAGTACTGCAAACAGCCTGAGCCCCCTCTTACCCCGCTTGCCTCTCACCACTTGAAGTCCCCGCGAATGAATGAACTTTTTTCATCTCGCCACATTCAGTTTCTACTTGAATAACTTTTTGACCGGCGAGAAATATCCGGATCTTATTTATCCGGTTCGCAGATCTTTTTTTCACTTTTGTTTATACTTGCTTACAAGTGGAAAGTAGCAGTTTTGAAATTTGATGAGATGGTCGAGTATGTCTGATTGAAAAGTGCACTACATTTTTTTTAAACAACTAGGAGACGGAACAAGCTAGTAGCCCACCTGCACTTAATGTTAAGTGCATCACATCCACGAATAACGTAGCCGCAGCACTGCATTGGGCCCATCAACTTAGGCATTAAGGTGTTAAGCCTGTAATTTCACCGGCGACCATACAAAAATATATGAATATGAAGGTGATTAGGTGCCGTTATCTCGTGGGAATGTTTAAAATTCGTTCAACTTGAACACCTGGATAGAATATGTAGTACCATTATATCGTGGGAATGTGTGCAACGTTAATACCTGGATAAAATTAGTAGTACTAAGTACATTGACGAGGCAGGCGCTTATGAATTGACTCCACCAAGAATATGAATTATAATAAATAAAATAATAAATAAATAAATATTACAGGACGTTAATTTCACACAGCGCCATCTAGCCCCAAACTAAGCAAAGCTTGTAATATGGGAACTAGATTACGGATAGAATACTTGTATACGTTATTTTTTTTTAAATACATACGTACTATATTATACGACATCCAAACACAGAACAAACATCTATATTCATCACACAAATGTTTGTCCTGCGTGGGAATCGAACCCACAGCCTACAGCGCAGAAGGCAGAGCTACTACCAACTGAGCTATGAGGCTTGTTAAAATTATAAGTCAACTAAGGAAGTCACCAGAAGCAGGACAGTTAAAAAATTACTTACTTTTACTTACTTTTCCTTTACGGTTACTTAACTTTTAAAAATACTAACGGTAAGTGTTTTTGCGGTAACGGTAATTATCTCTAAATGCTGGAACACAATCCCCCAAAAAATCAACCCAAATGATTGGATTATTATAGCTATTTATTTACCAACATAGCGATGATCCCTATCTACTATTTTGAATTTCCGTTCCGTTTCCGTTCATCGAACGGTCATCAAATATTCAGTGCACAATGGAAGCAGCAAGCTGCTTAGCTTTCTATCTCCTGATGTAACTACAGATTTATCTACCCAAGACACCGAATAGATAATAAGTTAGGTTAGGTAGTTTTTAGCGTAGCATGGCAGCATTTCAATTTCATTGTGCTAACTGGGTGAACGAAGCAGAAGATACCTCAAGGATAAGCGACTGGGTCCACCAATTTGCTCATAAGTGGTAAATACGTCACCAAAATGCAGCTAACCCTCTGCCATCAAGGGCACTTCATCTGACCAGCCAGATGCGGTCGAGGTTACCACTCACGTATAGGTCTTCTTAGCCACGAACGAAAGTGTGATATTACATTATACTTGCTTGATGTCACCTAAACTCAGCTTTTCTCAGTGGTCAGATTGAAGGTATTTTTCGCTGTTGGTAAAGAAAATAAAGAGAAATAAGAAAGTCAACACAGTTTCACGTTTGTCTTAGGCGTTCTAAGAAAAGGAACAACATTCCATTCCATTATTAAATATCATTTATAACAATATTAATTATATAATAAATTATGAATTGACTCGCATTTCATTTTCCTTTGTCCGTGCGTTTGCGATTTTAGTTTTATTATTTTTCAGCAAAATGATCAGTTAGTTGGTTATATCATCTGCAATAGATGACATAATGATGATAATGACTATTGTTTTTGTCAATTTTCTGCTAGAATAGAACTTTTCAAAGCAATATAAATACCAATAATCTGAAATTTACCAAACTCTCGATCAAATTAGACACAAAATAGGTACACAAACGTAGTAGTTACGCTGTAACACTTGTGTACTATAGATATACCATGGTGGAAATAAATGAAATAAAATGGAATGAAACTAAATCAAATAATATAAAATTTTTGTATAACGAATCTCGTCTCATTTACATCGGTAGTACACTACCACAGTTATAGGTCATCTTCAAAAACCTGCTACAGAACATCCCAGTGACGCGTGCCACAGCGCAAATGCAACAGAAGGCTCATCTGAGGACACTATGAGCCACTGCACAATCAAAGCCTAAAATCTGGAGACTCACCTACAACGAGGCATAACTTGTCATCCGTTTTTAAACCTGTACTTAGAATAACATCAAGGTAGCTTGAGTCGCCTCCATCCACTGATGTTGCAAGATCACAGCAATGACATCATTCGATTTTTGATTTCTATATTCAATTTGACAGTTAAATATGAATTAGTAAATGTATATTTAAAACATGATGCCCAAGTAATTAGGTAGGTAATACATTTTTAACTGATAAATAAACTTGAAAAATATAAAATAAATATAATACAGCACCATCAAGCTCCAAACTAAGCAAAGCTTGTATTGTGATACGTAGATTACGGATACCCTTATATTTTTTAATGATACCAACCTTAAACAGTTCCAACAAAACTAGAGGTTAATTTAATGAGCACATCACATAGTTTGTCGATTACTATGAGCTTACTTACTCACCATTATTACGCTGTGCGGGCGTCACTGGGACATAATAACGTACAGGTAACGTAAGTTACCTGTGGAAATCTGCTGATGCAATATCCGAGTGACGCCTGCCACAGCGCAAACACAGCAGAAGGCCCATCCATCAGCCACGGAGGGGACACGAGAGATGCACCAAACTGCGGAGTCACTCGCCGACAAAGCGAGGCGCGACTTGTCATCCATTTTAAAATCCGCACGGATTGTCTCACACCGCAGAAACCATGAACTTAACTATTTTAACATTTCATATAAATTCACAATAGCTGTATAAACGTTACAGTTAGTGTCCTTCACTCTGTTATTACTATTTGAACCCATGGGTAAGTGGGCAGCCGGTGCCCTCCAGGTTTTCAAAAGTCTCGCAGAGCATTGATTTTTTGACCTGAAGCCTCGCTCTAATTTAGGTCAGTGAATTAGAATAGCTATTCAGCGTGGCAATGCAGCTAGTGTCTTGGCCATGCCTCCATCTGGTACTAGTTTGGAATAGTTTAGTTACTTATAGACCGTTCGTAACGGTCCTTAGGTATTCCGACTTCTAAGGGTAAGTTGTTTTATGGGTGGGTAGGATCCACATCTTTCTTGGCAAAAGAATCCCTTAGTAAATATAATAATATCCCCTAATAAATCGATTACTGATAGTAAAAACTGTTAAATTCCACCTGACTTTCAATCTCAGCAAGCAGTTTGCTAGGTTCTTTCGATGCACTGGAGTTCTGCGGAGTTTTGAATAGACAGTTTCCGGGAAAACTCACATCCACGCTTCATCCTCACCCAGGTGATGCCCAGGCAAGCCTCGAGGTCCAGCTTACACGTAAATATAAAGAAAAATGTTAAACCAACCGTGTGCGAGCTGGACATCAACACCGAAGACTGCTCCGATATACATTTGTAGTCATTCATCAGGGTCAGGACTATAATATCATCAAGTATTATTATCTTCGAAGGTCCTTCCATTCATACGATAGAGTTAAATTGAAAATCTTTGAAATGCATCTGTATAAATAGCTCATTTTTTATATCCTTGCGAAATGAAATAAGTAAAGAAATTCAAATTTTTGTATTTCAAGTGATTTCACTTTTACAAAATGTTATTATGACACAAAAATTCACAACCCACGACGGGACTCCAACCCGCATCTTTTCCTAAAGCCGGAAACGCTCTAACCAACTGAGCTACGGGGGTACCGACGCAGATTCCGAATGTTTGTGTCATATGTCTTAGCTAAAGCGCTGATAAAGTCATCTAGCAGAGATTCGTTGAACTGTGATCTGCCCTAGTGTTTGAAATAACACTCAAATACATTAGCGAGAAATGGTGTTTTTGCTTTTTAATCAAATTTTTAACCGACTTCAAAAAAAGGAGGAGGTTCTCAATTCGGGTTACTTGATTTCTTCGCCAATTCGAAATAGATTTTGATGGTCCTTGTTACGTTTGGTAGGCCATACTTGCTAGGTGGTCCCATAGAAATTTTATAAAAATCGGTTCAGTAGTTTGGTTTTTATATCAAAATAACTGGAAAATATATGTCATCCAAGTAAACGATATTGCGTATTCTGCTTTTCTGTGGTGTTTACGGTCACTAGAGTAGACCTTTTGAACCGCTTACCTTCCAGTATCATCATCATCATCATCATCATCATCATCAGGGTTTTGCCATTATCACCACGCTTGGCATGTTGTTAATCGCAGTAATAATTATACGTAGTAGTAAGTGGAATTGACTTTGACGCATGCTGGCTATAAATGCTGTATACATGTATCATCATCATCATTACAGCCCATAAAAGTCAACTGTATAGGACATTGGCCTCCCCCAATGCTAAAGAAAGCAATGGAGGGTTTTGCCATAACACTCACGCTTAGCAGGCGTGTTGGTGATCGATGACTCTGTAACGACTACTACTGCATTACCTCAGAACTCCGTTATTACTCAACCGATTTGGAAAATATATTTTCACACAAAAAATAACGTATTATTGTACCCTCACACGACTCTTAAATAGTGTGTCGGAGACGTCGTGGTGTCGTTTTTACAACGAAAAAAAGCTAAAAATAAAACAAAATGTTTATTGTATGGCACCGCCATACAATAAACGTAAATATGTTGTTGTGCTTGGCAATTCGGCACCAACTTCAAATTATATGAACTTACCCTAAGAGTTATTTGTAAGTTTTTAGTGGTGAAGTCGGTTTCATTTTTTTTCAGAGTTTATTGTATTTCAAGTGATTGCACTTGGTCACAACATTTAAAAATGTTATTATGACACAAAAATTCACAACCCATTTCTCGCTAGTGAATTTGAGTGTAATTTCAAACACTAGGGCAGATCATAGTCCAGTGAATCTCTGCTAGATGACGTTATCAGCTGTTTACTTGAGAGATATGACACAAAAATTCGGAATCTGCGTCTGTACCTCCGTAGCTCAGTTGGTTAGAGCGTTTCCGGCTTTAGGAAATGATGAGGATTCGAGTCCCATCGTGGGTTGTGAATTTTTGTGTCATAATAACAATTGTTAATAAATAAAATAGTTAAAATTGTAAAAACATAATGCATAGTGTGAATAGATAATTCGCTTTGCCATCTTGCATACGAAATACTGTAAAAAAAAATATCAGCTACCTGCTACGAATTATGAGATCAAAAGACTCTTTAAAGGCATGACAGGCAGACAGCCTAGGTTTAGTAATAAGGCCCTGTCGGCACCAATTGGGTACGTAACGGTTTCGAGTGATTATTGTAACTGCCTAACACCCTAGTTTCAGTGGTTACCTGGAACTATGATTTATGGAACGGTGCAAATGGGTTACGGTGACGAGGGACGCATGTACCTACGTCACAATTAATGCACGTGCATTAACGGAATTTAGATGGATTTATGATGCTGCTAGTTTTAGCGGTCTGTATTAGTGGGACGTGGCGAATTGGACAAGCGTGACTCTTGGGACAATGTGACGAATGTGGAACAGAAAGGTTCGATATGTCAAATTGATTTAATTAAAGGATTCGTACCCAAAGTGGTCTCTCTTTGGGTACGAATCCTTTAATTAAAACCGTTAATTAAAGATAATAATATCTTCAACTTGTATTGCCTGTGGCCTGTATTATTTTGCAGAAATGGGTCACATACTTACTGCTACGACTCAAAAAAAAAGCATGTTAACAATGAATTTTCATAGACTTTTCTGCCCATTCAGCGCCTTAACAATGGATTTCCAAATTTTTTTCCCGCCCGCATATATAAGGTAATATAATAGTAATAAATAAAATAATCAATAATTATAATTCAATCGTAAATACTTAATTTTACTACAACAAATAGGTAAGTACATCAACTTGTAGTGTGTATAAAGTATCTATAGCTATTCTTTCAATTCCAAATACTTATATCACACCTACCCAAGGATTTATAATAAGCTTATTTATATAATTTTCATAATATATGTATATTACCTATACATATATGTATAACATATACCTAAGTACTGTATATACAGTACCTACTAATTTGAACGTATCTACAGTAACCACTACTATCAATTATTTTGTTACCTATGATAACAACTTTTATAATCATAATGTTGTTGCACTCTCTCCAAGCGTGCACATTTTTTTGTGGTCAACAAAATAGACTCAATAAAAAATAGACTAAGCTACCCGCAACACAGGATATCCTAGTGTGGTAGCTAGCTCACTTTGTTCCTTCTATGTAACACTTTATATTTAGGTGTTTACCAAATATCTACTTTATGTGAGTAGGTATACTATTATACCTGCTCACATCAAGTAGATATTTGGTATGTACACGCTAGCTTGTTAGCATATAATTAGGTATATTTTAGAATAAGAACAAATATAAAATGTTAATATTTTGTGAGCACCTTTTTGAATAAATTTGAATTTGGAGTTGAAAAACAAAAATAGAACATCAGTACTGACGTAGATTACTTATGTCTTATTTTTCTTAAATAACAATTCACTATTTGAGCAGGTACAGCATACAAAAGCTTTATGAACTCTTTCTCCATGTTCTTTACTATGCACGCAAAAGGGGTCCAAAGTTTTCTTTCGTCATTTATAAGAACCCTAAAGAATTAGATGCACAACAAACATAATTGTATTAATTCAAAGCACAGAATAATCATGAATTACAAATTCCCCAGAAGACCAACTCTATCCCTCTACATTGTTCGTCGCAACGAACTTTTAATTTGTTGTACTTCCGTTATATTATTCAGCAACCATTTCTAACAACCTTATACCTGGTAGGTTACCTACTTAACATACCGACGACCAACAAATGTAGGTATTAAGTAATTTATTCTATCCGTAATCTAGATCCCAAATTACAAGTTATGCTTAGTTTGGGGCTAGATGGCGCTGTGTGAAATTCATGTCCTGTAATATTTATTTATTTGAGAGCTAGCCCATCATTTATTAATAAAAAAAATAACTTTTAAGTTGAAAGTTATACGCAAAGCTAGCTTAGTAGGGTTACATGGTAAAAAGTAGCCTAGCGTACACTAAGGTACTCCAATTCTTTCAGAACCGTCAGCTGTGTTAAAAAAAAACAAGTTCATAACAGCTCACCAGGTTTCAAGCTATGATAAGGTCGAAGGTGGAAGCGCACTTCACCTAGAATCCCCAACAAACTGAGGAACTGGCTATCTTACCTCTAAATGCTGGAACACAACAATTTTAGAATAGATCGTGGTAGCTAGCCTGGCGTACTAAAACGAAGTCTTACTACCAGCCAACACCACAGCGATTATTCGTAGAATCTTCAATATATAAAAGCCAATATGTTTATAATGTGTATGTTCTTTCTGTACTCCAAAACGGCTGGACCGATTTTGATCTCGAGGGAATCTTGAGATTAGCCCAGCAAATAATTTAAAGTAAGGGATTAATAGATCTTTGTTTTCTTAGCATTTTTGCGTAAGGTAACTGCGCGGAGCCAGTTTATAATATTATTTTTTACCAGATGAGGCGAGCGGTTCCTCGGCGTACAATAAAAAAAATATAGCATATATATTAATGTTCATCTCTTTTCCTCGAAACGTAAGTAGGTATGTTAAAACCAAGCAGCCTTACATAATGTCAGAAAGCTCATGGAAACAACAAGCCGCGAACTAAAAGCTGGCTGAGCTAATGGATCTCCATTATTTATGAGATAAACTGGCAAAAGTTGTTATACCTAAAAACTGTTGCCTGGTTAGTCTCACAAGCTTGTACTACCTCTTCATCCCCAAGTTGTCTGGAAGAGGACGATTTTAAGCGATTAGACCGCACATTGAACTGTACTAACCTTTAGATTTTTCCTGTGGTGTACGGTAAAGAATTTTCTTTTCATTTGTACTGTCGGTCATGACCGTACTAGCGGGACAGCACGATATGCTGTGGCGTTTACATTAACCCCTCCAACTCAGCCCGCAGATGTCGTAAAAGTCGTCTTAGTTGTAATCTAGTTGCCATACAAGCAATGGTTAGTTTAAGTCTTGATGGCACTTTGTGAAATAAATGACCGTGGCCTAAGAGGCATAAGAATCGACCCGCCAACTAAGCCCGCGGATGTCGTTAAAACTGCAGCAACTGAGTATTATCTAATGCTATACTACGATCACCAATCCGCTTGTCAAGCGTGGAATGCCAAAGCTCAAAAGTTTTGGAGGAGGCTCTGTCCAGTGGATATTAATGGGCTGTTGATGAAGATTGAAGAATATTTATGATTGATTTTTTATTATTTAGTTGGCAAATGTTTAGAAAATACCTACAATAGGGTACGTTTAGTATGGAAGTAACTATCTTCTATTGTACTACCCACGGCAACGGTATCGCTGGATTTTGTTAGCGGCTATGGCTGAATTATTACAACACTGTATCTGTAAAGGTCCCTTTTAAGAGTAGTAGAGCCTATTGTTAAAGGGCACGTCTGGGAAAGTACTACTGCCATACCTTTTCAACCGCCAAGCAGCATTGCTGTGTTCCAGTTTGAAGGGTATGGTATGGTATGTCGCCGGTATTTCACCGGCGACCATACTCTTCACAGGCACATGCCTCAAGTTGACGGGCGCAATGCAGTGCCGTGTAGGCTATTTTCTTTGTGGTATGGTCTGCGCAGTAAGGCATTTTTATAGGCAAGAGATGCACTTAGCATTAGGTGGGCTATCTTGCTTGTTCCGCCTCCTAGTTGTATAAAAAAAACTTGGTTGACCCTCTGCCAAAGTCTAGTTTACCAACCAACCAAATGGTTTACCGTAAAGTAAATTATGCTCAGAATCGATTTAGGCGGAGCCCTTTTCAAATGGATGTTTTGAGGCTAGACACGATGATGAAGTTGGTTTATTGTATCTGATTTATTATAGCTTTAGTTCTTGTTTATAGTTAGTGGTGGGATTTGATTTCTCTTTAGATGAATTTGCATGTTCAAAGCGAGGCGAGTCAAAAATAAATGAGGCTTTAACCGTGGTCCCTGTAACTATTTTAAATATCTGCTTTAATCCACTGCAAGGTTCATTAGTATTTCTTTTCCCGTAGTCCCACTGCACCAGAATGGTACCACGGGTAATATTAATTATTCGTAGTCCCACTCAAAAAAGGATGGAATCATTGTAATATCTTTGCATTTTCTCTAAGGCATTGTGTCATTTCAAAAATGAACAATAGAGAGAAGAGCAGTGATGTCTGCGAGGCAGTGGCAAGTGTGGTTGATATAAAAAATGTGAACCAATTCCAGTCGGCGGCGACTGTCATGAATATTAACTATTTTGCACAAACCTTAGGGATGATATATTGTTTTGCGCAGAAGGGACAACACGACGTATTCTTTGGCATAGAAAAAATGATACCTTATAAATGTTATCAATTTAAATTTAAAGTTATTAAGTTAGATTTGATATTTATATTGTCAATTTAATTAATGTGTGATTATGATATTGGGTTTCATTTTTTTTTCTTTTTTTATGCATGTGTCTTACTTAACTAGATACTTGTTCGCGCGCAAACACATTATGATCTATGGTTAACATTTTACCTACTCTTTGATTAATATCAACTCATAACTTGTTAAAACACTTATTTACCTTTTTCATCAATCTAAAAAGTACTAGTTTTTGTAGTGCCGCAAGCTGCATGCAGCGCCACCTGCGGAGGTGCATGGACTTCCATTTTTTTTTTGTTGTGAAAGTATTTTTTTTTAAATGTAGAAATATCAGTATGAAAAAAATATATGAAAAAAAAATATGAGAAATATAATCCAAAAAATTCCAGTTTCATTAGAAACAATACTAATACACTTTCAATACAATTGTTTAAAAATTGTGTTAATTTTAGGCGAAAATTTCAGTTTCGATTCTGCAGTTGTTTATGAAATAAATGAAATTAAATGATGTTACTGCCACATTTATTTACAAATGGGAGTGGTTATAATAATAGCCATTAGATAGACTTCACCATAGTTAAAACTAGACGATTAAGTAACGTTTTAAAATAAATAAAAATTGATTCTAGACTCTTTCCTCTTTGAGGAAGCCTCTGATCAGCAAGGATCACCTACTAGAAGTAATCAGAGGTAGGTACGAATTCAATACGTGACAGGTAGCAAGCCCATCGCCGCTACGGTATGCTAGCCATTGACACATGTCATGGTGCACGACTGGATTTGAACTCGGAACTTCCGTAGCGGAAAGCGGGTCCAAGGCTAATTGACCACATAGCTTTTATTTTTATTTTGTGTGGCGTTTTAAAGGTAGGTATTAATCGTATAAACCTGTATAAAGATGTAAGAAGATGTTAGAGATTTTTTTGTCAAACCTACATTTTTTCCACAGCTAGGCAAAGGCCCCTAATTCCTCATCCTTCATCTTTTTGATTCCCAGTGAATTCGTGAGACATCGACATGTCACCTTTACACCGGTGTACAGGTCTACAACGCTGTTTTTTCATTTGCTGATTAAAATATATTAGTTTAGTTTTATTGTCCACTGCTAGGGACTATACGGCAGCTGAATAGTAGTGTTGGTAGTTGAATTATCAGCAGCCAGTAGTGCTGATTAGTAATACAAGATTGGTGGCATACAAGAACGCTACATTACATATTCTTTGAAAGAAAACAGTAACAAAGTGGAGGGGGCGTCGATTGCCACAGAGGAGCAGTAGTTAGTACGCGCCTACAAACCGAGCGGGTCGTATTTCAGCAGAACGGCCCGTTACATATTACGTCCAATTTTCCAAGGCGGTACATTGAATACGCTTCGATTGAGGGCGTGGGACGCTTAAAATAAATTACAACAAGTCTGGTTTCTTCAAATGGACGTATTGTAAGGTAGAATAAAACATAAATATTAACAGCACAGCGTGAAACATCTCGAGCTGTGTGCTACACGAGCCATTTTTCAATTGAATTCAACAAACGCTTGTCGAACTAGCTTTATAAAACGCTCAATAGCGCCTCTCTGCATACTCAATCACGTACAACTAATCGTCTAAAAGCTACCTCCAGCCATAAACAAACCGGACCTGCCGATAAATTCGACGCCCGACCGCCTTACGGTAGTTAATTTTTAATTCGGCCGTCTTCGCAGGTCCGCTCGCCTCGGCGGTCGATGTGAGACTGATGGGCTTGGCCCGCGCTACCGACCGCGCGCTTAGTTATTGCGACTACCCTCATTTGTTGAGTTCGTATTTTAAATTTGTGGTTGCAATGTGAGTTAAATTGTTAATTTTATTACGTTGGATTTAGGGATAAAATGGATTGGCATGGTAAAACTGGTTTTGCTAGAGCATTTAGATCAATCTGTATACATATGTATTGTACAGTTTAAAGGTCTTCTGTGCTGATGTGGAATTGTTTTTGACGAAGCCATAGAAAAAATAAACAAATGTTATTATTTATTTCAAACTATATTTTATTCCATATCATAATTTATTATGTCCACGTTGGTACGATTTTTTTTCGTGTAGTCAAAGGACGAACTCCTTTGCACCTGCGCACACGTTTACGTCGTCATCGGACAGCTCTTGCAGCGCGATGCCGTGTCCATCTTTGACGCCATTTTGCATGACATGCATCTCAAGGCGATTCTGCGTGCATGCCACTTATAGCATGCATGATGAAAAATTAAAGGAATTACCAATCATCAGCCAGCCCGTAGCTTGCATGTCATTCTCATCATTCAATACAATTATACCGTCATGTATGCATGACAGCACGCTACGCATGTCAGCACGCTACGCATCACAGCACGCTACGCATGTCAGCACGCTACGCATGACAGCACGCTACGCATGTCATGCCGCATGCTCGTCTAAAGACTAAATCGAAACTTAGACGACCTACACTTCAAATAGTAACTATGTAGTTATATTAAAAAAACACTATCATTCTACATATAAGAATGGGAAGTATTCGGGTTTCCTTAGGACCATTACAGATCAACTGTTCTAGAGATGATGGGTCTCTAATATTATATCATGAGGACAGGACCCTCAGCAAATAAAATGACAGGATATCCTGAAAAAAAATTGTTGTTTGAAATGGTAGACTCTAGACCTCATAACTCGCCTGCGGGCATTAAGAGCAAGTTTGAGGTCTACGATAGAGCGATCTTTAAAGGCACCTATGCTGCCTTTTTAATGGGAAGCTCCATTAAAAGGCAGCAAAAGTGCCCAACTTCGAGTATGTACCTGTCCCTTTTTAGGGTTCGGTGCCTCAAAAGGAAAAAGGAACCCTTATGCGATCACTTTGTTGTGCATTTGTCTATTTTGTCTGTAAAGTCGCAATTTTTTGCATATATTACAAGTTCCCAAGGGAATCAAAACCTATATGGTACTTTCCGTTCTTCTTCTTCTTTAATTTAATAATAAAATATAAGCAAATTTACTAATACAAACTTATTATTTGCGGTTGGAGCAAAACCATGTGGATCGCACGGCAATTTTGAGTTTGTCCTTTGTTGAAAAAGTCTTCGGTGGGACTTGTATACTTTGGTACCTTTCCTACAGGTTTGGTGCGCAAATCCAACTCGCACTTGCCCGGTTTTTTATTTGAAATGGGTAATCTCCTGGCCTTGTAATAAGATGGAGCTTTAGGTACAAATAAGCGAGCGGCCACACGTCTACAGAGGGCTTGTCAGCTTAGCAGCAAGCCTGAGGATTGTGTCAATTTGTTTTTATTTTCAAAGAAATAATATTAGAGGATTTGATACAAAATATTTTTCTGTTTTTCAATATAAACTTGATGTTTATATTGAATTTAATTAGCTAAATAATCTATATGTCTATGAGACATTATCTTTAGCCTCAATAAACCCTCCAAATTCAGCAATGAAAACATTAGCATTCTCCTACCAATTCTCATCGCAAACAGTAAAAATGTTTCCACCACTCGGCGCCTGACGCGAGGTGCGTGAGTAAAGCGCCATGATTTTCTCAAAGGGATGTTCGGTGAGAAGTAACGCACGACTTAACTTTCTGACCGGGATACCTTCGGAGACGTGATGAGAATCGACGCCGATCGCGTCCAAGTTACGAAAGATTCGAGGGCTGAACGAGTTTTGCAATGCTCCTAGAGTATAACAATAAGTTACCAAAAGACATAAGAGAATTAGTTGGCTGTAAACATTTAAATTTTAAAGTCTCAAAATGACTAACGATAAAAGCATAATAGGCCTGTAATATCATACAATTGTCTAATGATATGTCGAATGTAGATAAAAACAGAGGACAACATTTTTATACCCGATACTCTCGGGTATAAAAATGTTATATAATAAGTTTCTAAAAGATGTAAGAGAATTATACAGTTGTAAACTACGAACAAATATTTTATTTGTTCGTAGGTTAAATTACTATCGAAAAAAGCATAGGCCTACTATATATACGAGTAGTAGGCCTATGGCTATAGCCTAAGTAGATAAAAACAGAGGACCACAATTTTATGAGATATGAGATACAGCCCGAATGACCAGACTGATGTGGACGGACTGACAGCGGAGGTTTAGTAACAGGGTCCCTAAATAGGTTCGATAAGTTGTGACCTCCTTACCCCTCCCTGAAAAAGTTCGATAAGTTTTGACCTCCTTACCTCTCCCTGAAAAGGTTCGATAAGTTGTGACCTCCTTGTGGTGGTCTCTGTATGATCACACCACTGGTGGTAGAACTGTTTTTGTGATGAAAACCTAAAAGTAAGTATAACGTTCCCTTCTTACGCCGGCCAATAACGAAATCCGGTGTTTTTTCACTCCAATGATTTCCAGATCTCTTGTTGATCTGAGAAAGGCGAATTTTTCGGCGATACGTGCGCAAGTTTCGTAATACCAGGGGTTACTTTACGGCAGATATTCATCGTTGAAGGATCGCGTCCGTCAGTATTTACTTAGGGCTTGTTATGGTAATGCAAACACCACGGTTTTATGTGGATTTGGTCGAGTAAACAGCGATATTGTTGAATTATGGAGTTTTGTTGATTACATGTTGTATTCTATTATTTGTATTTGTCTTTTAGCTTTTAAGATTCATTTATTAATTTAACCACAAAGAAACATTTGTATCAGTAAAAAAGAGCTTTCGATTCAATAAACTTAGCTATAGGTATTTGTTGTACCTCAAGATTTTTTTTTTATTGTACGATTGGGAAGCACTCGGCCTTCATCTCACCTGGTTACAAGTTAAGATAAGGCCGAAGGTCGAGGCGTACTTCACCCGGAATCCTTAACAAACTCTTACAATATAATATAAATTCACTACGTAGCATAACTTCAAATAACTTGTAGTTATTTTTTTTCATTTTAGTTTAATTCATCGTTTTGTTCATCATTCTCATTCACATTTAGATCATATTATTTTTGTACGACGGAGAATCGCTTGGCTTAAATCACGGGGTTTCAGGTTATGATTAGGTTGAAGGTGGAAGCGCACTTGACACGAAATCCTTAACTATCTGAGGAACGACTTGACTATGAATGCAGTAATACAGTAAGATGGGGTTAGCTAGCTAGGCGGACAAAAACAAAGTCCTACCTCCTACAAAACCAAGCACAATATTATACTCCCTTGGGGATCGAACCCAGGACCTCAATATCTGACACCGGTAGGCGAAAAACTAGACCACAGAGTCACACTAAACTAAGTCTTTATGTTGATAATAGAACAGCGCAAAATTCCAATCACACAGACACATAATATAATAAAAACCTAAAGACAGGTAAACGTTTCAGAGCGAGAAAGCTGTAGTATTTGAACGTTCAATTGGCACAATGTTCCTATTACTGTTATTACTATTATATTTATATAACACAACGATAACACGATCTAGGAACCGTATACAATTTAGCAGCGCCATCTAGTTCAATATTATGAACTCAAACAATGATATTTTAAACAGTAGGTATATAATTTAAGAATGGAAAAAACTAAAAACTTGATAAACTTTCAAGGGGAAGTTCAGTATATTCTTGAAGTTGGTGCCGACTTGCTAAGCCAAACAACTGATATGAATAAGAATAAATTATATGACTTTACCCATAAAATTATTATTAAAGTTAAGTGATTTAATTTAAAATTCGTTTTATCACTTGTCCCGATTTGCCAACAAAAAGTCATTGGCGTCCAAATCGAGCCCACGACCCCCAATTTTATTTAAAACCACCATTAATCGGTAGACACCCAATCAAATAAAAAATAATCAAAGTATGTAAATTATTTGATGGAGACATCTATGATTTGATTTTATCCGTTTAGGAGTTATAGTTCCTAGGATCTTCATCGGACTTTCACCAGATTAAAATTGGACCAAAATCATTGAATTGACTCAATTCATAATATTCAATGATTTTGGTCCAATTCCTTATTCCAAAACCTCCTTCTTTATTGGAAAGTCGGCTAAAAATGGCTTGTAGCATTTTATCGTCACTAATGCCTCTTTATCATCTTGTTCTGCAGCCTTCTCATTAAGAGTGTGGCTTTAATAATAACTCTTTTCAAACTTTGTTCCAATTTCATATCTGCATAAGCGCCTAAAGTTTAATTTTAATTTTGTAGTAATTTAATTTTACTAACAACTAGTTTTTTAGGATATTGTTTTATACTTGTACTTTTACTAACAATTTTATAGATCTTTGGTATTAAATAAAACATTTTTTTTTTATTTATTTATTTATCTACAAAATATAGCTACTGCACTAAGCTTCGTAAAAAATACATTTAATAGCCTACCTAATGTACCTAATGTTTTTCTCATTTTTATTTATATCTGTGGTACTTTAAGTTAGAATTTTATTATTATGTGACTTTAACAACATGGGATGCAATAACAAAAATACGTTTAGACATAAACCTTTTGTATTTTGTAACACTACGTTTCCTATGATGAATCTCAAGTCTTAATTTTTTGTATGTAGGTATACCTATTTCGGTTATACTAAAATAAATACTTACACGCAAATGGGATAAAATGCTTTAGGATCAGAAAGTTAAATTCCCAAAATTTGCAAAAAGTTGAATTCGCAGCATTTTGAATCTAAAATGTTGAATTTGTAGAAAGACTGTTTGCAAAACAAGTGTAGGTTTACATAATGGAATAAAAAATATAATTAGCTTTATTTTCCTATTCCTAGTTAATGGTTTACAATAAAAAATATCAGTATAGATTAAAAAAATAATATAACTAGGTAACTAAAGGTAACTAACATAATATTTTACTTATTAACTAATTACTTAAGTCTAGATATGGACCTCCTATGGCGTTGAAAGCCTGTTACTTCCATTTCGTTATGTCTTTTTCAGTTCTGGACCAGATACTTCCAGCAATTCTGACTATGTCGTCATCCCATCTGCACATTGGTCTACCTCATTTGTGTTTTTCTTCGCGCGGGGTCCAGTTAGTGGCTATTTGGTACCATTTGTCGCCTGTTGTCCTCTGCAGGTACCTCGCCCATTTCCATTTTAGGACTAGGACCCGTTTAAAGGTTTACATAGCGGCTACAAAAGATGACAGCAGCATCGACCCAAACATTGCAAGTAAAAACACCACCGCGAGTTACATAGGCAGTCGTGTTCTGTATTTTTTATGGTTTGACTTTATAACACGCATAGAAATAACAGCGTAATTTTATTCATAAGAAAAGTGTTGTGTAAAACTCTTGTGACCCAATGGGATAATTTTGCATAACATTATCTTGAGTTGGGCACATTTTGCGCAGTTTCGGAACAAATTGTGGGGCCTCATATCGCTCTTTGAAAGTAATTTTGTTAGGGTTTTTGGAGTATGAAATATTGTAGGTCATGTTAAGGCTAACAATGTGCTTGGGAACTTTCAAGTCTTGGCTAGTATTCGTAGGATCATGACGCTCCATTGTGTGCTGGTCGCGATTCCAAACAGGCGGTAGATTTGCCGCCTGTTTGGAATTAATAATTCAATTCAAAAATTTCAACAATTGAATTTTCGAAACGTGCCCTCCGGATCGTGAAATTATTATACTTATACTTATCGGAATACGATTCAAGCCTGCAATTATGATGATGCACTTAAAAACCTCAAACGGTTAATTACGCAACGTATAAAATACTCCATCGTAATGCAGTTAGTGAAACGAAAATGGTGGGTGATATCGGAATCTCCGAAAACCTTAGTCTTGAACTACCGGCATAGGCGTAATTGACTTGGTCAAGCCTGGAAGTAAATCTAAGCACTTTTATTCTGCGCAGCAGACAAAATCGCCAGCCATAAGCAGCTGTTTACAGTCCTGGTCTCAATAAACCTGCTGGTGATTTTCGTAAGCTTGTACTGATCACCCCCTGGCGGGCAAGGCGTGAACGACGCAAACGACTGCGATTATCACTTTATGCTTATATTATGCTGTACAAAATTTAGTTTATGGTCTAGTCTTACGAGAATATGGGCATGGAACAATGTTGGTTTACAACCAGCATTCATTTGACATAGGAAGACAGAATCGTCATCTTAGTAGCTGGGTAGCTAAGTCAAATTTACCGAATATTCTGTCATTCAATAGGCCATTAAAAATGCTGACCTGTATGATAAAGTCCAAAATCTTTCAATATCGGTATTTTATGTAACAATTTTTTTTTTTATGTTTTCAATTGGGTCTTCTCTTTTTGACGAGTTTGAAATGAGGTTATCAGGTCGTAGTACAAGCGACTGAATAAAGATGATGCGAAGAATGCAGACTCTGTAAGCTGATTACAGGTGCAATAAAATATTTTTGAGGGTTTCGAAGTATCATCAGGGCTGATAATTTAACTTTGCGTATGGGTCAGCTCCTGACCTTGAAATTTGGACATGCAAGGATCAGGCCTACGATAAACATGATAAAGATTAGACGCGTGATTCTTCATCGGTACATATGTACTAACTATTCACACTAACTATTCAAAACTCCTTTTGTACGACGGGCACATGGCCTTCATCTCTCCTGGTTACACAAGTTGAGATAAGGCCGAAGGTGGAGGCGCACTTCACCCGGAATACTCAACAAACTGAGGAACTGGCTACCTTACCTCTAAATGCCACACAACAATTTTAGAATTGTTATTATGGCGACAGAATTAGGTAAGATGGTGGTAGGTAGCTAGCCAGTCGGACTTTAACAAAGTCCTACCACCAACCAAACCAAGCACAATATATTGTACTCCCCATGGGGATCGAACCCGGGACCTCTGGATCTGAAATCGATGGGTTGAACCACTAGACCACAGAGGCGGTTAAAATGTACTTCGATAAGTACCAGGTGGTCTTGACCAGCTTGGTTTACTGTATCATCCAAGATGGCGTCTCTTCCTTTGACAAGCTCACAGCTATACCTTCCGCGCTGTATAGGCCGTGGGTTCAATTTCAACCCAAGACAAACATTAGTGTTATGACTGTAACGTTTGTTCTGTGTTTAGGTATCGTATTATTTATTGCGTATCTATATTTTTTCAAAAATAGTAAAAAAGTGTAGTAAATAGACGTAACCTAGTTTGGGTATTACAAGCTTTGCTTTGTTTGGGGCTAGATGACGCTGTTTGAAATCAACGTCCTGCAATGCAATGTAACGTCTTCCACGATATCCCTCGAGAATCGTACGGATGTTTTGTATACATTTTTGCAATACCTTCCAACAAACTCTAGCCATTATTGTAGGTATATGTTTAATAGAAATCAAAGTAACAGCAACAAAGTCGAACGTGAATCATTGGGCAGCAATATCCTGGTCAAAGGGATAAGGCTAGGACAGCTCATTTTATGGCGGTATCACATACTTAATACCGGTACAGAAAGGGTACAGCTGTATTTTATACATTTTTATGTCCATTACCCGGCGAAAACTCTAAATATTACCCCTATTTGTTTACAAATGGTGCTTTTTTATGTCGGGACCCTTTTGTGGATAGGTTTTGGGAGTGTTCTTTTGCAGCATTGTATAAGTAGGTACCTAGTGGTTTCTTTCGCGTTATTATACAGTGTTCATTATAACTTTTCGTAAAGGGATACGAGATGTGGCCCGATTCTTTTTATATAGGTAGGTACCTATGTTTTTATTGTACTATGGAAAAGTGCTAGCCTTTTTTTCTAGGCCTTATTTCACCTGGTGTCAGGTACTTCACCATGAATCCTCAACGAACCTCGTTCGTAGCTTTCGTTATTAAAACTAATTTTATTAAAAATAGGTAGTGAAAGTAATTTTTTAGCTATTTTGCGTGGCAATGCAGCCAGTGTCTTGGGCACGCTTCCGTCTGGTACTGGTCTGGAACAGTTGAGTTACCTATAGGCCGTTTGTAACGGTCCTTAGGTAATCTGACTGATTCCTTTGTACTTAGTTTAATTTATTGAATAAATGTAAAATTTTTTAATACGCGAAATACGAATAAATATCCGAATACGACGCAAAATACGCAATAAATACCTACCCTTTTTTACATAATAATTATAGTTCTAGTTTAATCAAACTAAAACACACGCTGCGTTTTTGGTACCTACTAATTCGTTTGGTTGTTTACCTTGCTGAAACTTGACGAAGCTTCGTAAGTTTTGTCAAGAAGCAAATGTCAAATGTCAAAACAAACGTAAAACTCCTATTAGGCTCGTCAAAATAAATCAATCCTATGAGCCCAAAGGGGCTTACTTAACCACTGAAGAGTTCCACTATCCATCTCTTGGCTCCATCATCAGATCAGCACTAAGATACCAAATTATAGTTGATCATCCTAACTACATTTTATACATAATGCATACAAAGTTTCGTTTAGATACGAGAATTAGATAAAAGTAAGTCAAGATTTAAGAAATAGTAGGTAAGTAGTTAGTTACAAGTGAAGCTAATGAAAATATCGAAAGTAAAATAAAACTTTGATACTATCATACATTAAATACATAATATACTACATCAACAGAACATTGGTGTCTACTGCTGGACAGAGCCTCCTATAAAACAGGAGGGTTTGGCTATAAATCACTGCGATCACCACATGCCGGCGGATTGGTGATCGCAGTAAAGGTAACTAATACACAGAACAGCTGCTGCCCTTTTTCTGGTGAGATCCTTAGTCGGCTTTTACGACATACGGCACTATTACAATACATTAACATCCGTTTATTTTTCCCCCCGACTACCCGAAGCAAAAATGAGGGTTGTCATTGTAATAATATAGGAAGAATCCTATCTAGTACCATCTAATACTACGTATCCGTATAGATACGTAGTATTAATATCTAACTTACATATAACCAATCTAATTAACAAACCAAATCAGACCTCGATAGATCATTACCTAGTGCTTTTTTGAGTAACTCAGCGCCCCTCGGAGTCAACAACGTGTGATTTTTCAGCGCGGGCATTCCCGGCCAACCGAACTGAACCGGATATGAAGGCCTTTTGACCGACCGCGTCCGGATCACCGGCCGTTCCGGGCGTCTGCACGATTTACCTTTTAATATACGACTGTAACTATTTTGGTGGTTTCTTGCTTCTTTTATGATTGCTAAGCGGCTTTTCGTGGGTGGGTCAGGCGCTCGTCTGGTCATCGATACAATTTTGTTAGATATTTCTAGATATTTCTATTTTGTTTTTATCTAGCCTAAAAAATCGACTATGGTTAACTAATAATATTATTAATAATACTATATAATCACGCAAAAGTTATTGCATATCTACTGATAATACTTACATAAAATAACTGAGGGCAGGTTATTAACAAATTAGGTACCTATTAGGTACTAGAGTTTTTAATGTATGGTTTAAGCACAAACACCCGGCCAAAAAACAGTCGCAATATGTACCTCCTACTATTACAAGGTACCTGAATCACCGAATGGGAAAATGTATTTATTGGTATGGTACATACCTACTGGCTCTACAGTTAAACGTATAAAAAAAGTTCACAAAAGACGCACAGAGCTTAGGTAGCTACATAATTATTATTTATACATAACGATACTTGATAGGCACTAGAAAATTTGATTGTACTATGACTACTAGTTTGAGAATTGATGTATGTTTAAATATTTTATGATTTTTAAAAAAGAATAGTATTGCAGATAATATATTTAATTATCGTCATTATTCTCACAACATTACAAGAAATTTGAATTATTATCTCGGATTACCTAGCATGTTATAAATAAATCGGCCAAGTGCGAGTCGGCATGCATTCCGAGGTTTCAAACTCACGTTACAAAGCAAAAACTGCAGTTTTTTTTTGTTCTGGAGTCCAAGAGCGGGTCCGACTGACGCTTTGCCAGTTTTTTGTAATAATAATATCCATCAAGATAAGGACTTTAATCACACAAAGTCAAAGTCAAAGTCAAATGTTTATTCATTAAGATTTTTAGGATCATTTTGAAACGTCAAATCTACCGTCTGTTCGGAATCGCGACCAGCACACAAATAAAAGGCAAAAACGTCGGGCTGGTAAATTTTTTGATGATCCATTTAACATTTAGGTATACAGTGTTTATAATAATCTAATAACGTTACAAGTGTTACCACAAGTATACATTTATTCAATAAATTAAACTAACTAAGTACAAAGGAATCAGTCAGATTACCTAAGGACCGTTACAAACGGCCTATAGGTAACTCAACTGTTCCAGACCAGTACCAGACGGAAGCGTGCCCAAGACACTGGCTGCATTGCCACGCTGAATAGCTATGCTAATTCGCTGGCCTAAATAAGAGCCAGCCCTTGGGTCACGTGTCGCCTCAATCAAAAGCCCCGCAATATTTTTGAAAACCCGGAGGGCACCGGCTCCCCACGGACCCAAGGTCTCCACCCCAAAAGGCTCAAATAGGTAAGCTCTGTCGAGACCACTATATTTGCGCCTTTTGTGATCCTCGGCCGAATCAGCCGCCGCACCAGCCCTAACTGATGTCCCAGGCAGATGAGATGGCGCTAGGGTGTCGACGCAGGTAGCGTCCCACACCAAAGGCCTACCCATTTCCCAAGGGACAAGAGTCATACCGTCGGGCCGTTTACCATCATCACGTAACAGACCATTCGGTTCAAGAACGGCTGGCACATTGACACTGGTAAACGCTAAGTGTTACCTACATCATAAACCTAAATACTTACCTAATATTATCTTAAAACATTGATTATTACATAACTACCCAATGGGCAGTTTCTTAACATTGAGAACCATCACCATTTAACTGTCAACTGGTAGGTATAGCCACTTATTTAGTAGTAGGCTCTTTTAATTAAATTATTATTAATATACAATTTGAATTTACGAGCAGAGAGTTTGGTGGCGCTTTGAGGAAGCTTATTATAGAATCGAACACAGTTTCTTAAGAATGAATGATTTACTTTTTCTAAGAGATACCTAGGTATGACAAGTTTATTTTTAATTCTAGTAGGTATTAGCTTAGCACTGTGTACATCACTTCTTTTACCAACTCATCGATGTTCCTGTGAGCGTGCATTAGATTTTCATATATGTATTGGGAGCTGACTGTAAGAATACTAATCTCTTTAAAATGTTCCCTGAGAGAGTCACGAGTTTTCAATTTATAAATTGCCCGTACAAGCTGTACGTCTTTTGCAGGATAAAAATGCATTCGATATCTGCTGCATTTCCCCATAAAAATATGCCATAGGACATAACGCTGTGAAAGTAACCAAAATAAACTAATATCACCGTGGTTTCATCAGTAAGATGCCTCACTTATTTTGAATTCTGTTCTTTTGTTGAATTTATTTATCATTTAATAGAGATTATGAGAGAGAACCCATTTTTTTAACTTAGTAAAAATAATGATTTATAAAAGAATGCTGTCATCGCATGGTAGCTAGTTCTGAAATGATGATACCAAAATTAACATAATAGTATAAAATAAACATAACCTTATATGACCTCGTAGTAGAGTTTTCCTGTTCGGCATGTTGTCCCTGAGATCAAATAACTATGTTTCTTTGAACTGGGGCACTCGATTTTGCCCGGTTCAATTTGACATTCATTCATGTACCTATTATTCTTGATAGGTAGTACGTTAATCAATAAAATGATGAAACTGGTCCTTAATTTCGCTTTCTTCTGTAGCGACCGTGTGGCCTAATGGATAAGGCGTCGGACTTCGGATCCGAAGATTGCAGGTTCGAGTCCTGTCACGGTCGAACGTTGTGTATAGTTTTTTGCTATTTTTATTGATGACATAGATAAAAAAAACTTGGAACATGGAATCATGTATGAGAAAAAAAATAGTAATAATTAAAAATGTTTTACTAGCGATAATGCCAAAGAAAAAAAAATTATGCAGCCAGTGACTTTTCTTCAAGAGACCATTTTTTTTTTCTATTATAGTCTAGGTCATTATAAAATAATAGTAGGCACGTTATAGTTACTTATCTAATGTTTTGTGTGAATAATTTAATAAATAAGTTATATTTATTTACTGTTCACCATCACCAGATTACCGCCTATGGAGGGTTCGCCATAATCACCACAGCAGGTAATATTAATAACTATCAAGATTAAATATCTATCATAAACATGCAAATATTTCTGATAACAATACATATCAGAATCGCAAATCAATAATAGAATTATAACAAACAAGCACATAAAATTATTTTTACTGTTTTCATGCAAAAACGCGCCACCTATCCATAATGTCCGTAACTGCATCATCAAGACTAGAGAACAAGCTACTTATGAAAACCTAGCATTATTGTGATGTTAGTACAAAATATTGCCAATAGATGGCGCTAAAATAATCAACAGTACCATCTCACGAAATACTTTGGAACTAATTGCCAAAATGTTAAGCCTCAGGTAATCTTGTTTGTATAAGTCAGTCATTTGTACAACCTAATACTAGTAAGTAGTTGAGTATTTACTGTACAGATGGCAGCACAAATACTATTATTTTTTTTGAAATGTTGGTACCTAGACCTACCTACGTATTCTTCTTCCTGCCCTTAACCAACATTTAGGCGGGGCCGGCACAGCGTGTAATATTGGTGTTGTAGAAATAATTTTGTATTACAAAGGGATTATGGCCTTATATAGAGTTTATGCAAAGACACAGTGTGTTAAGCTTAACTGGCATGGACCACAAATAGTGCTCTCGTAGCGACTACTTTCGTATTAGGTATTGGCGCACTTCAGGTCAGTATTTAATTATTTTTTTTTATTTAAAATGTTTTCATGTTTAATTTATTTTACAGAATCCTTGTCGCGAGTAGGTTCACATTCAATAAAAAAGTTAGAATTTAAATGGGAGCTTTTTTTTCTTATTTATTTCCATAAGATCTTTAGGTATCCCATACTTCACCCAGGTGGATAACCTAGCTGGAGGACGGACCCGAACCCCTATCAATGTACTAATTTATACCAACTATTTTCGCAACGATTAGTATAGGTACTTTAGGCCACAGTCATTAGTCTACACTTCGGTCCCAAGGCCGCCATCTTGAGAGGCCAATTTGGCGCAGCGTCCCACGAAACACTCAGGAGAATGTGTTTGCCCCTTTAGTTGGCAACGACTTGGCAATTTTGCCAATTCAAGTGGCCCGTTTGGCCTGTAGTGTATGTGGCCCTTTAAACCTGTACTTGATGGAGTAGTCTCAAGAATGTAGCGGAACATTTTGTAAACCAAAGCAGAAACCCACAACTTCTTTTTTCATTTTTCTGGCATGTAAAGTTGAATGTTTTTTAAGGTAAAAACGTGTCCTGAGGCTCGCTCTCGCTCTCGATCTATAAAAACCAATTCTATACATTCTCGAATTGACCATAATTGACCGAGCGATCAAAGCGTCGGTTTGTTCTCGCCTACAAGTCGCATTTTTCAACCAATTTTGATGATAATTGGCACATATGTACCTTGATTTATTAAGTTTTTTTGTCGATCGCGATTTATGATTGGAGGGAAAATAGGGGGGGGGGGGGGAGTTTGCTGTAGCGTTATTTATCAACGGGTTTCAATTACATTTGAAAGACACACTAAGGATTTATTTCTACAGAAGATGTTGTAAAAAAAATTGGGATAAGTTTGCTCTAGGATTTCAATTTATATATTTCTTTCGCAAAATGTATATGTACGTAACGTTAATCAGATTACGCAGTCCTCTCCGCTTTTGCGAAACAAACTCGTAGATACCAGATTTGACCTGCAAGGACCAGGGGCACACGAGTAATCCCTAAAGCTGATTTAACTTATACCTACCTATCTCTATTTGCTCAAGTCTAAAAGGAAAAGTAAAATAGGAAAGCATCGGTTATTGCATGGTTATAAGGACTCGCGAGGTCTACTGTTCTTACAAAACCACTAGTTTTACTGTTGCGGAAAAACAGACGAGGGCAACGAGTTCCATGCAGTCTCTGAGGCCCGAATGCGATTATATTAAATTAGTGCAATAGAAAGCTAGTTTAAAGCTTGTAATAGATTACGGAAATAATATCTACTTATACAATTATTTTTGTAAATACATGATCATACAATACAAATCTCAAACACAGAAAATCATCATTATTCATCATACAGAACCCTCAACCTACAGCTCAGAAGGCAGAGCTATTACCAACTGATCTGTGAGGCTAGTTAAATTACCACGCTGCTGGGCTCGTTTTGAGTGTTCTCGCTTTTATTTATACTAAGCATGGTTCCCATTACGTCGCTTATTTCTCACTATGCCAGTCGTGTGCTTACCCCGATTGTAATACCCAGTATACAGCGCCTCTTGTTTAATAGTATTCATACATAGTGTGTTGTATTCATGTACACTTTTAGGTGCTATTAGTACAACAAGGTTGTAACGAACCCTTAAAATCGATACAGGTTGGTAGGTGGCAGCGCAGGTGCATTGTTGTGTCCCACAATGGGACACAATGGCCCAGCCCTACGCCTGAGTAGGGCACAATGGACAACCCTACAACTCAGCCAACCCGTGTGGCATGGATTCATTAAAATCATTCATAACATGAAAATTAAGCTTAAATTTGATTTTGATTCAGCTCTTAATATATATCTTCTGGGTAAAGATTGAATGAATCACTGAAGGAATTAATAATTAATAAGAATTATCAAAATCATAACGCCTGGCTAGCTAACACCATCTTAACTTATTCTGTCGCCAATAACAATTCGTAAGTATTTAGAGGTAAGACAGGCAGTTTCCTCAGTTTGTTGAGTATTCCGGGTGAAGTGCGCCTCCACCTTCGGCCTTATCTCAACTTGTTACCAGGGGAAATTAGGGTCAAGTGCTTACCCGTCGTACAATAAAAAAAACATGAATTATAATCTTAAATCGTTTTATGTCTGTGCTTTGTTTTAATTTTGCTTAGTACAGCCCTACGCAGTGAAGCTTGGTTATAGGCAAGAGTGACATTTAACAGCAAATGGGCTACTTGCTTGTTCTGGCTCCAAGTTGTAAAAAAAAAATTGCCGGCACTATGTTATGTCTAATAATGGTTTATGATGGCATATTTCTTGCGCGGGTTTTTTTAATGAAATTCAAACTGTAAAGAGAAAAGAAAGAGATAAGTAAATAAAAATTGTGTGAAGCATACGATTTCTGATAATGAAAGTTATTTTGAGATATTGGATGAGGATAACAACAATATTTCGCCCAATATCTCTTGAATGGTTGATGAGAGAGCCTCAAACACTCAGGTGAATAAAGAGAGATTGAGAATAAGTGTGCTTAGAGTAAAGTATATCTAATGAAAGCACAATTTTATCGTACAGTTTTATTAACTTTTTCATTAATAAATACCAAATCTTGGATGATTAAATACCTAGCACAAGCCAGACATCATGAAATCTCCTTTCGGAAAGAACTACTAGTTTTACACAACTTACAAAAAAATCTAAGTATAAGCACATATACGAGTATAGTAACAACAGTTAGAAGAAGGCAAAAGGATGGCATTGAGTAATTCTATTTTAGGACATACTATAACATCAAATCATTCACTTTACAATCTTTGAGTTAGGTTTGCTTTTCTGTTTTGGCAATAGGGTATCACTTTACTAAATTTCATGAACAAAACATTATTTGTCATCCCGTGACACAGATACACACACGCAAAATTACTCACAGCCTTTCCTTTGCGACCCTTATGTATATTACCTACAAACATATTTTTTGTATTTTTTATTGTTCGCAAGGAAGTTCTACGCCTTCATCTCATCTAGTTTTAGATTATGATGATGCTGAAGATATGAAACGCACTTCACCCGGAATCAGACACAGTCTAAGGAAAAGTTATCATCTCTCAATGCCGGAACACAACGATTTAGGATTGTTGTTATTGCGGCAGACTTAGGTACGATGGTGGTAGCTAGCCAGGCGGAGTTAAACAAAGTCCTACCACCAACCAAACTACTACAAACCAATCACAATAATGTTCTTCCCAGAAAGTAGATCGGCCATCCTCCGAATCGCTGGCTTTTACATGTCCGGGGTTATATCATCAGTAATATTATCAAATTCAATAATGCAAATATTTTTATATGTTAGTTAGCATCCGTATCTAGATATAAAAAATAACATTAGCCTCTGGTTTTAAGTAGTTGTGGCTAAATTAATTACAGAAACCTCTGTTCTCTAACCACCGTGACGCGTCCGCACACCAACTTAATGTTCGAACCTGCCTGTATCTTTTTTAAAGTACTGATTTAATTTATTTCATTCAAAGTTTTAAAGGGTATTAAGCAATGTGTATTGCATTATACAATATCGATGCAATAGAACCAGTCAGTAAATATTTAACATAAAGTAATCACATGTCCGACCTAAAGTTCTAATTGCCGTGACATTTTCTGTTCCTGGGTGCACATTCCTGAATAACACTATTTGGCAAATCACTTCTGTGGGCGTCGCGAGCCCTCATCGGCTCATCTCATCTCATCATCAGGTTTACGTCTCTAGCGTCGGTGTACCGCCAATAAAGCAAGTGAGTGTATATACCATAGCTTTGATTCAAAACTTTTCTAATTACCATGATGAACTTAATCATCGGTATTTTAAGATAAACCCTAGTTGCTTATGTAAATAGAGCCAGTACTTTGACCTCTATACGTTGTAGTTAGCCAGTATTTGCATACTGTATATTCGTAATTTTGAAGAAAATCTATCATTTTCTAATTACCGTAGGTATACTAATTACCATGTTTTTATAATAACCGTTGTATGAGTTTATTACTTCATTGATTCATGATTCTACTTTAAGGCATGCTAGTCCATATTAATAATTAAGTAGCATCTCCAAAATAAAGTTAAAGTTGATTTACTGGAATATTTTTATTTAAGCTGATATTAAGAGTTGTGAGAAGTTGAACTTATTTTTATTATTTATGTTAGAACACTGGTCTTATAAATTCCTTCTTAGAAAAGTCTGAATTGATTTACATGTAAATGCAGTGATACTAATTTTACGCGGGTCTTAAATAGCTGTGACTTGTTGTAAGAAGATTTAAATGTAATTTAAAATAAACATAAAATTTAACAGTGCATATATATATATATATGAGATTTTACAAAATATGTTTGTAAGGTTAAGTTATGTCGGACGACTCCTTCGCATGGCGGGATCCTGACACGCTGGCTGTGTTAGAATTGAAGCATCCGGGCCCTTCGCGTCCACTCAGTTTTCCTCCTGATCCGGGCTCAACGGTTTCTTTGGTAACAGTTACGATAGAGGACGTAATTTTAGTGTTGGGTTCATTTTACACAGGTCAGCGGCGGGCCTGGACAGATTCCGGCCTTTACACCACATCTTAAAGAGTTGACCTCCATGTCAGCGGGAGAGAACGGGAGGCGCCTCGTAGGCCTCATATGCTAGCAAAGCTAGCAAACTTTCTGTTCAGTTGAACCCTCTTGTGTGCCCGTATCTGTGCGGGGCTTCCCTCTTTGCTTTGAAAAACAAAGATGGTGGTTTACGACCGATAGCGGGGGCAGCGTGTTTCGCCGCTTGACTGCCAAACTGGCTTGCCGCTCCGTCTAAGAGGAAATTACCAGTTACTTGCAGCCGTACCAACTGGGAATTGGCACACGCCTGGGTTGCGATGCCATCCACGCCACGCGAACGTTTTTCATGAATCCGGAAAACGAAGACTTTATTTTGCTTAAACTTGATATTCACAATGCGTTAAACTCTTTGCAAAGAGACGTTCTGTTCGTTGACGTTGTACCTTTCCTTCATCAAGTCTATAGACCTTCTTCCTTCCAACCTTTTCTTCGAGAAAAATGTAATTCTATCAAAAGTGGGAGCTCAGCAAGGGGACCCAGTCCTCAGTCTGCTTGTGTTGGCAATGCTTTAGTGTTTGCTTTGTTGAAGGTTTATTGAATAATTTGTACACAAGAATATAATACTTGTGTACAAATTATTATTGCGTAAAATTGTAATTATATCGACTTACTGATATTTTCTAATTGCCGAGACATTAAATATTAGATATATCTCATTACCGTACTCTTAAAATGTTTAAGTCTCATTAACTAGAAAAACACTTGTTGCCAAATGCCTCATTAATTGTTTAATTCGTGTCTTTGATGTGTTTCATATTTTAATGTGTTTAATGTATTTTTTTTCAAATAAGCCAAAAATAAATAAGGGTACGGTAATAAGGCGAAGAACGCCTAATGTCAAGAATGACCGAGGTACAATATTGTGCTTAGTTTTATGAATCAATTAATGGATTGGTGTCAGACCCGGGAACTCGGGATCTGACACCGATGAACGATCAATTAGACTACGGAGGCGGTTAGTACCAAACTATCTTACAAATAGTAACGTATGTTTTTTACTTAGTATTTGTCATATTTATAGATTATAGAAAAAATACTTGACTTGTGTAAAATACACAACGCCATCTAACCCCAAACTAAGCAAAGCTTGTTATATTGGAACTACAAGTTTAAGAATACCATGTTTAATTTTTTACAAAAATATTTAAAGGTTTTCGTACCCAAAGGGTGCGAACGGGACCCTATTACTAAGCCTCCGCTGTCCGTCTGTCTGTCCATCATCGGGCTGTATCTCATGAACCGTAATAGTAAGACGGATGAAATTTTCACAGAATGTGCATATCTATTGCCGGTAAAACTAGCAAGTAGAATAAAAAATTAAAAAAAGACTCTCCAAAAAACTATTTTATTTGTCTTGAAATATGCAAAGTCAAAGTCAATATTTATTATTCATTAAGATTTTTAGGATAATTTTGAAACCCTTGGTAAATGTCCACACTTGGCCGGTTAATAATGATACAACCTAACACTAGAACAGAACAAACATCTTCATTCAACACACGACTGGATTCGATTCCGAGCCGAGACAAATCGGATGGGAATCGAACCCACAACCTCCAGCGCCCAGTCAGAGCTCTCCAACTGATCTGTAAGGACAGTTATATGTAAAATTTGTCCGTGTTTCGTATCCCTGTGCTATTCCCTCGCAACAACGCGATCGATATCATTGTCTGGCTTGTTGGGTTGGCTCATTCGTAGCGAGCTTTCAATCGTTGTTTCTTCAAACTTACAGAGAACATGGCAGAAAGCTATCTATGACTTACCCTCAAGTCTCGAAACACAATGAAATTATATTATTGAAAATACTCTATCGATTATTTCAATTAAATTTTTTCAAAAATATTTATCGGTAACTATAAATTTTAAGGTACATACGTTGTAATTGGAACGATGACACTGCAAAAGCTTAATACAAAACTGAGTAGCAGAGTCTGCACCCTCCTCCGAATACAAATCAAATCAAAAAGTTCCAAAATGAACTATGATACATAAGAAGAGATAATAAGAGATAATATTAAATCTAAGAAATCAAACTAAACCTAAGAATATATACAGAAACAAAGGATCCTAATGTAATTAATTATAACTTAATTGATAAAAACACAATTATAAATTGTAAAAAATATTCAATAACGCAGTGAGGAGTGGGAAGGAAAGGGGAGGGAGAGGAGTGGGAAGAAAAGGTATAGATATTAATTTGGTAAACTTTATTGCTGGGTTATCAAGAGTTCTTCCGTTTCTTCGTAAGTTAGTGAAAGAAGCCAAGTTATACATTCATTTTTACATTTGTTCATGGGGAGGGGATATATGTTGAGGACTTTGTTAATTTTGTTATACAAGGAATTAATCAGGTAGTAAAAATGTCTGCGTGCAACAACCGTTCTGCACAACTCTGTTGAGCACACGATGTCAGATCTACGTTTTGTATTGGCAAATTTGGAATCAAATGTGATTTGGGACTGTTTGCGAATTATTGTTCCAAGGATACATAATTTTCGCACTGAGAGTACGCCACAAAGGGAATACAAGGCAGTTGTGAAGAAACGTGTTGGCTTGAAGGTCATTACTTTTAGGACAGCTCTTTGTGATCTCTCTACTCTTAGCATGTGGGTCTTAGCGGATCCTCCCCAATCACTGATACAATAAGATAAGACAGATTAAATTTTGATTGTTATGTACACAATGAAAATTCTAAACACTTTATTGTACCTGTGTATGTAAGTAGGTAGGTAGGTACATACCTATAACAACTTAGAAAAACTGTTTAGTCGTTCCATTACCTACAAGGGAAATCGGGTAACTAAAGACCATGAGGTACAAATGGTCTATAGGTAATTTCAGTCAGTACCTATTAGGTTCTACGATATGTTTGTATGTACAGGTTGTCTGGTAGAGCATTTTAAGCGATAAGACCGCCCATTGTTACAATATTTTGATTGTTTTCCTTGTTTGTTTTTTGTGGTCAACAGTGAAGCATTTTCTTTCCATCTATCGATATATGTTTTAAAGCTGCATATTTACATATTTCTATGGTAACCACTTGACATACCCTGTCATCCTCTAATCGGACAACCAGGTGATTAAAAAATGCTATGTCCTAACCAAAATAGGAAGATATATCACAAAAATATGCCCCGGGATTTGAACTCAGAACATCCGGATCTAGAGCCCTACCAATAGACCACGGAGGTATCCACGCTCTGAATATTAATCAGAGGTGAATCCCTGAAGGGTTAAAAGTCAGGAGTGTATTTTTTTTACCTTCAATATTGCTACGAAGTTTGTAGCATATGCTACGAGATTCGTAGCGATTTTTTTAGCCATGTGCTATGCAAACAATACAAAAAATAATAATTTTGGTAAAATGTAAATAGTAAAATATACATAATTTAAAGTGTTATTACCTAAAGGAAGTTAGATATATCTCTGAGGTACAGATACAGATACAGATATACACAAAAATGTTTAGATATTATGTTAGTAGTATCTTAATGTGACTGACTATAGTAAGAAGTGTTTTTATGAGTAGTAGAGCTCCTTGTGAAAGGGTTGGTCCCGGGAAGTACTACTACCATACTTTTTCAATCGCCAAGCAGCATTGCGGTGTTCCGTTTTGAAGTATGGTTGGCGATGAAATTACGGGCACGCGAGGCTTGATACCATTTTGCCTCAAGTTGACGGGCACAATGCAGTGCCGCGCAGGTTATGTTCTTTGTGGACGTGACCTACGCGTTAAGGCTTTGTTATGGGCAAGATTTGCATTAAATAGCAGATGGGTTGCCCCGTCTTCAAATGGTTTCTTACCTATCTACGTCTTAAAAAGTAGATAATCTAGTCTAGTACCTATTCATTTATTTTTTTATATTCAGATTGATATAAAACAAAAACGTATCCCAAATCCAGAAGCGATGGGATACAGTAATACAATAAACACAAAAAGGTGTTGTAATTGATATCGTCAAGCAAAAAGGTGTGGTTTGTCATATCCCGAAAAAGTGCTGACAGCCAACTGCTCGAAACATTTGCCAATCGGCCGCTATGTAACGTTTCAGCGATATAACCACACCTCCTCAAGACACGCTCGCCTCGCGCGCCACCCAAACTCACAATAGGCCAACAAAAGCCCACACAAAGGGACAAAGAGACGCACTGTCTTCCCATTGTACCGCACAATAGAAGCCCCGCCCCCATCAAAGGCGGCATTGTTTCATCTCATTTACAGTGATCCCATTGGCGGATACCAACTGCTACTGACTTGACCACCCGTGGTTCAAGAATGCACCAAAAAACTCACTTAACTTTTTCGATACGGGACTTTTTACTCTATTTTTTTGTGATCGAAGGTACGATACAGGGTGGAGGCACAGATGGCTTTAATCGACCGCTTTTGATACAAGTTAAATTGACAGATCGATATAAATAGTTTTTGAGTGGGTAGCGGGTGTGGTGACGAGGCGGGTTTATAGAATCATCATTCTCTACCACAAATATTGTCTCTACATGAAAACTGAGACTCCCACATAAGTTTTCAATTCTTCAAAGCAAAGACAAAGTTTTTTTTTAATCATTAAGATTTTTTAGCGTTATTTTGAAACGTCAAATATACCGCCTGTTCATAATTGCGACCAGCACACAAGGAGAGAAGCAAGAACCTCGGGCTACTACATTTTTCAATGATCCATCAGATCTCAAATGGTGCCTGGCTTAAATAAAACACACCAAGTCACTCGCTAACAGAGAGTTCCTACTTGGATTCAAAACAAAAAAAAACACATTTCTTGTATGCTACATATAGCGGTAATAGAAATAGATATATCCATACTATTTCAAGTCTACCTATTATTTAATGTGCTCGCTGACAGACTTTAACCGGACTTGAACCTTTAAAAAAGGAGGTTTTTAACCGCCTATGTGGTCTAATAGTTCACCCACCGATATCAGATGCATCAGAGGTCCAGGGTTCGATCCTCAGGGAAGTACAATATTATGCTTGGTTTGGTTGGTGGTACGACTTTGTTTAAGTCCGTCCACCGTCGTACCTATATCTGTCGACAAAATGATAATTCTAAATAACCAGGGAAAGTGCGCTCCCACCTTCGGCCTTATATCTTTGCAAGCAGGTGAGATGAAGGCCAAGCGCTGCCCGATTGAACAAAAAGAAAATAGCTTAGAACCCAGGTCTTATTGACAAAGGTAAGGAACCCTATAAAGTTACATACGTGAGTATGTTAGATAGCGATGGATCCTGGACCTAAGTTTGAAAAAGAAGCATTCTGCTGTTGCGAGTCTAATTTTTTTAGCTGTTTGGGCAGTTTGGGCAATGAAAAGTTACATTGCCGAACTATGTTTTTGTAGCCCGAGTTGAAATTGTGGATAGTTAAAGACCAAGTAAGAAATATCTTTCTGTCTTCTGTGTAACTACCACAAGATGAGAGTCAAATTTATAGTATCTAGGCACTCTCCTATACGTGAGAGGTGCTGTAGGTATGTGTCATGCATTTTGATATACAGATACTCGTGTACCTAATCGTTTGTGTTGCGTGTCACAACTGAACACGGTTTTCACCAAACCAGTGTTGTTGTAAATGTTTGCTTTAGTTAAGCCTGATCACTTTTCGAAATGTGTTGGTTTTAGTAAATATCCCGGCCTATTACGATTTTATGAGTATCTAGTAGAAGCCCCTTGTGAAAGGGCTCGTCCGGAGAATTACTACCACCATACCTATTTCGGCCGCCAAGCCAGCATTGCTGTATTTCGGTTTGAAGGGTATGGTTGCCGGTGAAATTACACCTGTATGCCTCAAGTTTACGGGCGCAATGCAGTGCCGTGTAGTGTCGTGTCATGTTCTTTGTGGATGACCTATGCAGTAAGGCTTTGTCATAGGCAAGAGATGCACTTCACACCAGGTGCGCTACTTGCTTGTCCCGTCTCCTAGTAGTATAAAAAAAAAACAATAAAACACATGTGTCGTATTTGTATCCAATTTATGTTATGCTTTTGAGGTACAAGTATTATAAGGACCTTAGAAACATTTGTGGGTACTTAACTACGTAATTTTATGTTGTCAAAACTGTATTATGATGATTACACAAAAACCTTACCAGAGATCTATGTAAGTACTTAGCTATGTTTTTGATATTTTTATTGAATTTCAACGCGTATTTCCTCACAAAAACCTTACTAAGTAGGCCAGCTAGCATGGTGCAGGAGTTAATCCCTTTGTTGGGTGTCCACTTGGCTGACGCCCCCGAGTTACAGGTCAAGTCGCAGTCAAAAGGGTGAGGGTTCAAAGGACGCGGAATCCTTGCTTTGTGTCTAAGGCTTAGATGAGCCATTTTATAGTTTTCAGGGCAGAATGAAGATTCTGGTATTTCTCGTATTTTTTGAAAGGACGCAGAAATAATTTATTAAATATCATTTATCAGGGCATTGATTTTACAGCGCCATCCAACCCCAACTTGCAGATTTCAAATTAAGTTTTTTTTCCGTATGTACAACTTACGATAAAGGGAAAAGAAAATGCAAAGAATGATCACCAGGTCTTGCAAGGTATCAACGTGATTTCAATTAAAACTGCTCTATTTATTTATTGTTTTTTTACGGGATAGGGTTGCCAAGCCAGAAGTGTAATAGGGTTGCCAAGCCAAAAGTGTCGATTAGATCCCAGAGCTGTTTTTAGCAAGTCATACGAGGGGTTTGACTACGCACATCTCTCACTGTCCACCACAATGTAAAATGAACGTTGCCCAAAACTGAAAGATTTGGGTATAATCACCACGCTTAACTAACAAATTGGTGTTCACAGCAGTTGTACTCACAGAAAGATGTTTTGTTTTGGTGAAATCCCTTGGTTTTTATATTTTATCCCTCTCATTCCTTGGTAAATTTCACGACACCCGTGGGCTATGACAGCAATGGTTTTGCAAGCATTTAAAAAATACAAAAAAAATATATATAAAATCACAAATTGAAGAGTATGAAGTCAAATGATTAAATAGTGCTTGAACACAAAATATTTCTGAATCAAGCCCAAAACAATTAACGCAAACTAGAACAATTCAATTAATTAAAAAGCTAAGTCGTCTTCAGTGCGGTTTTAATTATTGGCCCATTGAGTCCGCCTGGCTGTGACGCCGGGTTCCGTACAATCAAACTTGGTAGCTCTCAATCGGTATTCAATAATAATTGGCCCCTATTTTGCCTTGGTTGGAGGCTGGGGCCAATCAAAGTTTTCTGCGCGACAATGGACCGCTCCGGTACCTAATTGCCAATCGTCGATTGATTTAAAACGAGACCTGGATAAAGGTTTGCTTTCTTAAGGTTTTGTGGTTGAGGGACCTACTATTTTAATTATTATTAAATTTGTTAATCCTTTCTTAGTATTTACGTCCGCAACAAGATAAGCCCCTTACGGAAAACCAGCGCACTTGTATCTGGACAACCCGCATGCTGAGTAATGGGCCTTATCTTAGTTATTTTCTTCTTCTTTATTTTAAGAGTTTGACTCTTGTCGGCACAACTGATGAATGTTTCTCCATGTTGATATTTCCAGGGCAGCCTCCTTGACCTCCTTATACGATACGACAGCAACCTTCTCTTTCACTCGGTTTATATTGTTTATTCACGGTCTCCCTCTTCCTCTTCTAACTTCCACTTTCCAAATTGTCGTGTCGTATAAAATGTTCGATTATTTTTCCACTTCTTTTCTCAAGAACTTGTAATAGAGATATTTCCTCGCTTTCTCTATGCTCCGTGTAGTAATTTGTAGTTATTTTATAAGCGCATTTTTTTATCTGTAGCAAAATCAATATGAACATTATATATATGGTAGGTATCTATAATGTCCATATTGGTTTTGCTACTAATAAACTATTATTTTATTCTCTTCTATTCTGTTCTACTGTGGATAGTCATGAGGAGAAATAGCGCTTCAATTTAGGAATCGTATCCAAGTTCATACGAATCTGGCCAGTTCATCTGGTAGGGCTTCGCCATCTGGGTCGATGCTTTCAACCTTTCCAGTGACCATTAGCTATTTAAGGTTATCACCGTTTTTTTTGGCTATATGACCGAAGAACTATAGAACATTGCGAAGGCATATGGAGGATGTCTCACATCACTCTTCACGCCACCATGTAATGAGGACTTCGATATTAAGAGGAAAATTTAGGAATCCTGTAAGATGTCTTTTGGGTAACACATTGCATACCTCAGCAGTTGGTCTGTAGAAAGCCGTTTACAGACCACTGTTTTTCTTGTAAATAATAAGCTGCTTACAACTAGGCTTGTCCAGACAGACCAGAGCAAGAATGAGAACTACAATAGAGCGAGCTTTCCAGAAAGCCTGGAGCTCGACAAACCGTTGGGTGCCAGACGTTTGGCAGGAAGGCGGTCGCTTGTCAGGCGTGCCGTCACAGGTAATTCTGTAAATCTTAATTGTACTACACAAAAGATCAATGTAGTCAAAGATACACAACTATGTTGTAGTCAAGTTTCCGGAGCAGTTAGACTGTCCAATAAATGGTCATTCAAAGTACCGCACTCCCATACAAGTGTAGTTTGTCGTTCATTTCAAAATGGCATGACCGATTTAATAAAAGAAAATGCAGGTAAGTATAAAATAGAAGGCAAAAGAGTGTTTGTAAGAAAATTATATTGATAAAACTTTTGAATGGGATATCGATGCCATTTCGAAATGATTGACGAACTTCGTTTGTATGGGAGGGCAAAACTTCAGCTTTTACAACATACGATTTGGGCTAGAAATAATAAAAACACTCGCTAATAATAAAATAAGGCTATATGAAACCCAACCCCATTCCATAACAGCTAATGGGACAGGATGGTATCATCAATTTAAAAAAAAACATGAATGACCAAATCAAAATGGCGGCTCAGAAAAAAAACCATTGACTATAAACCGTTTGCCTAATCATTGGGTGCGACTTTACACCTGCTCTTTATAACTGCAATACGTTATATAAAAAAACAAAATGTTCAAAGGGGAGGAAGTGGTAAAAAGCCTTCGGTAACGCCATAAACCTTTGGCCGTTTCAATGTTTTTTTGGATTCATTCATAAATATCTCGGGTCGAGAATGGGTCATAGTTTATCATTATTGTAACATTTATCCGTAATATTTAATTCAGTTCACACCTTGTTAGTAATAATAATAAACAAGCACCAAAATAATAAGATAATTAAGTCTTGTTATTATTATATCAGTGTCTCACTACTGGGCAAAGCCCCCTATATGTTAATATTTATATTAACTATGCACACTTAAATCTTACCAAAATTTAAATTAAGGTAATCTGATAGCGAAAGGATGATAATGATTGAACCCACCTTTTTACAAAGAGCTTTTTTCAATATCATTTAGCATACCTAATACTTACCGAAGAAATGCCTAACAAAGGTCTCATCAAGAAACATAACATGAAGCCCTAATCGATGGCCGCAGATGGGACAAAAGCCATTCACGGCCCATTCTCTGATGCAAAGGAATTCTCGGCTCCCAGGGGGTTTTTTGGTGTTTTAGTCAGCCATGACTATATCACATTGTTGGCACGGTGACTCGTATTTTTGTAGTGGTGACATTTTAAGTATCTTGGACGAGATTTTAGTTAACGCAATAGACCTTGAAACTTTATAAGGTTGGAATAAAAAGCAACAAAAAAGATATTACAGGACATTGAAGGACATTCACAATGTCACACACTGCCATCTAACCCCTAAACCAGATTTTATCATATGAAGATATAATAAATGTGAAAGATTTTATTTATTTATTGAAAATACATTTATTTTTTAGAAATGTATATTTAATATATAGAAATTGGTATAAAAGTCAAATATTATATTAAATAATTCGGGTATTGTAAATAAGTATGTATTGTCTAAAAAGACTCGGGTTGATTCAACTATCCGAGAAACTTCCGAGTAGAGAGTCCGTTCTAGAGACGCTAGAAAAAAACCATTTTAGTTCACCGGTACACTAAAAAACAAAGCTACCTGAAGTCTTTAAGACATCTGGTTTGTGCAGCGCGTTGATTTTTTAACAGTCCCTCAGTCATCTACTTGATGATTATATATATTTAGATTAAATAAAGGGGGTACGTGTGATCCTAGTGGTCTACCCTGAGAAACGGAATCACTAGCTTTTGCTAGCAGTAGCAACTATAGCTGTGATGGTAACTATATACCAGGAATAAATGGATACGTACTGAAGCGGCAGATTCCCCCTGTAGTCTAAAAGCCAGTTGTAGCCAGCTTAAAAGAAAACATTCTGGTTATATTTAAAGAGATTTATTAGACAATACAATACAATACAATAATTTATTAATAACACTAAGATACAGGTCAGATTTTTAGCTATATTCAAAATATAGCAGCTACAATAGAATTATATTAAAAGATAAGCATTTCAGAATTGTTGACTTATTTTTCGGGCAATTTATAGAATTCTTATAATGTGTAGAAGGTGTTGTCTATAAGCCAATTTACGTTTAAAGTCAACCACGTTTATATCTACTCAAAATAAAATGTTAGAATTTAAGTAGAAAACTTCTGTAGAAAAAAACAATACACACTATACTAGTAATTGTATGATGATAATAAATATAATCTATTCATATTATATTCATATTCATACTGTGGACCTTAACCTGTGTAACAGTTATGTTCAAACCTAAGTTATTGTTATACTTAAACACATAATTTATTTTAAATCTCTTATAATTAGCTTTTATTCTAAGGCATTAAAATATGAAAAATTTTAATTACAGGTCTTGGATACGGTCCAAGCGGCTGATGGCTAGAACTACAAGGTACCGAGTTAAGGTACTATATAGTTTAGTCTCGTCCATCACCACTTTCACTAAGTTTTTAGCTGTTGTCCATCGCAGATGTAACATTTTTAGAAAGTTAGCTGTAATGATGAAAACTTTATCATGATGGGCTTAAATCCATTAGCTCTCTGTCTATTACAACTTGACAAAGAAAATAAACAGTCGCAAAACACAATAGGGCTGGTGTGCAATGGAAATTTTAAATTTAATTAATGGCAAGTGGCGTCGTTCAGATTATATTATTACGGGGGCATTGTGTGCTGCCCCTCCCCTAAGGGTGACAAGGAGTGAGGCAACACTGCCTACCCCTTAAGGCATATTTACATGACTACTTCTTCCTTTTAGTTAGGTAGGTAGTTTAGTTGGGTACACCTATATCTATATTTCCATTGTATAGTAGCGAAGACGTGAAAAATCTCCCATGAGAAAAACGGAACTTTTTGGAGGAATTTTAATCGCTTCTGTGGTCTAGTGTAACCCACCGGTTTTAGATCCAGAGGTGTGTTGAGAATTATTTAGCATTTTGGTTAGATAGCCTGTTAACTTAGACTGTTGAGGAATCTAGGTGTAGTGCGCATCCATCTTCGGCCTTATCATAACTTGTAACCAGGTGAGGTGAAGGCCAAACTTCCATGTTATACAATAAAAAATAAAAAAAGGAAACACTAAATAATGTAGGGGACTACACGAATGCACCAGGCAAACGGCAATCAGATAGGAAGGAGGCCAGACTGTCAAACACACTACAACCCCGCACATGGCAACCACAACCACTCTGGCAGAGTGTAACGTTTTAGAATAGAGAGTAGGTACATACATAAACTGTACAATTGAATACAACGCGATACAAGTTTATAATGAAACGGAGACGCAGACACAATCAGACAAACCCCCATTACAGTTGGAGCGTTTGGAAACCATTGTGTATCTCTTTACACCAGCTCTGTGGATATGAGCTACATGAATGTATACATACTAGATATGACCTTGTTTCTAATAAACAAAATAAAATGAATGCTTTGTGGACTTGGTGCCTTAATGTTGCTTGAGGAATAATAGATTTTTCAAATGTGTGGCCAAGTGGGTATGGGCTCGCCTTCCGATCCCGAGGTAGTGTGTTCAAATCCAGTCGTGCACTGCGCAAAATGAGATGGTGCGCATTTGACACATATCCATGTTGTGACGGTAAAGATCACATCGTGAGGAAACTGACCGAGAATTCGGATGGCAAGTTTTTTTCTATACAACTAGGAGATTTAACAAGCAAGTAGCCCACTTGATGTTAATTGCATTCTTGTCTACAACAATGCCTTACTGCGTAGGTCAAATCCACAAGGAACATAGCCTACACGGCACTGCATTGCGCCCGTCAACTTGAGGCATACAGGTGTTAAGCCTCGCGTGCCCGTAATTTCACCGGCTACAATACCCTTCAAACCGGAACACAGCAATGCTGCTTGGCATGTGTCTATAGCTAGAATTCCACTAAGCAACGATGAGCTTGCAACCTGTCACGTATTGAATACTAGCTACTTGCAAACCGCGGGCATGTGTCGAAAGTAGCTTTGGACGTGCCTTCTTTGTTCCTTTAAGATTCCACGATCTGAATAGTGATCAGAGGTGAATCCTCGAAGGGGAAAAAGTCGTGAGTCTGTTACTTTACTAATCGCTTCCAGTTACTCCATATCTGAGTTTTCCGCTATCATACATCAAACTCATATAATATCACAAAACTGACAATAGCACAGACGTGTGCGCTTACAATGTTCAATGTCGACCAAAATGCTCCAAATACACAACAATCAGAGGAAACTAGCTCTTCGACACATAATGTTAGAGTTCGCAATCGTGGCAAGGATTGCTAAAGGATGGCGTCTATGAAAAATAATGTATGAGGACAACATTGGAAATAAGGACGTATTACGTTACTATTCAATTTTACTGGAAATTTATTTCACACAGCGCCATCTAGTCCCAAACTTAGCAAAGCTTGTAATATGGGAACTAGATTGCGGTTACAATACTAAGAAGTATTTAATAATAATAAGAAATTAATATACAATTCTTCTCATACATGTAGATCATTGATTCAGCACTGTTCGCGTTTGCCGCGTTCAGTCTACTAACTTGACGATCAAATCGCCTCACGCGTAAATCTGTGTAAACACTATCAGTGGATGGAGGCGGCTTTAAGCTTTGGACATAGTCGTCTCAAAGGGAACTACTACGAAAATCTATGACGTATCCGATGACGGATTATTCCTTTTTATTGCACAAAAACTATGAAAATTGTCTCCGATGTTTGATATTCGCAGTAATTGAAGGTTTTCATATGTAATGAATCAGTACGCGTTCAAATGAAGCTAAATGCTTAGAAACCGTGACATGCGACGCTTCCAAGACTACCAACTACTGTAATCAAGAGATTTCATTTTGATGCGAACTATTATTAAGGTATACAAAGGCTAACTTTGGATGCTTGCAACACCAGAAGCATCGAACTTGCGCGCTTCCGACCCTGTGATATCTGGACTATACAGATGTAGTGCTATTTTTGCAACCACTAGGAGACGGAACAAGCAAGTATAGCCCACCTGATGTTGAGTGCATCTCTTGCCTATAAAAATGCCTTACAGCGTAGGTCACATCATACATACTATAGGATACAGCAGCAACATACTGTAGGATACTTTTGTTATATATATCGTTTTCTGTGGGATGGTTTATCATGAATATGTTGGGTACGACCTGGATGCAAGTTCTTTTTGCCAATTTTATATGGCTTTGTAAGTAGTTAAATAATTGTGAAACTATTTACATAGATAAATAGAACTAGAAACATATATTTGATAACGATAAGATGCAAGATAAATACAAACGAGGAAGAATTAACAAAGTAAGGATAGATACTTATTCCTCTGATTCGATGGTAGGTACATTAGAAATTTAGTCCGAATGAAAATCGCTGGTCATTATGATTATTTGATAGTGTTTTAGGGTGGAGCCTTAGTTGCCACAATGAGAACAAGCCTTTCTTTTCACAATAATCTTGAAAGGGCGTGAGACAATGCCCAAATCTCGTACTGGTGATTGATGAGAAATCCCTGCTGAAAACATATCGGTATAATTCAGATAACTCGTACCTACCATTGAATTATGTTAGTATAATTGGACCAATATTATTTTTCATTTTGTTATGTTTCTTATCTTTCTGGTATTTCAACATCTAGGAGTCATCGTCCACTAATCAACATGCATATCTGTCGTCTTATACCAGTATTTTTTGTCACGATGGAACTCAACAAGTTTTTTCATACCTACTACCCATACCTATGCGTATTATAAATTGATTTATAATAGGAATAATACGTCCTATTCACAGGGTCCGTCTCCATCACTAGAATTCGTTTTCCTATTTAATTGTAGAACTGTAGAATTGTAGAATTTAATTTTCATTTTGCCAACCCGTTCCCGCCTGGACAGAAATGACTCACATTGCCACACAAAACTGGTTCGTTCTATTTTGCCTCTTTACGCAACAACTAGGATAGAGCTGAAACTTGGCACATATTGTTCTGGGCCAAGAAAATTATCGGCTATTTTTTATCCAGGTACGTTACTTGGGTACCACGCATGCCAAGTCGGCAGCTGAAGGTAGTAAAATATAGCTAGCTATTTGTTTTATCTCACACTCGTCCGTGTGCACAATAGTTATGCTTTCAAAAGTACCGGCCGAAAATTATTTTCACGTAAAGACCATGAATACACAATTGAATAAAATAAAAAAAAATAGCAGCTCGATAATTGTCTCTAATTTTAAGATAATTACGAGCTTTGTGGTAAATCGTTTTGGGCCTGCCAATCCGGAGGTTGTGGGTTCAAATATAGACGTGGACCAATGGACTTTTTTTTATGATGAAAATTTATATGCGCAATTGACCTGCTCTGACGGTGAAGGTGTAGGTCACAGCGTGAGGAAACTGGCATGTCCCAAAGGGACCCAAAAACCATTTAGCATGTGTCACTGGCTATTATTCCGCTAAGCGGTGATTGGTTTATATCCTGTCACGTTTTAAGCGCCAGCTACTTGTATGCCGAACGTTAGCATACCTAGACGTGCCACTGACTACCCCCTAGTAGGTGATCCTCAAAACGCTCTGAGCAGTGATCAGAGGTGAATCTTCGAAGTTAAAAAAAGAAGTCGTGAGTATGTTAAATTACTTTAATTATAACTATCTATGGTCTATTGGATCGCCCATCGGTGTCAGATCCAGAGGGCTCGGGTTCGATCCCCAGGGGCGTACAAAATTGTGCTTGGGTTAGTTGGTGGTTGGACTTTGTTTAAGTCCGCCTGGCCTAGCTACCACCTAAGTCTGTCGCAATGAAACCAATTCTAAATTGTTGTATACCGGCATTTAGAGGTTAAGAAAGCCAGATTCCTCAGAAGCTTGTTGTTTTTTGAGGATTCTGGGTGAAGTGTGCGTCTACCTTCGGCCTTAATACGAGTATAGATGAAACAAGGTGAAATGAAAGCCAAGTGCTTCACTGTAGTACATAAAAAAAATACCTTAAATTTTTTTTTTAAATTACACTGATACCTTTTTTTATTATTATTGTGGACGGGGAAGCGTCTGGCCTTCATCTCATCTGGTAATATAAGATAAGGCCGTTTGTGGAAGTGGTCCTCATCCTACTGAGGAACTGGCTATCTTACCTCTATAAATGCCGGAACACAACAATTTTAGAATTGTTGTTCTGGCGACAGAATTGGGTAAGATGGTGGTAGCTAGCCAGGCGGACTTAAACAGAGTCCTACCACCAACCAAACCAAGCCCAATATTGTACTCCCCATGGGGATCGAACCCGGGACCTCTGAATCTGAAATCGGTGGGTTGAACCACTAGACCTCAGAGGCGGTTAAAATTAATTTGGGTCTTTTTAACCCTTTGCATGCCAACACAGAATCAGCTTCAGCACTTAAAACTAAACCAAAAGAATCATAAATTACCAAAAAGTTAGAACTTATCTCCGCAAACACATAATTTAGGAGACGTCACTTGTTTCGACGTATATTGTGCAGCCGTCTTGATAAAAAAACCTTTTGTTATATTGTCCCTCTTTGTCATCCCTCTGAGGAGTTTAAAACCTCCTTATTTCTTGAGATTACCCTCCGATTTTTTGATATTGATTGTATGTTTGAATTGACAGATTCATTGTGTATTAGGGGTGGAAAGAAATATTTTTCATTTTTATTCATATTACTTACTTACCTACCGCTTTTGTTTGGAATTTTACATATAAGTTGTTTGTATAGACGATACATTTTAAATAATTTGTACATAACAATTCAGTTTATCTTTTAGTTGGTTATATTTGTTCTATACTTGTTGTGGAAAACGACCCAATACCCACAGATGTTGTAAATGTCGACTTAGGCATTTCACTAGAGCTTCTTTCTGTGTAGCTATACATACTAACTATAATCAACTTTAATGCGATCACCAATCTATAGCTATAATGGCAAAACACTCATGCCTTTTCCTCCTGCCTTTAATTATGTTTTTAATCATGTGAGTAAGTACCTAGTTCATCAAAACTGAGATTTCATCCATGTTGAGTCTTGAATTCGTAGAAGTATAACTTATTGAATCTCTCTAAGTACAAGTTAATTTTTATTGTTTTAATGTATCTATGTATAAAATAAATCATTTTTCTCTGTTATTTTGAGCTGTTAATGTGTTACCAAAACTTTAGCACGCCTTGATTATTCCAACAAATTGAAAGGCTTTATCATATTATTGTACTTTGAATATAAATGCAAGTGGAGTATCACGTCCGACCAGACAGACAGACGCCCATCCTATTATTTATGTATAGAGATTGGTATCTAGCGCGTGCGCCGAGAAACATTTAATTATGGAAGGTTTTTTATCACGCCTACCGGTCTGTGGATGGGTCGAGATGAACAGATTTATAACATGTGGTACCACTCCATCGTAGACCTGAAATTCTTCCCTATACAAGTACCAAAGTCAAGAGTTGACCCATTTAATTCATTTTTTAAAAATAAATAAAATTTAAGTGTCTGTTTGTAATGTCGAAATAACAGATTTTTACTAAATGCATATTATGACCGCCCCTGTGGTCTAGTGGCTTGCCTATCGGTGTCAGATCCAGAGGTCCCGGGTTCGATCCCCAGGTGAGTACAATATTGTGCTTGGTTCGATAGGACTTTGTTAAGCGCCTTGCTAGCTACCACCGTCTTATAAGATTCTGTCTAAATTGTTGTGTTCTGGCATTTAGAGGTCAGATAGTTAGTTCGTCAGTTTGTTGAGGAATCCGGGTGAAGAGCGCTTCTACCTTCGGCCTTATCATAACTTGGAAATCAGATGGGATGAAGGCCAAGCCGTCATCCCATCTGATACTGAAATAATAGCTTATACTTACTTTTAGAGGAAAGTATAGTGGTAAATTCCCCCGGTATGAGGGAAACGAAGCTTCGGGAATTTGCTAGTTACGCATAAAATAAATGTAAAAAAAGTTAAAGTTAGATCACATCTATTCATACCTACTACAAGTGCATCTATGTTGTAACGGCACACTACAATCAGTATTATTAGAATATTACAGGACATTAATTTTACTCAGCGCCATCTAGCCTCAAACTAACTTGTAATTGGAACTTGATTACGGATAGACTACGTAATATTGTTGTTATTGTGATACATACATATTACACAAAATACAGCACCCAAACACAGAACTTACAAACACAACAACAAATTTATCACACAAAAGTTTTCCATGGTGGGAGCCGACCTAGTTTCAGAAAAATATAATTCATAGGTATTTTCAGGGAAAATTTGTTTCATTGCACTCAAAACCAAAAATCCATTTATAGTAATGTATGTAAAAAAAAAAATATATTTAATGATTAATTCGCCCTGTAGTCTATTTTATTATGGTAGCTCAAATTTTTTGTACGCAACATTTTTTTATAATCTTTTGCACAAACAATTACTTATATTAGCATACAGAAATATAATTAAAAAAGTATGGCAAAGGCGAGCTTAACCCTATAAAAAGTTGTCTTCCAGCAAACCTAGGCTTAAATATTTAATATTTAATAATTTAAATAATTTTAATAATTTCATAATTAAATAAGTACTCGTAGAAGGGAAAAGTGTATAATCATTTACAAAAAACATTCTTATCAAACATTATACGATAAGCTGCATTATAATAAAAATATAATTATACTGCTAATATTATATATACATATCTAATGTAATATACAAATTATATAAAGATATTTACTCAGTATAATTCATACCTATTACAACTTTGATCTTGACCAGTGTCAATCAATGGTCAAAAGTTAATTTCAGTAACAATGCAATGACCACCGTTTCCCGCCTTTTCTTTGTGACATTTGACAGCTTCGACCTGACATTGTCAACTGTCAAGTGCCACGTGGCGACGCGTGCAGTTTAAACTGCTTTCCCAGATTTGACAGGAGCCTGTCAAAATTAAAGATTGTGGGGTGTTAAGACTGTGGGTGACAGTGTGTGGTTTTGAATTGTTCAATTTAATTGAATATTTTATCACCACATTATTACTGCAGTAGGAAGTGTACAAACAAATGTGTATTTTCAATTGTGTTTTTGGTTACATTTTGGAAGATCCTTCGGAAATTTTAGCAGTAGACGCAACGAAAGTACGCTTATGAGAAATTTGTGAGCACGTTAATTGGAAAAAGATTAGTAACAGAAAAATACTTGGTAATTAATAAATCTTTTAAATTAATTTGAAGAAAAGTATTTCTGTAATTTATTTTATTCTGTCCTGAGAATTGCTTGGCCATCATCTCACCTGATTTTCATGTTATAATAAAGCCGAAGGTGGAAGCGCACTTCACGCGGAATCCTCAACAAACTGAGGAACTGTTTATCTTACCTCTAAATGAAACATAACAATTTAGAATTGTTGCTATGGCGACAAACGAAGAAAGATGGTGGTAGCTAGCCAACCGGACCTAAACAAAAGCCAAACCTAGCACAATATTGTACTTTCCTGGGGATCGAACCCGGGACCTCTGGCGTACCACTACATTACAGAGGCGATTAAAACACTATATTAATTAGATAATATAAAAAATATTTTATTGATTAAAAATACAAAATCCACAGCCCTGGATTTAATACCTACATTATGTATAAATCATAGGTATGTATTATTATAAAGTATAACAATCTGCTCGATATGTTAAAACTGCAAGAGAACGACAGCGTAGCGCTGGGAGCCACGACACGTCAGCTTGTCAACGTACCAGCAAAACTATGTTTTTGTTGTCATGTTGAAAAGGATGTCCGTTTAGTGTCATTTTTTTATATTTCTTTGTTAAACATTTTAATTGAGAAATCTTCTGAAAACAATTTACACCAGCCTAGATTCGTTGCATCTAAATCAGTTAGTATTAACTGAATCTCCGCAAAAAAAAATATATCAGCGGCATTGATTTTAAATGTTTTACCGAATTTTGATGTTATAACATAATTAAAGTAAAATAAATTAAATGTTAAGGAACTTAAGATTCAAAAGTATGTTTTGAATATAATTTCAGCCTTTGGGAGCTACCGATTTTAAATTTGACCCCATTTAGGCACATGCTTTATTTTCCTCGAGTTGAATTTTACCCAATTTACAAGACGCTCGCTAAGGCCTGGGACATAAAGCCGAAAAGCACAATCGTAGTACTTACCTTTCTATTCGTGTACCTACATTTACATACCTAAAACCACAATCTAAGATATGAGAATATTTCACGTAAATTGAGGGCGTGGAAGGGTTTTCATAATTGCAAGACTGACGTAATAACTGTTTTCTATAAGGTAGTGGCTAATAACTATTCAATTAAAATAGCCAGTAATTTTATGGTATGAAGTGTGAACACTTCAGAATGGTTACGTGGGAGAAAATAGTCTGTAATTACACTACATAAAAGCAAGCAAGGCTCGTAATTCCAGCAACTAAACGTATAGGTATACCTAGTAATTAGTATATGCTGGTTTCGTAATTATTTCTTGTGAAAATAGGAAAGTGACATTCAGTATTAAAAGACGGGTACTATTCGCTGTGGTGGTATGTGATCTACTTCGTAGTGGTCTATCCCAGGCAACAGATTTTTTTTTTTTATTGTACGACGGGGAAGCGCTTGGCCTTCATCTTACCTGGTTACAAGTTAAGATAAGGCCGAAGGTGGAGGCGCACTTCCCCCGGAATCCTAAACAAACTGAGGAACTGGCTTTCTTAACTCTATGTCAGACACGTATTTTTTTTTAATTGTTGTTATGGTGACAGCATACCACCATATTACTTAATTCTGTCGCCATAACAATATACCAACCTAGGATGTTCATTATGTAAGCCAACTGCTTCCCTTGCATATTATTACATAGTTAGTTTGATTGTACATATTATTAATATTATTTTGTGATTTTATTAACTTTTGTGTTTGGGTGTTGTATTGTATGATAAATATGTATTTAAAAAAAAGTATCTAAGTATTATACCCGTAATGTAGTTCCCATATAACAAGCTTTGCTTAGTCTGGGAATAGATGGCAATGTGTGAAATAAATGTCCTGGATATTTTTATTATTAAGTTCTTTTAGTATCGTAATATGTAACACATAAATTGTATTTTATGATTTGAGAATTATGAATGAATGAAAATACTTTATTGCACACCTTATAAAGAAAACTGGATTAGTTTAAAAAAATACATGTTCACACAGTGGGCGGTATTATCGCTTAGAAGCGATTTCTTCCATACAACCTTTGGATGGAGAAGATTTAATGGTTAAAGATGTGGTTGATGATGCACATAATAATAGGGGTCTAGCTAAATTGACTAAATTTGATTTATTGTATCATAGTTCTTATTAAATAAGAATTGATGTAGTTGGATCTTTTAATCTTCTTATTTCGTAACCTCGCTCATCATCTTCAGGATAAGCGCACAGTCCATCACAACTTGTATTATTAGTAGTGATTGTGTTGAATGAAAACAATCGACGGCTGCATCCGACGGCGATTTTGTTTATTTTGCCGCGTTTTATTGTACGTACAGGCACAGAATATATAAAGTACTGTAGAGGGTGTGGGATTGGTAGGTGCACCGAGCTACAGGGTGCTCACTGTTTGAGTGAATAAATGTACAAGAAATCAATACTTTATTCGTAGTAAATGTATAGTCATTTATTAATTATTTATCATTAAACGTCAAAAATCATAGTAAATAAAACTAAAACAATGTGTACCTACTTTACTTATCCTTTACTGTATACTTTTTGAGATAAATTATGCTTTTTGTAGTATGAGTATCCCGAGCACATAATTTTGTGCTCTCAAAGATTTTAAAGTAATTTCATGATGGAAAACATTGCCCACCCACGGATATAGTAAAAATCTATTATGGGCAACAGCTTGCTTCTGTATATTACCGAGCACCTTTAAATCGATCATGCGCTTCGGTGAGACCCTTCGATTTTTTTTCTCTGAAATTCTCGGTGGACATAAATGGGCTGTTCTAGACCAAGATGATTGCGGTTCGTACCCTTAGATTCTACGCATATATCAGTACCTACTTCACGTCTCAAAGGTATTTTGGAGGTATCTATATACAACGGTAGACTTCATGTGCCGAGGAGGCTCTGTTCAATACTGGACTGCTGATACAATGATATAATGGATAGTGATATGGTAATTGGGCAGATATTTTTTTATCTAGTGACTTTTCTGCGACAAAAGTTCTAAACAATACACATTAAAAAGCTGCTGCTTCTTCTCATGAGATCACTTTGTCGACTTTCACGACATCCTTAGGCTGTTTAGACATTTGCTTTTTTCATATACGTCATAATCAATCGTTTAGAGGCCAGTTCCTCAGTTTGTTGAGGATTCCGGGTGAAGTGTGCCTCCACCTTCGGTCTTATTTTAATTTGTTACCAGGCGAGATGAAGGCCAAGTGCTTCCCCGTCATACAAAAAAAATATTTATAAAAAAAACTTGCCCTGGTAACGGGTTTTCAAAAAACTTGCAGGGCTTTTGATTGAGGCGACACGTGACCCAAGGGCTGGCTTTTATTTAGGCCAGCGAATTAGTACAGCTATTCAGCGTGGCAATGCAGCCAGTGTCATGGGTACGCTTCCGTCTGGTACTGGTCTGGAACAGTTGAGTTACCTATAGGCCGTTTGTAATGGTCCTTAGGTAATCTGACTGATTCCTTTGTACAAAGTTAGTTTAATTGTACATTTTATTGAATAAAGTTGGTTTGTTTCTTATAAAATACATTTTATGTATGTCATTATATACATAAGTACGTCATCGTTACTTTTATGACACACAGGTAAGTGTCTTTACATTAATTTTATTTGGCTCAGGTAATTTACAGTTGGTATATTTCAGAGCACCATGTATAAGCTCCTTGCCATTAGGGTTCCTGCATTGTTTTTGTTATTTCTCCGTTTTTTGCGTACAAAAGACTAGGTTTGTTTATTTTATGCCAAATCACTACCCCACGAATGATATCTATCACAAGCATATTTTATTTAAAAACATAGGGGAGTTGTTACTCGAACATTTAATTGGTTTTCGTCTAAAAATCACGCGAAGCTCAACCTTATTTAACGGAAATAAGCAACAAGAGTGTTGAGGTGTTATTATTTTAACGAACTCAAAAATGATACTCGAAGTTGGTATGAAACTGAATAAACACTTTTAATTGAAATGTGATGCGAAGTAACGAAAGTATATTTATTCTGCAAGAAATATATGTAAGTACCTACGTGATGTGCACGATTCGCTTATAGAGAGTGGTTTTTTATATAAAATGACCACATTTTATTATTTTTGCAGATAGGAAAATAAATTCCTACCTACATATAAGCTTTTTGGGGTTGGTCTTCTACTTCATTGTTGCTCCTCTTTTTTAATTAGAATGGAAACTTTCGATATAAAAACTTTCGCAGGCTTGAATGAGATCTACGATGGGGCAAATCACCCAGAAGGTAGCTATTAACTCTCTTCTTACAGACATTAGGGCTACACAGCGGAAATTAGAAGCTGGATGCTGATTCCAAGTTCTTGCAGAGCGCTTATAAACATTCTTGCCAGAGAAATCATTTTTTATTGTACGATAGGGGAGGCGCTTTGCTTTAATCTCACAGGCCGAAAGTGGAGGCGCACTTCACGTGGAATCCTCACAAACTGAGGAACTGGCTATCTTACCTCTAAATGCCGGAACACAACAATTTTAGAACTGATGTTATGGTGACAGAATTAGGTAATGGTGGTAGTTAGCCAGGCGGACTTAAACTAAGTCCTACCACCAACCAAGCCAAGCACAATATTGTACTTCCCCTGGGGATTGACTCTGGGACCTCTGGATCTGAAATCAGTGGGTTGAACCTCTAGACCACAGAGGCGGTAAAAAATTGTCATGGTTGACATGTATTGGGAGTTATAGCCAAATTGGCAATTCAGGGCTGTGCCGTTTCCCTGGTGCAGTAGTGTAGCAGTTCGTTTATCCAGTGTTGCCCTGTCTTGGTCCGTCCATTTCATGGGACTTATATTCCTCGTCTTCGCTTTCAATCGACTCTGCCCTGTACCACTGGGCACTTTATGGACAGTTTATCATGGCTTGACACGTCCTGAAAGACTCTACCTTTTACCTTACTTATTACTTACCGACCAGTAAGTAAAAAGTAAGGTGAAAGTTAATTCACTATGCTGGTTATCAGACGCTGGAGACGAATTAGTAGATACCAATGTCTCAAACTGCTATATATTACTGCGTATAATTTTATCATAAAGCCAGTGTCACGTTGTCAATGGATATAGACTGTGCTTGTTTTGTAATAGGTGCCTATGTAAAAACGTCCAAAGTAAAAATACAAAGATATTCGTTTTGTCCTGCATAACACCTACATAACTATTTTTCACAACATGCTTTTTTCATTTTTCTTCACTGATTCGTAATTACGATCCGATGTTGAGATAAGCAATGGTTTATCTCTACTAATAAAAAATGAATATTTTAATTGTGTTTTTAATCGAAATAGCCACTTATACCATAATACGGATGAAATTATCTTATATTGGTACCAGGAACGAAAAAGGCATATTATTTTTCACTTATTGGTAAGCTACGAAAATGGATGCGTTTTTTCTACTTATCATAACTGTAATGTTAACTAGTCTTAACTTTATTTTTCTCATATCTGCAAATACCGAAAATAATAAAAGATTCTTTATTAAAATTGGTTAAGTTAGTGGCAATATTGTCAATAAGGTTGTTCTTTAGACATAAAATAACTCTGAAGGTTACACTAATTAGCATTTATTTTCACAGATACACACAAAAAAAATCTATCACCCTCTTTATGCGTTGGGGTTAAAAAAAAACAAGATCAATCAGTTATGTAGATGGCAAACAAGGATGTCGCTGAGACGCCTTTCTTCGGATGGGTGTCCGTGAATGGCATTTTATGACTGAGCGCTACAGTGGGTCGGTAAATACGTTATATGTATGTATGTATGTACCTATGTCCCGGTTGTTTGTTTTTGAAAATTACAGTACTAAACCAGTAATTAATATTTAATGCAGTTAATAATACAATTTTAAGATTAAAAATTTCAATTTGATAAAATGAAGCCTTCTTCATATGTCACCAAGCAGTGATAGTCTAGCTGAAGAACGTCAAACACTTCTTGAATATCGTAGCTGGTAATGGGTACGATTAAATGATAAAAACAACCATTTTTGTAGATAGTTACCAAAAAGTAAAATAATAGGCCTTTCTCGTTCCTGGTTATTGACCTAAGAATATTTCAAACGTTTTTATTAATAACTGATTATTTAACACAGTTATGTACGAGTAAGTACATACCTTATAAAATGCTTTTGAATAAATAGTTACGAAACTATAAAGAAAACATCTTCTTTCATAGCTAGTTACGAAAAGCAGACCAATCCAATATGAAACTGTCGCTTTAGCCTGCTTCTTCTGCCTGCAACTGCAGGCTACGTACTTATACGTTAAGCAAATTTTAAAACATCAAATCTATCGCCTTTTTTAAATTTCAACACATGTGGAAAGGAGTTAGAAAAAACGTTTCATAATGAATAAAAAAAAATCTTACTCAATATAAAATATGATTTTTGACTTGAATTGACTTGAGTACCTAACAAATATTACAAAATACGCTAAATTATACCGAGGTTCCTCAAAAAATGGGTTCAGAGTTGATGATTAGTCACATCCCGTAAGGTATCAGGATTTTTTTAAATGAAAATCGAAGCTCTGGCATTCGAGCCAGAATGACATATTAATAGCTTAAAGCCCCTATAAAACGGGGGTCGAAAAGGCATGCGTGTTGCACAATTTACACCTGAGGTATGTGAAATCAAAGGATATACTAGTTGAATTTTGAAGGTTTTATTGCGCATATAACTATAGTCAAGATCTGGATACATACATTATTAATATTTTACAATTTGTAATAACTTATTTTTATAATACAATTCTTAGCGACTATCCAAATACTGGAATGTTTCAATAATTATGGCAATTTTAAATGCAATTTGTTTTGATTTTTCACTAATCAAAGGTGCAGCAAAAATGTTATATGTATATAGTATGTACTAAATTTAAACAGTACACTCCTAAAACAACTTCTAGATTTATTTTGTACTAATAAAAACAAAAAATATAAATACCTTAGAACCTTGTATTGAAAATGTACATTTTAAATCGGATTGTTTTTGTTACGAAACATATTTCTTTTTATCAAAAATAACATTTGTTAGATGCTTTTTGTGAAACAGGTTTTTTTCTACAAATTGTTATTTTATCTGAAGGTAAATAAACATAAAAAAAAAATCAATTTCTGCAAGTGATATGCTTTATGCTATTTTTCATATATACAGCTCGCTAACAACATTAATTTTCACTTGATATCTATGTTCAGATATTTACAAATTCGTTATTTTTTAAATCGTTGTAAGAATTGCAGAAGCAACGGTTTGTCATCTACAAATACTATCGCATTTACTGACTGTTGATACTGTATCCTAGTTTTTTTCTTTACATTACCAAGAAATGATCGTCAGCGTAATATAAATTCCTGGTATGGTTAAGGTAACATTTTGATATTATAATAAGTTCTACAGGAATTGACAAAACTAACGAACACTACTGTTTTTATATTGACTAACATTTAGACTCAATATCATAACAACTTCACATAAATCTAAGACAGTTAAATAGATTAACCTAATATTTACAATTCTCTAATCTATATTAATTTCAAATATTAACATACTAAAAGGGGAAGGAACTTTGAAAACTACCAACATAACAAAAACTGGGAATCAACAATAAAAACAATATATCTCTTGTAGCACAATCTTAGATCAATTTTCTAAGAATCGCACTCGTCAAAAAATACGAGCTGTTCGCGTACACACGGACACAAAGAACAACAGACATCGACTGTTAAAACAATTATGCCTCAGGTCAGAATATGACAGTCAACGGTCTCCTGAACTCTGTTCCGCCTTGGCTTCCCTGGGTGTACTGCCCGGGGTATTGCGGCATGAGGAGGCTGGGTGAGCCTTGATAGTACGGGAGAGAAGGTGAGGGGTTCGATCCAGATGACGTGCTGCCTTCCGTTCTCTCCTGCGCTTTCTGCGTAACGTCAGGGGACTCAGCTGGTGACCGCGGTGACAGCGATGGCGCTGAATGCACAGCTGAACTCAACCCTGCCATAGCAGCCGCTGACGCTTCGCTGTACATCTTACTGATATCCATCGGATACGATCGTTGTTGTTGCTGGTCCATGTACATGTATGCTTTGGAGAGCGCGGCGGAGTCTAGATAGCTCCGCGATGGATCGGAATACATGCTGTAGCTGCGGTACTTCTCTGCTTCGAGGGAGTACTTCGACATGTCCATTGAGGAGCCCACCTGGAACAATACAATTACGATTTTAAATAAAATTGATGAAAAAACCAGGCCAGGTCAAGGCAGATGTGTAATGGACAGGAAAGCTCTAGAGAGTGGTAATGGCAAAAACATATTAGAATTTACTTGGACAAGTTGGAGCAACTGCAACATTTTTTTTTTCCTACGTCTCATAGAGTCATCTCCATATAAATAAGCTATTTTTCTTTCACATTTGCCTGCTCATTTGAAAATTAAATCATCATTCATTTAAACGCAACATAATTGACAGCTACATTGTCCGAGCACATAAATTTGACAAAAAACATTTACAAATCACCACATCAAAAGCCATTTACAAAAACCTTATCATAATCTTTATATTTAGAAAAATGAAAATGAAAATGATACAACTTCTGTATGCAACAACACTCAATTTATTGTAATTGTTACTTTGTTGCCTCGTTACAGAACTCAAAATCGGTTAAAGCGTGTCAGTAATACAGTATTGTATGTTCCACGGTCAAGCGCACAAATCAAACTTAACAAAAGCATTGAATAAAGCTTCGAATTTCGAATTTTTTAATGAAGTAAGTCCTACACAATATTGTGAGGAAAAAAACGTTTTAGATGATACACACAGATATTTATTACCATCTACCTACCTTAAATTTAGTAAGCAAGAAGGTTAAATAGATTGATATGGCTCTTATTATCCTGTAGAAAATAAAAAAAAGTTCGTTTTCAATCGCCTGCACTAATATTTAAATCTTAATATTAAAAAAGTAACTACTTTGATGTTTACGTCTGGCAAATTATATCCCTACCTACTTTTGTATTCAAACCTGATAGGTACATATCAGATATGGATACAACAAAATTTGAAAATTATGATGCGCATAAATAATAGTAGGCTTATATTTTAAAATCTAACCAATTTTCTTAGAACCCTGTTTTCACTTATGGAGAGGCGTCACTCGTCATTCGGAGCAGCTGGGACACTGTTTTATACTTGTAATCTAGTTCCCATATTACAAGCTATGCTTAGTTTCGGGCTAGATGGCGCTGTGTGAAATTAATGTCGTGTAATAATAATATTTAATATTTATACTTCTGCGTATTGCATCGTTTCTTCAACTTTTTTTTTTGTAATGAGGCCGGGAAAGTGCTTGGCTTTCATCTCACCTAACTACAAGTTAAGGACTGATAGTGGAGACGCACTTCATCCAAAATCCTCAACAGTTTAAGAAACTAGCTATTTTTAGTAACTGTGTTTTTGCTTCGAATCAATAAATTATTCAATATAGCACACGACTGTACATATTTAGGTAAGAGAAACTTGTTTTCCATGCTCGGTGGTCCCTACGCCCGTGTGTCACCTCAGTTAACATAAAATAAGGTGTAGCTGCGCGCTTAATCAGGATTAGCCGGCCAGCTTCGGTTACTGCCAGCCCTTACGATGACACTATATTACACCGTCGTGGTAAATACAGGGTGTCCGTTGCGTTGTCGAGAAAACACATTTATACAGGTACTTTATTACACTACTGTTATTTTTCTGTACGAGAAAAAAACAGGTAAGATAAATTGTAAGAGTCTGTTCTGTTTTCGTTTTGTAGCATTGTTGAAAGTTTCCCAAGTTTCGCCACAGAGCCTGTCTTCAGCTCTCCCCATCCATCTAGGGAGAGACCTTTGTCCAGCAATGGACTGCTAAAGGTTGTATATGATAATGATGAAGATTATTTAATCCAAAAAAAACCGAAAGCAATACATCCTTTTTTTTAAATGCCGACCCATTGAAACAGGCAAGAATGATCTATTGAAGCCTACCCAGGCCTGTTTACTCATTTATTCAATAAATTAGGATCTTAGCAGCGGAAAAAACCCTGGGAGCTTATTCCAAGTTCTTGCAATACGTATAGTTAAACATTATTTAGCCAAATATGAATTGAATAAACGCGAGCGAAAGTTTCAGTAGCACAGGTCTGGATCCTCGATCGACCTCGTCCATTGTGCCACCTTAATAGACCCCCAACTATCGGATGAAAACGCACTTTTTTCGATTACCGCACCGAATCGGACCCTAAACTCGGTAGGAACAATATAATTAGCTACCATTCACCAGCATATGAAGCCCGTGTTACCTGTATCTCGTATTAAAAATAGTGATTGGGCGTTTTTCGCGTGCGACGAAAACATGTCGAACCTTAACGAACCATTGTGATTTTTAGTATTCGATTATGTGTGATAGATGATTTATGTTTGGTCGATTTCGGGGGTTATTAGTGTGTCGCTCATTATGGTGGTGGTAATGCGGTGTGAAATTGTTGTGATGCGTTGCGATTTCACTAGTAGTTCAAGGAACTTAGGCAGGCTTAAAATTGGATATCTTGGGTTGTGTTTGCAGATAAGTGAGTTTTTTTAAGTACTCGACGAGAATTTTATACAATCATAACAAATATTAAATGATATTCTATTCTGTGAAATGTTGTGAATGTAATGTGGAACACACATTCATACATACAGAAAGGAAGTTTAAACTACTACAAATTTTAAAAAATCTACTATCTACGCATTGATGCCTAAGTAGTCAGAGTAATAGTAGGCACCCGTGGCGGGTCAGAACCCCAAAAGAGTAGTAGGCTACATAGTGCAACAGTTAATTTGGTACGGTACCAAATTAACTGTTGCACTATGTAGCCTACACATTTGTGAATCTTAGGTTCAGGCTCAAGTCCGTACCTTACCAGGACTGACCATAGAGGAAAAAGTACGATATTTTTTTTATTTTTTCTGGGTTAATACATTTTTTTATAAAAATGTTTTAGATATTGGCTTCTAATCTTGTCTAGCTAAAGGACAAAGCCAGGAAGAGGTCTACGATTGAGCAAGGGATACGATTGTCCCAGAAGGGCTCTCCCGTGCACCAACGGAACTCGACATACACGTTTATTGCTTTATTACCTTTACGTACATAATTCAAAGATTAAATAATATATGTACGCCTATATACGTAAGTTTATAAGTATTTATTCTCGAATTATAATTATAAAAATAAACTGTAGTTAATATTTGTATTGTGTTATGGTCATGCCTATTTTCTATTGGCTGACGAAGTAGGTTAGGTATTCCTATAACAGCGCGTCGAGATTCGAATAAAGAACGGGTTCCAAACAAACGATTCAAAGAAAGCGAAAGCTGAATACGAGTGATGGATCCCCATTGTCCGGAATTAATTCAATTAGCCGGAGTTTCGCAACAACCAAGTAATTCCTCAGTTCATTCAGACGGTTTCTAAAGATTATGAGGCATTATTTAATCAAAGGAATTCAATAAGTTTCGTAAAAGTGATTTTTGTTATGGACGTTTCCAATAATGAATTGATATGAATGGATTTTCGCCATTTTAATCTGAACAGAATGTCAAAACGTTTATTATTGGTCATAATTTGGTCAATGACAAAGTTACGTAATGATGGCATTGATATTTAAAGGCATTTTGATGAAATTAAAAACTTGATTTATTTAAGTTTAACATTTGATAGATGTTATTCTTAAATTGATGACACGATTAGACAAACGCAGACAACTTAATAATGCAAAGCGCCAGACTACAAAAAACTAGCTTTTAATATAAATATCCAAATTTGTTTGACTGTATTTATTATGTATTTATTACAAATCAGGAATTTCGTATTTCATAAATTAGTAAAGTTACTGACAACACGACAAACGTCAAGTGAAATTGATATAATAACAAAAAAAACAGCATTGACAATCGTGAGACCTGTAAAATATGTTGGGCTACCAAAGTGATTGATGCAAGGAATACGTGCACGCGGCTGAGTTGGATACCTATATGGAGTAACGAGAATAGATAAGATAAAGAATGAGATCATTTAAGGAATCGTGATAGTGGCGCCAGTGACAGATACGTTAAGAAGAAATAGGTTAGCATTTAATGAGGAAAGATGAAAGTCATGTAACAATAATCCTGTAAAATATGAGTGTTGATAGATATAGTGGTGGAGGTAGGCCAAAGAAAAGATGGTTAAATTGTGTGAAGGGTGATATGGGCAAGATAGGAGTGAATGATAAGATGACGTCCGATGGAAGAGAATAGAGAAAGAAGCATGTTGTGGCGACTCCAACTAGTGTGGGATAACGGGCACGAAGATCAGCTTAGCTCAACTTAGCATTTAGCAACTCAACTTTTTATTGGATTTTTTGTAGGTTTAACAAGCAAAACAACACAAACCCTTTATTTTTTTACTACGGGGAAGCGCTTGGCCTTAATCTCACCTGATTACAAGTTAAAATAAGGCCGATGGTGAAGGCGCACTTCACTTGGAATCCTCAACAAACCGAGGAACCGGCTATCTTACCTCTAAATGCCTGAACACAAACATTTATGAATTGTTGTTATGGCGACATAATTAGGTAAAATGGTGGTAGTTAGCCAGGCGGACTTAAACAAAGTTCTACCACCTATCAACTTATGATAAATTAATATTGTATGAAAGCCAAAGTCGTATATCTTTTAATTTTTTTCTCAATTAAATCTTGACCTATAAGCCACCAGCCAATAAAAACTTGCCAACAATCACATCCTTGTCAAAACAAATAGACTTATAAACTCCCTTCTTAAATCTAATAAAGCAAAAACAAATCCACTAATACGCCCTCGACGCCCTACGTCGTGTTTAAACGCATCTACGTCACTTTCACAAGATTAAACGTCAAATAGGAGCGTGGGGAAGATTGAGGAGTTTTTAAATCCCCTCTGGAATTAGGGCTGTCTAGCTACGGCTTTTGCGGCTGTATCGAATATTCAACAGGATTTTGAGTTTGATTGCATTTAGAAATGGCAATTACCTTGATTGGTCAACTTCACCTTTCATAATTTAATTGCTCAAAAAATAATACATAGATAAGTATTTTGCCAAGATAATTTTATAGGTATTTCTGTACTATGGAATAAATACATAATGAATGATTATAATTAATGTATACCTTATTCTACAATTCATATTTATATAAAAAATATAAAAGTGGCTGTATTAATATTATTTATTATAAATTTTCTAATAAGAGATATTTAAAGCACTCAAGTTAAGGGCCAGATTATTTTAGTCGTAGTAAAAACGAATTGGCGGAGAACCATGGGGAAACCTTTAAATTCGATCCAAAAAATTTCAAAACTCTGTCTATAACCTCTTTAAGCACAATTTGACACAGTATACATTTTCCAGTCGTCATTGTACGCCATATCAGTCAGTATTGACTTTTTGGCCGGCCGTTTCGGTAAACACTTTTACTTTGGCAGCCCTAGGTGATCGCGCGATAATTGCTCGAGTTGTGTCAAGTAGTGTGCACGCTCGCTTGTTTTGGGGGCCGTGTATAGTGTTAGTGCGGAATAAACATAGTTGATGCAGTTTGAAATTAAGATTCAAGTGGCAGGTCGATTTTTGCCGCTACTAAGCACAACACCAGTAAGAAATAATATAGTAAGGAATGTCCCTATGTTGCTCTGGGCAATGCAATTGTTTTATAGTGGCCCTCTTCTATAACCGATAGGTTTAATGTAAGGCTAGACTATCTGGCCGGTGTCAAGACCTATTGCGGTAGGTCCAGTATACCTGCAACTACCATCTATGCGGCATGGTACCAAAGCCGTAATTTGTTAGCTAAGACATACTAACTTCTGGCTAAGGATGCTCAATAGTCAGCGGATGTCGTATCATCATACCAGCCCACATACGTCTAATGCTGAATATAGGTCTCCCCCAATAATGTCGTATACAGCGCCTAAAAGACTCAGGTGGTATTTTAGTTTACGAGGATGAGTAGCAGCCCAATATCAATCCCTAGTCCCAAATCCCTAGTAATCTATAGGGAAGTGAGTAGGAAATCCTAATATGCCCTACCTCGCGAAAAATAAATCAGCTGTGAATGGTATAGCTGATTTTATTTTTTTACTGCTTCTGTGGTCTAGTGATTCACCCACCGGTTTCAGATCCAGTGGTCCCGGGATCGATCCCCAGGGAAGTGCAATACTGTGCTTGGTTTGGTTGGTGGAAGGACTTTGCTTAGTCCGCCTGGCTAGCTATCAACACCTTACCTAAGTCTGTCACCATTACAGCAATTACAAATTGTTGTGTTCCGGCATTAAGAAGTAAGATAGCCAGTTCCTCAGACTGTTGAGGATCCCGGGTAAAGTGCGCTTCCACATTCGGCCTTATCATAACTTGAATCCAAACGAGTTGAAGGCCAAGCGTTTCTTCGTCGTACAGTAAAATAAAATGTTGCTTGTTAATTGTTATAATATTGCCCCTAAATGCCTTTTAACAAATGAATACATATAATACCTATTATTTTCACATGGCTTCAAGTCGAGCCCATCTTACATTGCTGTTACCCGAGCTCGCGCGGCGACCCCTTGTCTTCATTGTGAGAATGTGAGATATGGAATAATTAGTGGGTTCCTTAGGGGTCGGAGAACTTTACAATTAATCCTGCAAGTTTGCGGATTGTAGGAACCGAAGTGACATTAATTTCATATCAGAAACAATAATTCATATTTGAGTTTTGCGACCTGTGACTAGTCATATATTCAAAACGTACAAAAAAAGTTCTATAATAAATACACAGTCAAAAAAACACCAGCCAAAAACGTTTAAATTCCGACCCAGATTTAAAGGTGGGATTTTTTTTCTTATTTGTTGTTATAGAAGCAATAGTAATACATACTCTGTGAAAATCTAAACTGCCTACCTATTACTGTTCATGAGATACAGCCCGCTGACAGACGGGATGATCAGAGGAGGCTTAGTAATAGGGTCCCGTTGGCACCCTTTGGTTACGAAACCCTACAAAGAAGTATTATATGTAGCATATGAAGCAGTAAAAATTTAAAAAGTTTCCCACTATTTCCATCGCTTCTTTCTTGATATAAAAAGATACTTAATTGTAATTTCACTCTCATCTAAAGTAATGAGAACAATAAAATAAAGCTCATAATTATAAATATTTATTCAACATGGCTTCAAGAAACTTCGACAGCACTGCCTGTCACTGCCAAATTATAATATTAAAAATATATTATAAATATTTTCTGCCCAATTCAATCCATCAACAAAGCGGCGAAATAATACCAACCGGTAAAAAAAACAGATATTTCCAGTTTTATTTTCATACATTTGGTAGCATTTTGTGGTTATTTATTACACACATAATCAAAACTTGACACTTCATTTTCCGGCAATTCAAGTTTTTATCCTTTTTATGCTAACCAGGTAGCAAAACGACAAATTTTAAATTGGTCGAATCTGTTATGTCAGCAGTTTTATGTTTTTTATAAAAATTTGGTGTATTAGTTAAATTTTCTTCGCACGATGTGGTTATTTCACGGTTTTAAGTTGGTTAGCCTAACGCTTGGCAATTTTACGGTCCATCCGCAATTATGGTTTTGACACAATCATTACGTTATTCTCTTTTGGAACTTTAATAAAAATTCATCCACTCTGTTTCATTTTGTTTTCAAAAAATGTTACTACGTATTTCAATTTTCGTACATCAAAACCTATTATCATCTCAACAAGTCCCGTACAAGGGGTTGCATGAACGGATAAAAATTAAATGTTTTTTCTTTGCATAGTCTTTCTTTCCATTTTTTTTCTCTGTAAGTGGTGAGCGATACAATCGAACGCCCGTAACACAGACTAGTAATGTAATATAACCTTCGATATTACAAACAGGTTATAGTAGGAGCACAAAACATTTTTAACATTTGTAACATTGAAGGTAAATACTAATTCGGCATTCAGAGGGTAGCCAGTTCCTCCGTTTTTTGAGGATTTCGGTTGAAGTGCGCCTTCACCTTCGGTCTTATCTTAACTTGTAACCAGGTGAGGCCAAGCGCCTCTCCGTTATACAATTAAAAAATAGAGTATTGATCAATTAAGAAAAAAAATACGATGACGCCTCTGTACCGATTTTTTTCTTAACAGATTGAGAACGAGGATTCACCTCTGATCACTACTCAGAGCGCGGATCTTACTAAGATCACCTACTAGGGGGTTGTCCAAACTTACGTTCGGCACATGGCACGAAGTCATTCGTCTGGATAATCATAATACCACCAAATTTACTGCTGCACTTTTCTGCACCTAATTTAAACCACATTTTTTTGCATAAGAGTGGGGTTGAAAACCTGCGTTCCAAAACCATCTGTTTTTACCAACATTTGAACTACATGAAAACGTGTAAATCTCATTAAATTTTCTACAATTCGATTTAATTCAATAATATAGATATATTTTTGATAGAATTATAAAAGTTGAATATATATAAGTTTAAAATGTAGAGTGATGAAATGCCTTAAATTTTTGTGTATATCTTATTAACCTTCTGGTCACACACAACACGAGACAAAACTCGATTTAAATGTTTTTCTAGATTATATTTCACCTTTCTCCTTTTTCTAGTACGTTAACCTTTGGATGGGGATTGAAAGATAGATTTTGTTTATGAATTTACCTGAGAGTTAGGTTGAAGAGCAGCGCTCAGGGCGTTTTGCTGCGCAGCGGCCGCCGCAGCAGCTGCCATGCTGGCGCCCAGAGGTCCGTAGGCTGCGCCGTAGTACCCTCCCATGGCTTGCCCCATGCCTCCTCCCATACCTGGTGACAACACATCCACATTGTTAACGAATAAAATAAATATAAGACCACTTTACGTTTCTTTTGTAGCTTTTCTTGTCCCACAGCTGGGCCCAAAGGCCTCCTCCAAGCCCCTCCAACCATCTCCATCCTTCGCAACCTCTACCCACTAGACTCTACACACAGAAATGCCAGACGACGGTCACTTTTCATTTCGTACGTAAAATTATCGTCGTCTGAAATTCCGGGATTAATCGTGAGGATGTTTTTCAAGAATATGCAAAAGTCTAAAAAGTGCAAGACCGACCGTGCGTAGTGATAATGTAAATGTGTTTTGCCGTGATCGGGCTGCGTTCGAGAATAATACCAGTGGTAGTGTCCTTAGTCGCAGTAAAAGACTGAGGAAGAGGGTAGATCGTTTAAGCGATCATTAACTACCTTCATTCCTACTCGCAAAGATTTCAGGGTATCCGTAATCATGGCGCATGCAACTGCGTCAAAATATCGGATAACTCAAAAAAACAACAAATCATGGTAAATATGATTGGATAATTTTAGTTATATTATTAGTACCAAAAAGTTTGCCGTGTTCCGTTAGTGTGCGGGAGAGCAAAGCCTTCGTGAGAGCTCGGTCCATTGTATACTTTATCCTTGCTTCGGTATAGAACTAGAGAAGCCTAGAGGTCAATAGCTTGACCTATCATAATTTTATCAAAAATAATGATAAAAATGACCTAAGAATATTCTAAAAAGGATAAATTTACCTCGTATACTCTACAATGTATAAAATCGAAGCATTTGATAAGGCATCTGAATTAGTTAAGCCACTTCATCACAAACAAATACATCCAAACAGTACACACAATGAGCATTCTTCAAACACGTCTACCACAAAGCATCCCGAACTATCCCAAACATTTCGAGTATTGTATTCAACCTTCACACCGCCAAGTGGCCGGTAATGGACAGCTTGGATACCGCTCCAACTCAATCCTGAATGCGCCTCCAAACGCATCACTGAGGAATGTAACTGCAAACGTCTACAATCCAAGACACATATTTAAGAACTGAAAACTTCTGGAAAAGCATGCAACCGGCCATTAGACTTCTGTGGTATTATGTTTCGCCCACTGGTGTCTGTTCCAGAGATCCCGGGAGTACAATGCATCCCGAACTTCTTGGTTTAAATTTATTTTTTCTTGGTATTTTCTTGGTTTGGTTGCTGGTAGGACTTTGATTATACTCGCCTGGCTAGCTATCCTTAGTCAAATAGCCTGTTCCTCACACTGCTTAGCATTCCAGGTGAAGTACGATTCCACCTTCAACCTTAACATAGCTTGAAACTAGGTAAGATGTAGTAACCGTAAAAAAAAGACCTCACAAATCCTAGACCTTATCCCAAACAGAAAAAATATTTTTTAAGATTAGTAGAGCTCTTTGTGAAAGTTCTAGTCCGGAAAAGTATTACCACCATACCTATTTCGGCCGCCAAGCAGCATTGCTGTGTTTCAGTTTTAAGGGTATGGTTGCCGGTAAAATTACGGGTAGATACGCGGGGCTTAACACCTTTATGTCTCAAGTTGATTGCATGGGCGCAATTCAATGACGCGTAAGTCATGTTCTTTTGTGGATTTGACTGTGACATGTATAGACAAGCGATGCACTTAACATTAGATAGGCTGCTTGCTTTTTAAGAATCCAAGTTGTATAAAACACCTAATATTATAAATATTAATATATATAGACCTTATTCCAGACCTTAAAGCAAACTTTATCCTAGACACTAACCTAGATTGTACGTATCTTATAATTTTCGTGGGTTTGTGACGTAAACAGACGTAGTTCCGGTGAACTCTGGTTCGAGCATCTATTAATTATATCATTGTGCTCGAGCAGACCCAAGTGGTATTAGCGGTCAGTTCCTTGGGTGTCCATTAAACGGCTTAGTTGGGTCACGGGTCATAGTGCGGAAATTCACATTTAACTAGGGTCTAGGGACTAGGGAATTGAGCAGAATTTGATCTCTACAGACCTCGCTTGATACTATAGCATTTGCCTGTGGTATAATACACATATATTTTTGACAACCCTCATAATTACGGGCGGTTTGGAAAACTCCGTTTTGAAAGTTCGTTCATATTAAAATCGGTGCTTCAAGAATGACATTCACCGAGTTGTCAAATATAAATCAGGCAAATTAAATTGTCACTCGAACCTAGAGACTTCTAATGCTCACGTAATCGATCGCACTTCATGTCTTCCGTGGGGTTTTCCGAAATATAATTTAAATAAAAATAAATATGAGACACCCCTATTGTGGTGACGTCAATCGTCTACAATATATTATGAGCGCGACACTGCAGGGCATTGTCGTCATAAACGCCTGTATACCGCAGATATTAGAAATGAAAATCGCTTGAAAAACAATTTTCTCGTTTTAAATATGATGGGTTCTCGAAAGGGACGACCGAGATTTTTTATTATATTTTATAATTAAATTTTCTGTCATCTCTTGCGGATACAACACCTCTGTCTGTCTGGTATTGGCATTTCGTGGAAATTCACCTTCAAGCTTTAATTCACATTAAAATATAGAACGTAACCGTACAAAACCGTATACCGAGGTAAATCTGTATTAGTTATACGTTATGCGGGTTCGTTTACAGCAATAATTCGGGTTAGGGTTAGGATTAGGGTTAAAATCTAAATTTAATCATTCAAAAAATAACTTTTGCTTGTATTGCCTAGAAAAATACCGACATAAACCGCATGGAAGAAGGGTGGGTAATGTGTGGGCTGTAAAACCTGGGCTAATGAAGGCTGTACAGGCTACAGAGGAGTGCGCTCATCGCACTTTTTAAATCGAGCACGTAACTCCTAACATAACTTTTCCATAACTCTCAGACAGGTTTCAGACTTGGCCTCAGTGGCCCTGGAAAAAAACTCACCCTGTATACTTCTATCACATTAATTACTCTACATAATTATTTTTCACGATTTTGAGACAGTCTCCAACTAGGATTACATTTGAAATAGATCGATATCGATTCTGTTTGAATTTCACGAGTTTTTAACAAACAATACAAACAATAGAACCATATACATAACCCAAATAAAGAACAATCATCAATAATATACACGAATGTGTGTCCTGGGTAGGAATTGAACTGGCAGTTAACAGATGGGAGAGCAACTACCAACTGAGCTGTTGGACTAGTTCTAGTGATTAAGCTATTTTCGACTGTGACAGGATTCACAGCTCAGATGGCAGTAGCTCTGTCTTCTACGTTCTTCTGGTTGTGGGTTCGATTCCCACCCAGAACACATTTGTATGATGAGTATGATTCATATATATGTTTGTTCTGTGTCTAGATGTTATATTGAATCATATGTATTTAAAAAAAAAAGTATTTTATCCGTGATCTAATAACGAATCATTGCTTTCTTTGACGCTAGATGGCGCTGTGTCACGTTTTTACTATAGTTTTATTTTACAATTAATCACTACAAGTTTTCACTGCTCCTTTCTCAGCTCTGTTTACAAAGGAAACAAAAATAACTCAATATATTAATACAACTTTCCTTCGCTAACAATTCACCAACGCAATAAATCTAACCTTCGCGACAATATAAATTTCTTCTTCAGAAATACTCTGCCCCTCCGCTCCGTATGCAAATAAGAGACCTCAACTCTATCGATCCCACGTAGGTCATCCTGTGTCACCCTTACACACGTGACAACTCTATCCCTACATATTATTCATCTGGTATAGGGAATTGTTTTTATATGAGTTATATCAAATGAACAAATAGTAAAAGAACTGTGTCGATATCGGCCCACCTTCCGATCCGGAGGTTGTGGATTGAATTACAGACGTGCACCAATGGACTTTTTGTCATGCTCTGACGGTGAAGGTCAGATAGTGAGGAAACCGGCATGTCCCTTGGACCAACAATCCGAAAGGAATGTGTCACTGGCTAGCATAGTATTCCGCTAAGCAGCGATGGGCTTGCAACCTGTATCGAATACTAGTTACTTGCAAACCGTGGGCATGTGCCGAACGTAAGTTTGGACGTGCCTTTGACTAACCCCTAGTAGCTGATCCTCATAATATCCACGCTCTGGTCAGAGGTGAATCTTCGAAGGGGAAAAAGTTGTAGGTCTGTTTGTTTTTTTTTTTATTAACAAAATCGTCATGAAATTGCTACTTGACTGAGTGACAGTAAACGCACAGCCCAAATCAGAGTTCATAGAGACTTGAAATTTTCAGGGTAGATTTATTACGTAGAATTGGGGTGAACGAAGAAATGATTTTTTTACACGTCATCCTACGGGATTATGGGAACGAAGTCTTGGGTGTTTTTTTAGTTCACCGATCATCTTATTATTTTTAGTTAGTATTTATTGCGTCAACAATCAAGTAATATCGATATACCTTTAAAATAAGGCTAAATAAGGAATTAACCTTTAGAAGCTTCGAAACAAAAGGACAATACTCTACTCTTCCTATAGCTGGTGGTGGTCTGTATAGGTCCTTTTGGCTTAAGATGATTCTCCTACAAAGTCCGGCGCCAAGCAGTTCAATGTGTTTCGTCAGTGCGCAGGAGCTTGCTCCATCGTACGTTGACCTCATCCTCGTTCAGGAAATGCTAAGGAGAGCTTACTCATTTCAAATAAAGAAAACCACTCTAAATGCCAGGAATATAATCTTAATATGAACTTGGGCGACCCTTTATCAGCAAATACACCCGAGTTGTGAAAACTAGAAAAAGGCAATTCGATCCTAATTTTGGTATAAAAAAATTCAGTCACTTAACATCAAGAAATGGAGCCCCAGCATCAACCGGCGTACAAAATAACCATTTTCCGTGAAATTTAACACATTGAAAAAACCGCCCGAGTTGAAAGGGAAACCCCGCAAAAATCCCATTTTCGTCCCATGTCCGACCTTTTCTCGGACACAATACCTCGCTATATTTACGTATTATAGAAGAATATTCCATAAACGTCAATAGTACGTGATCTGTTACGGACATTACAGAAACCAGATGCTCTTCCACATTCGGCCTTATCGTAACTTGACACCAAGTGAGATGAAGGCCAAGCGCTTACAATTCGTAAAAAAAAACCCAGCCAATTGCAAGTCAGACACGGACGGTTGCATTATGTTCTGGAGCATTCATAGATTCTGACTCACGCTTGGCTAATTTTATAATTTTTGCTTGCTTTAAAGACAACAGACCAAGTTTGAACTACATTATGTAGGTATTACCGTTTTCACTATAAAGATAATATAAAAAACGTAAAAAAGGACGTCTCTTGCATGGGGCCCCTATATTTTTTTAATCATTAAATCAGTTAATAAAACTTTATTCTCCGAAAAATCAACCTTTTACGAGTCAAAAAGATACAGACAGCCCTTTCAAGTTTAGATAGACATACAGCGTAGGATTATAAGGTCCTGTCAGCACCCTCTGGGTACGGCACCCTAAAAATAATAACATTTATTGTACCTGAGAAATTAGATCGAAAATAAATCCTTACGTTATTACGTAAGGATTTATTTTGGTTATGGCTTTTGACGTTGGCAACTATATTTCCTGTTAACATATTTGTTGGGAGGAAGACGGTCATTATGAACGGTGAATGTTGGATGGATGAATATGGATTGTACGCGGCTTAGGGCGAATTGTGTATGAAAGGTATTCGTTTCCATTTCGAATGGAAAACATTTTTCATCTATCATGGTTCTGCAGAATTTTGCATACCGTGTTCCCCTGTTCCTGCCGTAGTAAGTGCCTTTTTCGCAATGTCTCAGGAGCGCAACTATAACACAAGTGTGTTGTTGGGACAGTTCCAACAACATACTGCAGGTATACCTGACCGATAAGACAATGATATCGTAGACCTTTTAAATACAATGACCTTAATTAATTTTGGCGCAGACCAAAATTAACTTTTATATGCTGACCATTTACATAATAAGCTGACTGTTTATATAATTAGCAAAACATTTATATAACTAATGAAATATTTAATATTACAGGACATTAATTTCACGCAGCGCCATTTGATCCCAAATTAAGCAAAGCTATAAATATATGGGAACTAGATTACCTACGGATATATATATTTGTATACTTTTTTGTAAATACATACTTATCATACAATATTCAATTAACTGACCATTTAATAATTAGCTAACCGCTTACATAATGTAAGAACGTTTGCCTAGACTCATAATTATAAGGGATAATTATGACCTGAATTTGTCATGATCGTGACAATAATAACAGGACTTAGCTGAAAACTAGCGTAATAGGTACATACCTACCTACTAGGTATTGTTACTACTGCATACAGCTGATCTAGGTCCTGTTTATTGAAACGTATCATTTTTGACGATAGGTAAAAATAATTCAAGGATTTAAGTTTTTTATTTAGCTATGTGTATATAGTTTGTAAATAGTTAACGTTGATAGATAGATAAACTCTTTATTGTAACCCAAAAAACAAAAATAAACAGACAAGAAAGAAAAACACTTAAACCAGGTACAATGGGCGGCCTTATCCCTAAAAGCGATCTTCTTCCAGGCAACCTTTGGATGGAAAGGATAGCAATCAGCAGACAAAGCGGTGCACTAAAATTAACATTAATTTATATAGCTACTTATTAATAATAGCAAAACATACAAGACATTACAAAATGTATATTACGAGTATATACAATATATAAATGTACATATTAGGTACCTTGAAAAATAGGTACGTATCGTATCTGCCTGGGACATCAGTCAGGGCTATTACGGCAGCGGATTCAGCCGAGGATCACAAAAGGTGTGTATAGTGGTCTCAACAAAGCTTACTTATTTGAGTCTTTTGGGGTCAAGACTTGGGACCGGAAGGCAAGAAACTCGGGCTGGTAAATTTTTTGATGATCCATTCAACATTTAGTTAATAACATAACAATATATAATAAATTAATTTAGTTCAATTGCAATTATTGTTTGAATAAATGTAGGTAGTTCCAACCTATCTATATAGTATGCTTTCTATTTCTCGTTCTATCACAATGACAAATCTGAAAACCCCATTTAGCATACATCCGATCGGCGAAACCGTATCACAAATGACAGGCAGAATTCTCCTATACAAATCTCCCTCCCTGTTTCGTATCTAACAAACCGTGGTTAAGTTGATAGATTAGCTATGGTTTCTGCGAATCACGTTGTTGTCTTGATCTGCTTTGATGAATTTGCGTAAACCAAGTGTGAGTGATGTATTGATTACATGCGCGAGCCTATATATATAAACCAAGCACAATATATACAATATCACAACTAAGTTGGTAGCTCTGCCTTCTGCGCTGTTGGTTGTGGGTTTGATTCTCGCCTAGGACAAGCATTTGTGTAATAAATAATACATGTTTCAGTATGATACGTCTTTATTCACGAGTTTACGAAGTATTCACACAATAATCTAGTTCCCATATTAGAAGCCCCGCTTAGTAGGCTGGTTGTGTGCAATTGATGTCATGAATGACTTATTTATTTATGTATTGTTCTATCTATATATTTATATAAATTCTTCTAGAAACAGAAAGTTATAGAAATGTTTTCAAAAATGACTGGTAATATCTGTTGTTTTATATAATAATAGGTTTTGGTTCATATCAGTGACAGCAAATAAAAGAAGGAATAAACAAAACGTCTAGTCATTTCCCATAGTCATAAACCAAAAGTTCTCGCGCACGTCCACTCTCCTCCGCTTCTCGCGACCAACTGTCATGTGAATGACGTCACGTGACCGGAAGCAGTTTGGCGGAGGGAGGGGCTTCCGGCAGCACACGCGATTGGACACTTCCGGTGCGTAACAAACTGCTGGTATATAATATGCTAATCATGATAAAGCGTTTTATTGGATTACTGTTGGGATTATGAATGTTTTGATATTATGCTTAACATGGCAAAATAAAAAATTGTGTGGACAAAAACCGCTTTAGCAAAATATATCAAATTCATTTTATTTGCTTGCTGATCTTTTACTGTTTACTATGATTGTATAGGCAGATATATAATTGATAGCAGCCAAATTGAAGCGCATAAGATGCCGTAATAAATGTACATCTTCTGAACGATTTCCACTTTCGTTAATTTAGAATACTTAATAAACATTCGTCAACAAACATTAGCAGCGGACGCGGACCGTGGAACAATAGCCTGAAAAGCATGTTCCAATAATTACCTACAATATCACGTAAATCGCCTGAACTCCAGTGGAAATGTAACTTGCCTAACAATTGGTAACATAAGTTCTAAAACTGGGAACTTATTCATCGAGCGAGCGAAATCACATAGAGCTGTGTGACATACAAATTTTGTATTTTTTGTATTTTGTATTTGTAACTATAGTAACGTAACTCAAGAGTGTCTTAACCGAATTTCATGAAATTTAATGCATCGAAAGATATGATAAATTGTAATCCATTGTCGACGGTAAATTTTGAGTTATCCGGGTTAAAAATATTATAATTTTTACCCAACATATTCTTGTTGTTTAACCGATATTTTTTTTTTAAATAAGGGTATTTTTATGTCTACAATCAAGCAGATTTATATATTGTGGTGTCATTAGAAAACTGTGACTGCACATTTTAAATAAATATTAATGGTCATTTCACACAGCATAGCTTGAAATACGGGAGCAATATAAAGGAAATGAGGTCATTTAATTTTTTTTAAAGGGGTGGTTTTTGTGATATTTGTATGCAAAGACTATATAGATGGCATCTTCAACTTTCGTCGCAGGATCCCAGTTCGAGGCCAACAACTACACTTTTAAATACCCAAGACTTCGTGCCCGACATCAGTGTAAAGGACATGTCCAAATATTATCTTAAGACCAAGGCTTTTAAAGTAGTCAAAGTATACGATAATTCACAGAAGTTAGTCAAGAATGGTGATTTTGACGATACAGTATAATTTTGAAAGAGCCTCTTTCAACAGTGGACTTCGTTGAGCTGTTAAAGATTAAATAAAAATCTAAAGATCTTTGGCCAAGCATTATTTTTATTTTATTGTCTATACGACGGGGAAGCCCTCAGCCTTCATCTCACTAGGTTACAAGTTAAGATAAGGCCGAAGTTGGAGACGCACTTCACCCGGAATCCTCACCAAACTGAGGTACTGGCTATCTTACCTCAAATGCCGGAACACAATTTTTTTAGAATGATTGTTATGGTGACAAATTAGGTAAGATGGTGGAGCCAGGCGGACTTTAAGCAAAGTCCTACCCACAAAGTACTCCCCCTGGAGAACTGGGACTGGGGATCGAAACCGGGACCTATGGATCTGAAATCGGTGGGTTAAACTACTAGACCACAGAGGCAGTTGGTATTATTTCTTACAGATTATTTCCAACGTGGAAATGTGCGGAGAGGGATATGAGTGGTTAATGGTAAGATTTAAGCTAGCTACCAGCTAGTCCGGCGAAATTAAACAAATCCCATCCTACCATCTTACCTAATTCCGTTGCCATAATAACAATTCTTAAAAAAAATGTTGTGTTCCGGCATTTAGAGATAAGATGGCCAGTTTCTCGGTTTGTTGAGGATTCCGGGTAAAGTGCGCCTTCACTTTCGGCCTTATCTCAACTTGTTACCAGGTGAGATGAAGGCAAAGCGCTTCCCCGTCGTAAAAAAAGCGTGGCCTCCTGAAACAAACCTAGCGGCGCTTGGTCATCACAGAAGCGCAAAACATTGGTGCTTGGAGCCAAGTCAAGAGAACGGTGCAGAGAACGGACTTGCGGAATATTTATTCCGTTTCCCCCGGAAAAGGGCAACAAATTTCTGCTGGTCCCTTACGTAACGTTACGTACGTACCGCGTTGGGACAAACTCTTTTAGGAAACGTTCTTGAGACGCTACTAGAGAGAAACATAAGTTCTCAGATATTTTTTGTTGTTATTTACACTGTTTTAATCAATCAGCATTGATATACATGAAAACGCATTAATAATTTTCTAACAATCGCCACAAACCCAGAGAATGCTCTGAACGTAGTGACTACCGCCTTTTGTAAGCACAGGAATAATAAACACAATATAAATGACAATAGGGCCATTATCTGTAATAGGCACCTGTGTCAATTTGACCACGTTGGCTAACTACGGGCTTCGTGGAGACAGCATTCAAATGGTTTTGTGTGTATTCATGTTTTGGTATACGCTTCTAATGGCTTTTGTAAAGAATCTACATACCACAAAGAAATTGATGTTGTTTTATTGACATTTTGCTGTTATTTATTTTTGACAAAAAGAGACGTTTTTTTTATCAAGCATGAGAATTACTTTCAAAATAAATAACTGGCATTTTTTTATTCTACGATTGGGAAGTCCTTGGCCTTCAGATCACCTGGTATCAAGTTATGACACCAGGTCGAAAGTGGGAGCGCACTTCATCCGGAATTTTAAACAGGTAGTTTGTGTAGAGTGTCTGAGTAGTTGGCTCTCTTACCTATAAATTTCTAAAAATTTTTTTTTTTTTGTTTTGACGTCATACTCATTTAAGATGGTTGTAGCTAGGAGCGCTTGTGGGCGATTTTAAATCAAGCCCTAAATTTGGTGATATCTGGTAATTTATTTGGATAGACATAGAATTATTGAGAACTCCCTTTTTTAGTTAAAAATATTTTGATGACTTTAGAATGTTTTGCTCGTTTACGAAACCCTTTTATTGGTTATAGCAATGGTGATGATAAAAATATACATAAAGGTATGTGCCATTACGAACGAATCGTATTAAATCAATATTTTTTTAATTTATTTTCCATTTCCAAATGTATGGACAATTTCCCTGTAGTTAGATATCCTGATATTTGTCAGTGGTTCGCTTGAATGCTCATGAACAATAAGAGAAACCAAAATTATGGTCAATTTGGGTCAGATTGCCAATCGTGGGGTACAGTGGGCGGCACGGCGCGTGTGCTCTTGCCTTATTCCTTCGAGTGCCCTTGTTTGCCGATGTGTCCCCAGCCTTATAATGCGACACGTGTGCGTCGCGTGTGCAATGGCCCTTTTTATTAGGCTTTTAGTTAATGTCGTATATTCTTATTTGTAGCTCCGAATCGTTTTATGTAACTTGAGTGCTACCAACTTTAGCTACGAATTACGGTAAGCGTAATAAAAACAGAAAATGTGAGTTACTGTGTTTTGACAAGTTTGCTCGCGGAATTATTGATGTTTGTGATAGTCCGCGGAAATGAACTCATATACACGTTTTAGTTATTAAAATGACTTGACCGTCACTGGAAGATATTAATAATGAGAAGGTATATCCGTTTCCGTCGAATAGTACATAAAGCCGGTACGTATTTCCGGTCTCAGTGGTGACACCTGGCGGCCGCGCGCCTCTTTTAGTTTCGTAAATCTGTGAGCGCCATTATTAGTTCATTGGCGTTTCGTTTTCCGTCGAAGCAACTTGTGCGCAGCTGCTCAGGCTCTACGCCGTTGCTAAAATAGAACAAATTTAAGATAATATTCAACGCTACAAAATTACTAAGTTTTGTGGGCGATTGTTTTTAAAAGTGATTCAGGGTATGATGTAAGTCTCTTGATACTACACACTACCCTCGTTATTACGCAATCCACACTATAAACGGTTTTGCCGTTCGGATTTGGTACGTATTTGAAAAAAATATTTTAACAATTTTTCTGCTAAGAATTATTGTCTTGATTGTAATTCCTGTTAGTACGTGTGAAATATTTAACGGTGAAGCCGTAGAATTTCGTACTACTGGTGATTTTATTTTCAGATGTGATTATTATTTTATTGTACGTCGGAATTTTAAAGGTTATACCTATTTATGTCTCGGATATTAACTGTTACCTTTTCAGTATCCTTTTTAGGACAAGTCTGTACGGGCTGCTGGCGCAGCTGGCCCGAGCACGAGTGCTTGTAAACGTGACGAATAAATACGCTGTTATTATATTTTATCTTGAGCGAAAACATAAGTAGATATACTTGATCAAAGTAAAATTGAAAATTAAGTACTCTGATCTCCTGCACTAGCCGCTGCGGCACTTATGCTGAAATCATGAAATACGCTCTTTTCTCCGCTGAACAAATTAGTAACGCTATAAAAGGCGTAATCAAAGCTTTTTGGCTCTTCTAAACGAGTAGGAAGATAGCCAGAACAACATCTGCTTCTCGCGGGGGCAGGCCTCAGCCTAGTAAGCAGGTCCATCGTTTGCATTTACATACACATTTAGAGAACTCTGGTTCCCAATTATACGTGTGCATATGGTGATCATGCAGGTGAGCACGTAAGTAACCTACCCTCGCGGGGTGAATAACTACTATTACGGAGGTCAACCCTCAAGTGCTTACTACGAGAGCCATTACTCTAGTGAGAAAGGTCCATACATTTAGAGAACTCTGGTTCCCAATTATACGTGTGCATATGGTGATCATGCAGGTGAGCACGTAAGTAACCCACCCTCGCGGGGTGAATAACAACTATTACGGAGGTCAACCCTCAAGTGCTTACTACGAGAGCCATTACTCTAGTGAGAAAGGTCCAATTTCAACAGAGGCTCGCGGCCCAATCTTAAGGGGATATTGCGGAGGACGCACGAGTGCTCTCTTAAAGCCTACCTTATATGAATTAAAAACGATTCAAGGTCAGATAGTTTACCATTTCAATTTAATAATGTCGTAAAATTTAGTAATTGTTTGGTAATGAACACCAGTATTTGGTATTGCATACTGCATTTTCGAAACCCCCATTTACTTATCAAAATGTAAATCGAGTCTTCACTAATGCTCATCTGAGCAGACCCATGTGTGTCGGCGGGTGAATCAGCACGGCACGGCACTGTCGAAACCGCCGTAAGAAAAAGTATAGCGCTTGGCGCACTGTCCCTACGCTGAGAGAACTAATTGAGAATATGCACAAAACTCTAGCTATATTGGAAGATTAAATCGCAAATCAATCTGCTATGATATGAGGTAAGTGGGGAATTATATGAACAATATTATTGTCTCTGCCCTGTCGGGTTAGTGAAAAACCGTTCAGGATTTCACATAAATATACCTATGGGTATTCTGATATGCCTATGGGAAGCAAATCGAAAGGCTACTTGAAGCTTCGTTACGGTACTCAAATGGTTTTCCATTAATGCTACTTGATGACCAACGCTGTAGTCATCATCGGTCAAAACATTATTCTGATACATACTCAGAATTCGTTTTACTATATACTTCAGGTTTCATAGACATGAAGACAAACAAAAGGGTAAAAATATATGACAGCTTACGTCAATGCAATTATGTATATCCACTACATCGCTAGAAAAATTCTTATGTAGCTTATTATACCTAGTGTAAGCTAAAAGAAACCCTCAAAAAATTTTGCTATGATTCACAAACGAACAAACAAGGGGTCCTAAAAGTAGCTCCCCAATCACAGAGTTTCGTACTTGTACCTGTATAGTGTACATGTGTGTGTATACCGGCTACCCTCATATTTCTGGTACCAACATCGAAATGTTAACATGTATTTTTGTCAATTTTTATGTGCTTGTGCTAAACGATTACGAAGTGACGAAACCTTTAAGTGTTTTATAATTGTTTGTTATTATTGAGTTGCTACAATCTCCTGCGACTGTAGAAATTACTGTTCATCCTATCTTGAACCTTTTAAATATGAAAGTCTCACGGGCACTTTCTTTGTTTGTTTGAATGAGTAATGAGATAAATAACAATTAGAGACGACAATGACTTCGACTGAAGCGTTTGGACAAAACCCTTTTTTCTTTTAATGAATGGGTTGACCCTGTCATTGTGATAACACTGCAACATGAGATTCAATTTCCTGATTGTATATCGTAATGTAGACGTGCTTACCTACTCCGCAAGCACGTCAATCAATCGTTTGGTTCAATCACTCTGTATCGGTGAAATGTAAATCTCGGGATATGAGTTCTAAGACCGCAACAAAACATTAATTTGCTTAGGTAGAAATACAGCGGATTCTAAATAAAGGTTGTCTGGCCAAGGTATGTATAATCTCGGAAGATTAATTCTAAGCCTTGCCAGTTTTGACATCCTTCAAGAACGGTATAATCACCGACAGTTGTTTTTGTTACCATTATATGTACCAGTAGTGTTATTAAAAATCTACCCTCCAATATAAATCACAATAAAACGATGGTTGGGGTGGTCTCTGAGTATTTGTCTTCCGGCTAACGTCTCTGTTACACATCTATCAAGCCTAGCATGACCTAGCAGCGAGAACACAACTAAAATGATCTGGCATTCGGACAAGTCGCTCTGCAAACGGGCAACCTTTTATATTTTATTGCAGTGGAGCGCCATCATCATCATCATCATTCACAGATGAGTATTAGATGTCTCTTGCATATACCATACATACTCCACAGAGGGCCACTGAATAAAAATTTAATACTGGCTATCCCCAAAACCCGGGTATAACCAAATTTACCACATGTGTTAGATTGCTGGTAATTAGTGCAACAGATTTTTAATCGGATAATTTTCAGAATTTTCATTTAAAATAGAGTATGATACAAAGTCATTGCTCAAAATGGAAGTAGAATATATTCCAGGCAAGTTCTACTTGGCGCTTTGACGCACATCATCATAATGGTATCTACTTACCAGCCTGTGTTAACATAGTATTTGCGATACTCGATACCCCGAGTAGACATACTGCCTCAAAGACCGCGCATAAAGTTACAACAATGTACCTTCCTTATACGAGTAAGAGACATTACAAATAAAAAGCTAGGTATGTTTCAAGATGCGTTCAGTGTTCCATGAACCGTCTAGTATGGGTATTAGACAGCTTTTCTAATTATTATACTACCTAGTACCAAAGTGTTGATTTATCTGAATAAATCTACAGTAATATACTTCTTAGGGGTACATACCCCGATGGGAGAAGGTAAACTCCGAAACACGCGCTGAAGTCAAAACTTCAGCGTTGGAAAGGCTCTTTAATCAGCTAATCCCACTCTAAACTTATTCCATGGAATGGTTGACTAAATAATTAATTTTATTACCTTTTATTTGTAAACCTTCAGAAATAACTAATTTACCCTAACTTCTACGAGGATAGCACCATCTAAAGTCAAGCTAAAAACATGCAACACCGATCAAAAATGTTCTAGCCTATAGAATAAATTTATTATTAAGCCTACGAGGATGTGTGTTAGAATGTATGGTCTAACTAATGTCAATAACGTTGACACACCAAGCAATAGCCCCATAACTGCTTTACTCGTGTTTTAAATGATTGATTTTATCTCACTTGAAATTAATGAACAGTACCTACTTATTATGATACTAAATGTGTCTTCAAATCGATTGCTCAAACTCAAAGGTTTCATAGCTACCTTTTTGGGATGTTTGTACTCTGTTGTAGGTTCCTTATTTCAGTTTCAAATCAGTAATTGAGCAAGCGTCGTGTCGTACTTCGAGCTTACACTCTGCTCAGGCAGATGTATCTTTGTCAAACACTACTTACAATAGATCCTGATCTAACCATCACGATCATGATGTTGGTATCATGGACCAACGATTGTATTTGGTTTGGCCAATATTTGTTCATAACGTATATAGTAGTTGTTTAAAATGCTAGTCGGCCTAACCAATCCCTTTTGCTGTGGGTATTGTAGAAACTGCTTGCTTCTAAAAGATGTAGGTTCGGCGGCTAAATTAAATTAATAATTTTTATGCCTAACATTTTCCATTAGAGTTGAATTCAATGGTTCAACTGATTCGTTACAGTTTGACCAAAAACTTGAACCTAATTCATGCACCGTTGAGTGGTGTGCCCTGTTGTCTATAAGCTAGCTGGAAAATCATCTTCTAGCTTAAGCTAGAATTAGAATTTACAAAATTTTCAACAGGATAGTGGCCATTGATATTAAGCACATTCAAAAGTTTTCAGGTTCAAAATAATGAACAATGCCATACAGAATGGTTCGATAATTATGTGCATTAAACCTAACAATGCAACCTAAATGACAAATTATTATTGATAATATGATATATTGAACTCATTCAATGAAATATTTCGATTTCTTGATTAGTTTTCTAGTGCTTATAATTAATTTCTCGATGGTTTAATCTGATTGATATATAAATACTTATGTCCATTCCAGTATTCGTCATTCATAGCTTTTCTATATTACATTACCTAGTTAATAATGACATCACATTGGCGCTAGATTAACTTCCCTCATAAGTGGCGACACCAGGCGATAACAAACAGGTCTCATTATTAATATCTTCCAGTGACGGTCAAGTCATTTTAATAGCAGCGTTTTACCTGAAATAAAACGCATATTAAAATACTTACCTCACTGGAAGATAAGCTTTTATCGCTGCCTGGTGTAACTAAGCCAATGAACTAATAATGGCGCTCACAGATTTACGAAACTAAAAGAGGCGCGCGGCCGCCAGGTGTCACCACTGAGACCGGAAATACGTACCGGCTTTATGTACTATTCGACGGAAACGGATATACCTTCTCATTATTAATATCTTCCAGTGAGGTAAGTATTTTAATATGCGTTTTATTTCAGGTAAAACGCTGCTATTATTGAATGCGTATTAATTCTTTTAATACAGAAATATACAGATACCACTTGATTGAGTCCAAAAAACCGACGCTGGTTTGTGCATACACACTCGACAAGTAACTTATTCAACAAAAACAATGCAAAAAGATCTTGATTACAAAACTGGAACTTGAAAATGTCTGGATAGATCCTACAAAGGTTTTGCCATAACCACCAGGCTTGGTAGATGGAATGGTGATCTCTGTAAAGAGCAATCTTTATAGCTTTTATAATAATTTCGTATTGCAATAAGAAAATGCACAGAAGTAAGTTGCTTTCTTTCTTCTGCGTAGTCCCTTAGTTGGCTTTTAAGACATCCGTGGGCCGAAGTGAGAGAGTTGATTTCTGCGCGATAGATAGGTAAAATATGTACAATAGTGAGCACTTTAAGTTATAAACCTATGAGTATGTGTTATGTAATTAATTTCTTAAGACGACATCATATTTAAAGCAACCAACCATCTAATTATTCACCCTATTTCATCCAAAATATAAATTCACAACAGCAATTAACTTAAAAGCCATGTTCTGCCGCGGTGTGTCACATCCCTTATTTAAGGGTCGAGGCACACGTGGCGTCTCCGCCCACGTTTAGCCCAACGACCGCACTGATGACGCCTGTTAATAAATTTTGAAAATTATATACGCATCGATTTTGGCTGTGGCAATAAAACATTTATCAAATGTTAGATCATAAATATAAGAGTTTTAGAAACTAAAAAGAAAACCGACTTCAATGAAGAATATGATGCAATTTAGTTTACCTAGATGACGTATTTTTTTTTATTGATTTTTTGACTAATGGATGGACACTTCAAGTTACATATAATATTTGAAGTGTTCCATCAATTTCTCCAGGTTTCCATCATTAGATCCTGACCTGATGACAATGGGATAACCTGTAAAAAACCCTTCCAAACAACTAAAGATTTTTCGAAATCGGTCCAGGCGTTATTGAGTTATCGGGGAACATACAAAGATTCCGAAAAATTTAGAACCTTCTCCTTTTTTTTTAAGTCGGTTAAAAAAACAAACATTGATGAAACAAAATATTGAGATCAGTAGATTTGGATATAGAAAACTGGGAGCATTTTAAACTTGAAATTAGCTGCGCGTGTTAGTGTATCCAATAGCATGCGACCCTAACACCATCAAACAGAAAGTTAATAGGCAATTTCTGGAAAGGCTTTCTCCTTACCCAGGCAAGGCAAGGGAAGTCAACCCATGAATAAAAAAAACACTTTTATTATAAAAGTTGGATGTTCTACATTGTCTATGCATGAATGTATAAAAAACAAAAAGTATGACCCATTGAACAATGTAATGATTCTTGTTTATGTAATTCAGATACCTTATTAATTGATAGTCATATCCAGGCATCTACTCGATAAATATTTTTTATATCACCGATTTATGTGGATATGTTCTATTTAAAATCAAAGGCATTGAGAGTAATTTAATTATCAAAATAATAATAGAAACCTCACTTGTTATATACTATATATAACTTGCTTCTTCTTTTATCCCAAAAATCAAATCAAGATCAAACCCCTTTCACAGGAAAATTCACCGTTTGACAGAATCCCTACAACTACATTTTAATTCCCCACAAAGCAACCCTTTAAAAATAAAACATCTCACTGCCCTCCCGAAGATTTTTCAATAACTTTAAGCCCGTGTCAATAGCCTGACCCCACGTCACAGTGCACCCCCAACTAACCCCCATTGTCACTTTCACATTGACAGCGAAAACTGTCAACTGTCAAAAGCAGCAAGACGGTTTAAACTATGCATTCTGTATGAAGTGTATTGTGTTCGCGCGGCGGGCGTTCGATTTCTGGATGAGAAGCTTTCTCGGTGATGTGCGCTAAGCTCTACTTCCAAAAGGAAACTTGATGTCAAAGACGATGTTAATGTGTGTTATAAGAGTTCTAGATTTTTTTTATTGTACGACGGGGAAGCGCTTGGCCTTCATCTCACCTGGTTACAAGTTTAGATAAGGTCGAAGGTGGAGGCGCACTTCACTCGGAATCCTCAACATACTGAGGAAGGGCTATCTTACCTCAAATGTCGAACACAAAAATTTTAGAATTGTTACTATAGCGACAGAATCCGTTATCTAGTTCCCATATCACAAGCTTTGCTTAGTTTGGGACTAGATTGCGCTGTGTGAAATGAATGTCCTGTGATAAATAGAGTTAAAGTAAACTATGGTTTATTAGTTTTTAAGGTACCCACTCATATGAGTACTGTTAAATTATGTAGGTGCTTATAAATAGCTTGAGACCGTAGACTATGTAACATAAGACTTGACTCTGTCCAAAAGATAATAATAATTATAATAATAACAAAGTGTTAGTGCAACTTGTGAATACTTCTTGTCTTAATTTACACTATTGTCAGTCAGACACAGTGCCCTCACTCAGTGGTTAACACTTGGCCTTCATCTCACCGGGTTACAAGTTGAGATAAGAGCGAAGGTGGAGGCGCAATTCATCCGGAATGATTCTAAATGCCGGAAAACAATATAGAATTGTTATTATGGCGACAGAATTAGGTAAGATGGTGGTAGAGCCAGGCGGACTTAAACAAAGTCCTACCACCAACCAAACATATTTACAATATTGTACTCCCCATGGGGATCGTACCTGGGGCCTCTGGATCTGAAGTCGGTGGATTGAACCACTAGATCACAGAGGCGGTCAAAAATGTTATTGGTGTTTTAGAGGCCAGAGGCCAAGCAACAGGTTGTTGTGTAATAACTGCGCACCACGAGATCCAGCATGCAGCCATTATACTCTAACCAACACCGACCGCAAGCTATCCATTTATTTTCTGTGCTCCCAGCTAAAGTACAAAAATCATAGCTTCCAGATCGGTTTATTTACAAAAACCGGCTGCATGATAAAAAATGTTTCAAATCTTATATTGCCAGCTCAACAAAAGAGTTAACTCACGCCGTTCTGCCAATTTGATACAACTTAATAGCTTGATACTTCACCTCACAATACGCTGACCGTTACGGTACTTGTTTCATTCGCAAGATAAAAAGCGTTTTCTTAACAACAAGTATGAACTTTTATTTTGGGAGTCACGGTATAAATTCGTGACTATGGCCCGAGTTTTTGTTATGAAAAAGGCGACTGACCCGATCTGTAGTGTGTTTACACTTGCGATCTACTAGCGCTAGTACCATACAAGTGCGACACATAACACGACATAGCTTTATCAACGTAAGTAGCCAAGACTGATGGAATTAATGGAGAATTATTTTACGGAAGCAGACTAATTTAATACGATCTCTGGTTACGACTGATCTAAAAAAATCATAGTATTCGTTTATTATACGCAATATTAGTAGTAGTAGTATACCTAATACGAAATGGTGTGTTGTACCCAATCTTGAATCGAATTGAGAAATACACTTTGGTACCTACTTATCCATTATTTTTCTTTCTTTGTGTGAATAAATACTTTTTCTAAATATCAATTCGTCTTTACAAATATGTAAAGATGGCCAAAGACCTAACATTACAATGTAATTTCAAAGTTTAGGTTACTACCGATTCTGCTAAAAACTGACCCTAAAAGAGAAATACTTGCATTCGTTTATTTGAAATTACGTTAGTGATACCAACGACAAAAACAAAAAAAATATAAACACTCAGTAAAAAAAGTAGATCTACTAACCATAAAATAATCATTCAAATATTTTAACAACTAAATCAACGCAGCGCAACGACTAAAAAGCATAGGTACCGATTTTATAGTTATAGGTACTTACATGGATACATTCATTATAAATGATAGATTATGGGCTAGCCAACTAAATCACACTAGTCATAGTAAACGGAGCATAGGCATTGTGTAATAATAGTTAATTCGATGACGTTCAGTGAATAGCATGATAACGTCGATCCCATTGTGCCTCCTGCCCATTTTTGTACAGTTAGTGTAACTTCGATTACTATTGATCTGGCGTCCGACTGCAGACCATGGGCAGCGATTGCAGACCTATAATGTGAGATTCTATAATAAGCTTCCTCAAAGCGCCACCAAACTCTCTGCTCGTAAATTCAAATTGTATATAAAGAATAATTTAATTAAAAGTGCCTACTACATAATTAGAGATTATATCGACGATAAGAACGCGTGGCCCGATGTTGCTATACCAGTTGACAGCAAAATGGTGATTTCTCAATGTTAACAAACTGCCCATTAGGTAGATAGGTAATAACAAAATGTTTTAAGATTAAGTATTTAGGTTTATGATGTATATACTTACAATATAATTACAAATTGTGTATCTAAATGTTGAATGGATCATCAAAAAATTAACCAGCCCGGGGTTCTTGCCTTTCTCCTTGTTGTCTCCTTTCTGCTGGTCGCAATTCCGAACAGGTGGTAGTATCCTAAAAGATCTTAATGAATAAAGAAATTTTGATTTTGACTTTGACTTTGACCATGGGCTGCAACTGCTAACTGCAGCGTCAACTAAACAGAGTGAATGTTAGAAAGCTTTAGAAAGAGATTATCCGGGGAAACACCATACCAAAAATGTATTACAACATTAATAATTTTTGCCATAAAGTAGCATCAGCCAGCTCCTCAGACTAATAAGGATTTTGGGGTTGAAGTGCGCTTCCACTATCGGCTTTATCATAACTTGAAACTATGTTAAATGAAGGCCAAGGTTTTCGTTATCGTACAATAAAAAAAAATGCTTTTCGCACCACTTGCACCACCAGTCAGTTGCATCAATGGCACTGATTTATATTCGATTTGATGGTTTAAATTCATAATGACAGGGTTCGAATACTATCAATAATTTCTGAAATTAATGGATACTAGGAAGGAAACGGGTATTGAATTATTAAAAAGACAATCAAATAACAGAAGGTTCACAATAATTGAAGGCCACAAGTTATCAAAGTCGGTACTATGGTACGTAATCATAGACCATTAGGACCTGCAAACAGCGCTGCGTTTTATCGTAATAAAAGCCTTTTACAACAGATAATGACACCTACAAGGGTAAGGCTACGCTTTGAATGAGGTTTAGCGAAACACAAACTAGCAAAAATCGTTCTGCGGCGTTCTCGGGTTTTTTCAACAACGAGCACAAAACGTTATCAGGCGACAAAATAAGTAGGTACCTATCAAATTGGTACGTTTACGAGTACATAGACAAGGTATGTGAATCACACACCTTGTTGATAATTGGACAATTCGAAAAATGTTTGTTGTACACAAAACTCTGTGTCTGTGACACTCTAAAATGAACCGTATTTCAAAGTCAAAGTCAAAGTCAAAGTCAAAGTCAAAGTCAAAGTCAAAGTCATATTCGCTACCATACAAGGAGAAAGTTAATATCACTTACCGGCTCGTAATGCATCCATAGGCACGCTGGGATACGGTATCGAGTAGGGATACCCCTCCTTCCTCAGGGTCTTGGGCTTCCTCCGCGGCCGGTACTTGTAGTCTGGGTGCTCCTTCATGTGCATGGCCCGGAGACGCTTAGCCTCGTCAATGAATGGCCGTTTCGCATCTTCTGATAAGAGCTTCCATTCTGCACCTGTAGACAAAATTATAAATTAAAATATGTACATAAAATCTTCATGTGACTGACTAATAATCAATGCACAGTCCAAACCAGATATCTTCTTGAAAATTTCAGGATTGCTTTATTTTGCACCGTAAGAGTTCATTTAAAAAAAATTAGGTAGGATGATACGAAGTCCCGAGCGTTTCTTTTGACAATTGTGAGAAACCCTATAAAATTTGGTAAGCTTATTAGCTTCCGAACTTTTATAAAAACTCATTAACCAACTTGTAAAAAAGCTGAAAAGTAATTTGCCCTAACCATCGTTCATTGCGAAAAACAATAGCGATGAATCGATACAATATAATCGAACGACCCGTCTCCCGATTCAAGAGACTAACCCTTTGTCTCCCCCCATTTATAGAAGGCTGTATTCATTCATCGCGGAGGGGCGCCATCGGCCATTGAAATAGACAAGACAATCCCAATTCAGACGAGCATAAAAGCGAAAACAATGTCGCTAACATAGAAAGGAACAATCCGGCTCATAGGACCAACTTTTGTCCCGCTCGCGCTTGTGAAGTTCCACAAGTAAGAGAGAGAGACGGGACCAACAATGGCGGAAAACGCCGCCTAATGACGAATTTGCGCTTTTCATTCCGCAACAGAAGTTTTTCCCGGTTCCTCATTATTCTGTCGATACTTTGGGGTGGTCGGCTATTCGGCCTTTGTTGCTACACAGATAGGACCGTATATTCAGTGCCATTGCCTACAAAAGGTGATTTGGCTACGTTTTTATTTAGCAACAGAAATGGAGCTGTTTATTTGTCTGTTACGTTTCGATTGTTTGGGGATTTCGGGCTTAGAAATGAGACTGCAGGGACTTGAAATAATATTGCGGCGCAATCGGCCGTTTGAGTAAAAAAAACCCTGTAGATAGTATCACCCTCGTACATTTTGAAGCTAGATTAAATATAGTCTATGTGTGTAATAATTTTCACATGTGTTTGCAAAAATTATTACCTATGTCGCTATTTCAATATATGTTTTGAAGAAAACATACATAGTGTATACTGGCGAAAATTCATTTGGATTGGACATGCCATTTCAAAACGATTAATAAACTACGTTTGTACTGAAGTGCGAACATCAGTGGTACTCTGGTATCTCCATAATAAGTATTCAAAGGCTCAATTGCTAGGCATTACTGGGCTAATCGTATCGATAATACCTACTGGTTTTGAGCAAAATCGATATGAATGATACAATAATATCCAAGGCTTTTGTAATCGCTTCTGTCTTTCCAGACACAGCAATACATTGAAAGCATTGGCAACTCAATTTGCATACGACAACAGAACAAAAACAAATATATTCAGGTAGAACAATACTCGAATGATATATGAGAGCAGAACAAATGACTGAACTATAGTTTTCCAGCAGTGCTGTGCACGGTTGTCGGTTTACTTCGCTATTCATTGCAAGCAATTAATACTTATAGTGCTGGGATGATGCCGGTCTTGTTTTAGCTTTCTTTAGTCTTGCTTTGGTATGTTAAGAGGGCCCTGGAGTACCGCTGATTTTCGCTCTCCAGTACAAACGTAGTTCATTTTTAATTTTGAAGTGGTAATTCTGACTCACCTGAAATTTTGCAGGTATCATTGGAGAGAAATCATCTGTCTCTGTGGAGCGCTACCTTTTCTAAAAACGCAATAAATATTAAATGAAATGGAAAAGAGTGTTAGTGTGGAGAAACTCTTTCCATAATTTTGGTTTGTATTCGTTTTTTAGAAAAAGTAATGCACCACAGACACAGATTATCCCTATCCGATCCTATTCCGATACCTGCAAAAAATATTTTGAATCAGACTCGCCATTTCGAAATGAAAATGGAACTACGTTTGTATGGGAAAGTGGGACTACTGGGCCTTCTTAAATGAACTGTTTTTAGGAACTACTAGGATCACTAGGAGGTAGATCACACTACCTCCTAGTGGTCTACCCCGGGCAAAATAATCGCTAGCTTTTACTAGCGGTTACGGCTGAATGATCACAACACTGATGGTAGGACCTGTAAATGTCGTGGTCCGTCAGTGCCTTCTCATCGAAGACCTCATCCTTGCTCTGGCCTAAAGGTAGACCAGCATAGTTATTTTCAAACTTATGAAAAGCTTTGTCGGATCGAATTCGGAAACTTCCGATGGAGATTCCGAGAACGCTATTCTTAACTTCGAAACCTGAATATTTTGACATTAGAATTAGATGCTTCGCACAGGTTTTCAGAAATGGTGTGACAATAGCGTTGGAATCATTCGGATTCTATGTTGGATTCGACAAAAAGTGATGTTTCCGATCCGAACATTTCCGAATGTTTGAAAATATCTATCAGTTTTCAAGCATTCGATCATCATACATGTTGATTCAGTTCTATGATAACCATCATTACATTGAACATTTTAAAATTTTATCAACGTATACCTACATTGTTATAGAACTCCAACGAATGGAGTGTAAAAATATTCGTGGAAAATCTTTGTACAAACTTTCTAGATAGCAAGTCCAAATGTTTATTTTTCACTTACAGAACTATAAACCCTTTTAAAAAATGGTCCATTACAAGCTACACCGGAACGGGACTGAGCTGAGTTCAAAGTCTTGCGCGTAAGTTTTCACAAATGTATCCCACCACTAGACCGCAAGACACTGTGTCATCTACAATGGCGAAGAATTTTTCATTTACCTCATTGTCTTCACACAATAATAGCATAATTGTAATGTAAATACATGTCGTGTTTAAACGACATTGAGGGTAATTAATGCGTTTGTACTATTTTACATGTATTATTCTGTGGTTTAACATTATGGCAAAGATAAGTTATTGCACAGAAGCTTTTGTTTTGAAGTGCCTACAATGTTCTGTATTTGTTTTATCTGTAGGTTATTAATTACTAATTTATCTTTTGTTACTGCAATAATGGGTTATGGCCTTGTTCTTGTTTTTATATTAACCAGTGTAGTTTTTTTTAATTCTACTTCTCTGCCTTCTGCGCTGTAGGCTATGGGTTCGATTCCCACCCAGGACAAGCATTTGTGTGATGAATATAGATGTTTGTTCTGTGTTTGGGTGTTGAATCATATAGTACGTATGTATTTACAAAGTGTATTTAAATACTCTATCCGTAATATAGTTCCCTTATTACAAGCTATGCTTAGTTTGGGGCTAGATGGCGCTGTGTAAAATTTATGTCCCGTAATATTTATGATTTAATATTGATTATTTATTTACTTTTCTTACAGTCTTAAAATCTAACAATGTCATTCAAATTGTGATTAAGTTTTTTATTTTTTTGGGAGTACCTAGTATTGTACTAAATATGATACAACACCTAAACAAATAAGACAGCAAAAATATCTTTATTCACAACATTAATGTTTTTCCCGGGTTGGAATCGAACCTACAACTAACAGCGTACCGCAGTAGGCAGAGCTGCTAAAAATTAAGCTGTGCGGTCAAGTTTGCTTTTTTTTAAAGTAAATAAATACTTTTTTTTTATACTACTAGGAGACGGGACAAGCAAGTAGCGCACCTGGTGTTAAGTGTACTCTTGCCTATGACAAAGCCTTACTGCATAGGTCACATCCACAAGAAACATAGCCTACACGGCACTGCATTGCGCCCGTCAACTTGAGGCATAAAGGTGTTAAGCCTCACGTACCCGTAATTTCACCGGCAACCATACCCTTCAAACCGAAACACAGCAATGCTGCTTGGCGGCTGAAATGAGTATGGTGGTAGTAATTCTCAGGACGAGCCATTTCACTAGGGGCTTCTGCTACTCTTAATCTTAGATAATTATATACACAATAGAAGCCTCAATAATTGTAAGAAGTCAAATCATATAAATGTACTGATAAATGCAAAACCATTTCTTATCTCAATGATAAAACAGAGTAGGTACAATTTAATAGGCAGGTACCCTCAATCTGAGCCACTAAAACTTCAATGTAATTAGAACGATATTACAAAAGCCACGTGTATCGACACTTCAAAGTGTTGCCAGTGGTAATTATTTCCTACAGCGTTGGGGTAACAATGCCGATTGCTGGCAGCACTGAACAAATGATTGTCCGGCTGCATCGGAATAAGGTATGATTACTTTTTGTTTTATATTTACTTTATGGATCTATCTATACGTATCGATTCTATGGTTTTTTGGTTAGCTAATTAAAGGTACTTAAGTAAAGGAGTTTCAAAGAAATAAAGTAACTCGTAAGTATCAATGATTGACGTTTATAAAATGTGTATTTAATTTACTTTTTAGTCGACTTTGTTACTGTGAAGTTAGGAAGGGTGCATGGAAGTTTTTGGCTTCCGCCAGCTAAACTTTGAATAATGAGTTTACAACTGAAACCTTTCAAGCTTCCAAGGAGTTCGATAACTCATAAACATCGTTTAATATAATACGTAAGGCATTATGAATGAAACTAAAACAAATCTATGCGCAGCACCAATTGAAAACATATTAAAAGATACATTATTGTGCAAACATAGGCAAAACTGAGAATAAACGGTCAATAAAGATATGAAACAAGCACTCATAGAGATATGAAAGGTAGACATGACGTCTCTATTGCAAAACAACAGACAAGACACAGATCTTTTACATAACATAGTGGGTGTATTGTCAACAACAATTGCAAAAACAACATACAGTACGTAACACACGTTAGGCACAATACTGTTCACAACAAAGCTTTCCTCTCTCTACGTTGTATTAAAGCTTCTATTGTGTCGAGAATCGGACGAAAATGCTCTTCATTACTCTGAAAGCTTGTGTGCCGTGCGACAATGGTGAAAAGACCCCCCCTTTGAGGGTGGGGGGGACAAAGACGCATGCCGAAGGAGCTCCCCTCTTTCCCCTTTCGTCCGTAAAATTGAAATGGTAAGAAATGCTATTTAGGTCATGATTTTATTAAACGTGTTAATAGGTTTTTGTTGATAACTGTTTGGGGGACTGAAAAGCAGGAAATGGTGAAGTTAAAGACTTGAAGAGAGCAAAGCGACTTGACAGAATGTCCATTTAGTTGTGGAAAGTCTCGTATTAAGTAGGTACTTACAAACAACTTTTTTGTACAGGAATATTATTGACTCTGTATCAAGCGCTCAGGATTAGTTAAATAAAAAACTTTTACAAACTGTTTTAGTTTTTTCTTTGTGTTTAAAAACGGTTTGTCTACTTCCCAACTTACACCATGAGAAATGTTTTCAGAAGCAATAGCTACGATAAATAAATAAAAATAAAAATAATTTATTTCAGACAGAGTCCATAGTTACAAATTACAATAGATTTAAACAAAATTACAATTACAATTACCAACTACCAACATAAAAATAAATTATTCGATAATATTAGAAATACGAGCAAACATAGATTGTATAAAATGTCATCGAAAATGGAAAATAAGTTTATCAAATTATAATTGAACAAAATATAAATAATAAGAATAATAATAAAAAAAGCTCACAATTTTAGCATTGCTCGCACTAGGTACCTAAGTGATGTGTAGCCGACACATTATGCATTAGAAAAGGACAGTCCACGCGACCCGCTATAACTCGCAGGATGCCATAGACTGCCGCGGACACGGCTTAGCCGAATAAAATATCACATTCTGGTGGATTCAAAATTCAAAATAAATGTAATTTAATTATATCGAAATTATGATACAGATTACACGTTACGATTAAGTTCATAATTTTCAATAACATGTCAGTTAGTAAATCAATGTATGATATCTTTATAGCTTAAATTGGTTTCCTAACTGACTGAATCTTAAACCAAGTTTGTTCACTTTGTGATAAAATGGGTGGGTGTTATTAATTATGTTATTATATATAATTATTATTTGTGTAAATATGGGTGCAAACTTTGTTTGTTACATGCACGAGGAAAGAAAAACCTTTTTTATTTTAAATATGGTGTTACAGTATGGCTAAGAGAACATGTATATCATCGTATTTCAACAAGCCTAATAGCTCAGTTGGTAGTAGCTCTGCCTTCTGCGCTGTAGGCTGTTGGTTCGATTCCCACCCAGGACAAACATTTGTGTGAATAATATAGATGTTTGATCTGTGTTTGGGTGTTGTATCATATAGTACGTATGTTTTTTACATAAGTATTTAAGTATTCTATCCGTAATCTAGTTCCCATATTACAAGCTATACTTAGTTCGGGGCTAGATGGCGCTGTGTAAAAAAATATGTCCTGTTATTTATTATTTATTCTCGTAATCACACTGGTATGGCAAATTAGTTTAACCACCAGGTAACGGCCGTAGCATGTATGTAGAAGCAAATTTTGCATCCTTAAATCCACGTGTTTTAAATCTACATCTACGGATATATATACATTATTTAATTTATTTATTCAGCTTAAATACTACTAGGTACCTACGAACTGAAAATGAAGTAAGCAAACTTAAAACTAATAGTGATAAAATACAAGATAGAGAGATTTAAATATATTAAGATTTAAAGTTCGTATGATGCGCAATGTAAACATTGAAAAAGAATACTACTATCGTATTAAAGCTGCGTAAAAAGCCCTGAGCACTGCATGAGCTGTGGCTGCGAATAAGGCCACAGCGCTGATTTTCAGTATAAGGCTTATGTGACCTGATAAGTGGGGGGCAATCCTTTTCCTAGATACTGTTTATGTATAAATATGATAATGAATGGGTATCAAAAAATATGTAATAAAAAAGTAGATAACAAAACTATTATCGAACTGTATTAAAAATTAAAAAAAAACATAATTTTGTATATTTTTTCTGTAGTTTAAATATTTGTATTGTATATAGGCATTGTTTATATTTGTGTTGTATATGTACGGCATAAAAATACTTACTTTTAAATGTAAACGAATATAACTATTTTGAACTTGAATAATGACTGTTCAAGTCTGACAACTCCATTAGTAGTACTTACTGCGATGAAGGCAGTGGGTTCGATTCCCATCCTGGAATAACATTTGTGAGATTTATAGAAATGTATGTTCTGTGTTCGGGTATTGTATTCTAAAAAAATGTTAATAAGTATTATATCCATAATCTAGTTCCTTTATTACAAGCCTCGCTAAGTTTGGGGCTAGATGGCGATGTGTGAAATTAATTTCCTGTAAAAATAGAGGGTGTTATGTTTCCGACGCGGCATATGTTGTCTGTTACCAATTTACAACGATTATCCTCGGTTCTATGTATAGTATCGTCCGTTTCTACGGAGCATTTTTTGTTTCACCTCATTTTTTTTCCTAATTAAACCGCATCTCTGCCATGCTCATTCCATTGGTCTTCTTCCACCGAAGGCATGGCCAATAGCACCGTGAAGAATCGCCCAAAGAATTTCTCAAAGAAAATAAAGCGAGGCGAAGTACAGAGTGAATGGGGAATCTATTAAAATCGTAGCGAGGTGAATTCGAACAGAATGACTTACATTTTGTCGGGGTGGTTAGTTTTCGTAGATTGCGTAATAACATGACGAAATTTGTTTTATTTCGTCCATGGTGATAATGAGGTTTTTGTTTGCGATTGAGATGCGATCGGCTGACTGTGGTGCCTGAACGTTCTGGTATACAATTCACAACAATTGAACTAGATGGCGCTGTGAAAAAATTACTGAAATTTTCCATCCGCCATCTTTTTTTATATAAAATGGATAAGCATTTGACCTCATAACTCAGCATAGCGTAGAAAATAAAATTACAAAAACAATACTCGAATACTCTTGCCACTAATGATTTACGGCCCATGTTGTCAAGTGGTTCACCCAATAGTGTTAGATCCAGAGGTCTCGAGTTCGATCCCCAGGGGAGTACAATATTGCGCTTGGTTTGGTTGGTGGTGGAACTTTGTTAAAGTCCGCCTGGCTAGCTACCACTATCTTACCTAATTCTATCGCTATAACAACAATTCTTAAATTGTTGTGTTCCGGTTTTTTAAAGTTAAGGTAGCTAGTTCTTCAGTTTGCAGAGGATTCTGGATGTAATGCGCTCATTCCACCTTCGGCTTAGTCATAAAATCCTCCTAGCCGTACAATATCACAAAACCAAGGTTTGTATTAATTACATCTTTAATAATTTATTCAAGTGAGCTGTCAAACGCTTGTTTAAAAAATCCCACAATGTTTGTCCTAGATGGGAATCAAACCCATAACCTACTAGAGAAAGCAGAGCGACAACTAAGCTGAGAGGCCAGGTATCAAATAGCATGATGATGCATGATATGTCTGTAAACCTATTGATATACTAGTAGTATACCTAATAGGTTAAGGTTTTTAAGCTAAGTTTATAGTTGGAAAGCTATTTTTAACAAATCGGACTACATATCCAGCGGGATCATTCAGCTAAAGAAAATAGTAGAACCATGACCCTAGTAAAAGCCCGTGTTCCAACTAGTTGGACAGAGCATTTGGACAACTGCCCCGCAACTTACATACGATGATCAAATCGTAATATTATATCTTCAGAATCTTTCCGTCCTTTTCATTCTTATGTCATTTACAATATCATGTTAACCCTGAAGGTTTAGGGCTTAGCGTTTATGTACTTGTCATTCGCCTCTATTTACCACATAAGGGTGCGTTATCGCGACAGGGCAGACTTGTAGGGAGCGCAACAAAAATACCGTTGAAGCATTGTATCATTATAGCGCGTGGATTCAAGAACCTCTGTCGTTTACTGGCTTTTTTCTTTTTTTTTTTGCAGCGGTGATGATATTCGGCTCCTGAACTGCCTGTATAATGGGTCTGTTGGAGGCTTTGTGGCGAGGGTGTGTAAGCTATGTTTAGTAAAGTTGAAGTGGTGTGGTTGTATTATTTACAAGATCTTCTTCCTGCCAAGTTGACTCTCACTGCTTATGTTACAATCTCATATTTTTTCCAAAAAACAGTTACGTTTAGCAAAAAGCTCATAAGTAATATGGTTGTGGGTTCGATTCCCACCCAGGACAAACATTTGTGTGATGAATATAGATGTTTGTTCTATGTGTGGGTGTTGTGTTATTATGATAAATATGTATTTACAAAAAAAAATGTATTCCATTCGTATTCATAATGTATTCTAGTTTCCCTATTACAAGCTACGCTTAGTTTGGCGCTAGATGGCGTTGTGTGAAGTTATTGTCCTGTAATATTTATTTATTTATATTATGTAACAGGTATACTAAAGTATAATATCCGTAATCATATTCCCATATTACAAGATGATTGACTAGATGGCGCTGTGTGAAATTAATGTCCTTTATTTATTTATTAGTTTAATCTGCCTCCTATAACTTATGAAAATGACAAATAGTTGCTTAATGTAAATTGTAAAAATCAATGCAAAAAATAAAAAAAAAACAATTTCAATTAATTAATTCAAATGAAGTTTATATTTTACTACTGAAATTAATGTATCAAATACAAGGTTACCAACGATAGTCGCAAGGAATGACAGTAGAGAAAATGTATGAAAGCTCGCCACAGCGCCTCTAACGTATATAGATATTAAACTTGGGAGTACAAAGTCGATAATGGAACTGTCCTACATCACGTATATTTTTTTTATACGACTGGTAAGCCCTTGGCCTTCATCTCACCTGGCTACAAGTTGAGATGTAAACTACTGTGACAAACACAAGGGTTTGTTGCACACTGAACGAAATTGTCGCTGTAGCCCACGCTATGTGGCTATTATCATAAATATTTATGTTTTTTTACGTTTTTATATATGATGGGTTAGTTTGACCTGAGTCTTGCCTGGGCAAAGATGAAACCATTTTATACTCGACATAGAGGTAACAATTATTCTTTACACAGCAATTATTCTTAGAGGCAAATATCAAAGGAACTCAACTACTCAAGACTACGATAAAGTGAGCTGACCCAGAAGATGTTGGGAAAACAAGCAAAACAATAATAACATATTGCATGTACGCCCAACAACCTGTCAATTTACCTACTACAGCGGGTATTGTGCACTGGTACTAATAAATCGACAACAAAACACGGGGTTTTGTTTACGAAATCAATCGAAATGTCGCTCGACAAATGTCGATGCGCACAACAAAGGTATTCCATGCACAATAGATGGAAGTTTTTAGTTTGCGACACACGGTAGCAACGGATTCAACTAGCGATGAACTAGTTACGATGATCTAGTTACGACAACATTTGGAAATTTAAAGATTAAGAGGAACTTTTCCCCGTGAACGATAAATTGCTGAAATGCCACCTATGAAATACCTAGCTATCGCCATCTTACCTAAGCCTGTCGCCATAACAAACATTCTAAATTATTGTATTCCGGTATTTGTGTGATAGCCAGTTCTTCAGACTGCTGAGGATTCCGGGTGAAGTGCACCTCCACTTTTGGCCTTAACTTAACTTGTAACCAGGAGAGATGAAAGCAAAGTACTTTCCCGTCGTACAATAAAAAAAATATGTTTATATAAAAAAATATATCGAGAAAGTAAGCAATGCTGAACTGTAGCTACTAGCTAATGCTGTAGCTACTAGCTACAGTATCGGCTTTTTTAAAAGGAGCTGAATGTTTAGCACGAGTGATGCTTTGGTGTTGCGAGCGAATATAGGCGACGGTAACCGCTTACCAATCAGGTGGGCCAGCTGTTTGCCATCTTGGTATAAAAAAAATGATATTTATGTATGAAACATTTTTTATTCATTTTATATCATATTCTTCATAATTTAAATTGTACACAACTTACATAAAGATATTTTTTTTATACCAAGCATCCATTTGTTCCACTGATGATTTACATTCGAAAGTGTCACTGTTTTTTTATTTGTTTACCTTTCACGAGTTAACTGGACATACGGTGTAAGATTATTTTATTTTTCATCAAGATTGTAACATAATTACTTACTTATAGATGTGTACGGTACGGGGAAAAAACATACCTATACAGATTTCTATTCAACCGGTATAACGCAAGCAAAGTAGCTTGCATACCTTAATATATTGTTGATTTGAAATCAGCGTCCGTTTTTCCAGTTACGGAACGAGTACAATGCCTTCAAAAACAGACTTAATAAGCATTATCTGGGAAGGCTATCTGAATCCTAATGCTGACCCAGGAAAGCGTCAATCAGTCTTAAATCAGTTAAACTTTTAAATCCATGAAGCAAACTAATTTTGCAATAGTACTTACTTGTTTCATTTATTGTACGGTAAGTGTTTAGACTGGTTTCAAGTTTATGGTAGGCCCGAAGGAGTAAGCGCACTTCACCCAAAATCCTCAACAGACTGAGGAACTGGCCATTTTACCTCCAAATATTGAAATGGCGATAGACTTAGGTAATATGGTAGGGCATAAACAAAGTCAAACTAACTATTTGACACATCAGTTATTCCAACTTTGAACTAGTTTAAATTTATGTTCAAACAATATAACCGTGTGTCTCGTATTGTTTTCAGTGTGCGATGCACTACCCTCAATAATTTCTATCAGCTCAGCCAACTGTCGGGGCGTATGCTTACTCAGTTAATATTAATCAAGGTGGGGTCGATCATTGTACTCGCTGTAATAGCTTTACTATAGGTGTCGGGTGTTCACGTAGACTGTTTGATGTAGTCTACTCTGAGACTGTTGATTGGGTATTGAGATGTCTTGCCTCAGTTACCTTATTTGATTTTCGAACCAAATTAGAATCTGGATAGTATTTCAATGATCAAATACAAATTCTAATTAAGGGTGTCAAAAATACTAAATGAACGAAACACTGACGGTGTACATGTATATTGTAAACGGCGACTTGGAAATACGAAATTTTCAGAACGATCTGTATTATAATTCGTTAGGGATTTTTTTTCTAGATGTAAAGAAGATTGCCTGGAAAAATCTCACTTTTAGCGATAAGGCCGTCCATTGTACTTATACACTATGTCACCTTATGTTTGTGTTGTTCATAGTAATCTCTGTGTACAATAAAGTGTTAATTCATTCATTGCAATCTGTGTACAGGAAGTTTGTCTAATCAAAATGTTTTATTATCACAAGTTGCCAGCTTCAACAAAATAATTTCCCAAACAAACAGCGTGTTCAGTAAAAGACACAGCATGAATAATGCATGAGAGTATTCCAACGCACAAAGCCGGTACTTTTACGTAAGCGAAGCTTTGTTGCCGCCTCCCAGCTCGCGACTCCCGGGCGCTCGGGGAAAAATGGGAAAACAAACCAGAGTTTTTTTCGTTTTGAGCTCGGGGTTCAAAGAAAATTTAGAAATAAAGTCTATAGTTAAGATTAAAATCGAAAATTCAAACTAGTCATCGGACTTCTTTATAGATTTGATTCAGTTTGAAAACATCGAGGCCACAAATCTATGCTTAGATCTCGATTCGCATATATGCACGGTTTTTACTAGCATTTGTTAACTCGAGTAAGTGAGAATTTATCTCGTAACCATAAATTTAATTAGATCAGGAGATATCCGTCTGAGTATTTAACAACAACACTGCGATCACCAACCCAAGCCAGTGTGGTAATTATGGCAAATCTCCCATTGCATTCTTTAGCCTACAAATATGTTCGGCACTCTCGATGCGCGAATCCAACTCGAACTTTTTTTTATGAATTCAATTATTTATCACCTAATGCTATTTATTACGTGATGTAAAGTGACGATGTGACCGACGATCTAGAAGACTATCTTATTATTATTATATATTATTATTATTATTATTATATGACTTAAAAATACCCAAGTTAAATTAGAAAATGCTGAGGACGGCAAAGACATCTTGACTGTTCCCATAATTATGTTGATTCGAACAGCTTGATCTGAACGGGTGGTAGGTATATGCACTAGGATTCAGGATGTGATGATAATGAAGAGGCACAGTTTAATGCATAATGGCAGCACAAAGACAAAAAACCCGTGGTCCAAGTACGGATCTTACCGATCGCATAATAGCGAATCGCAACGTTCGTTAAAATGAACCGAATCGTATCTCTATAATCGTACCTCGCGAGTATGGAAGTCCAGTCGGTAACTCATATCGATACGCTTTCGATCGTCAAAGTGCTCTAAGTTTATCGAATAATAAAAAAAATAACCAAGACCTACTAAATAGATAAAACAATCGTGTAAATATACAAAATATACGATCTCAAACGTCAAACAAAAGAACTAGGTATCGATAATCTCGATATAATTTAACGAATGTATTCCGATTTAATCTACCGATTACTTCCGTACTTGCGATGGTGATAAAACCAATTTTATCGATTTAAACGATTCTAAATGTCAAATTAATGCGATCGGTAAGAACCATACTTGCTACGCCGTAATAATAACAGATGCTCCAAAATGTCTGCGTCCCTTTGATAGCAGTGACTACAGCACAGTTCGGAGTTAAAAAAGGATGGAAAAATAGAAAATAGCGTTTCCTCTCTCCGTCACCGGCAGAATGGCGGCCACGGCAGGTTTTATTATGTCTATTTTTCTATACTCTTCCTGTCTCTGTAGTACATCTGGCCGCATTTTGGTATGGTTCCGAGAGTAATAAGTTTGTAGTTTTTAAAATAATAGTAATAAAATATTACATTTCAGGCAAAAGTTAACCAAATTAGTCTACGGTCCATAATTATATATACCTTAAAAAATTGCATACATAATAAACTAAGTAATTAGATTTAAGTACTATAACTATTTGTTTGCAAGTCTGTACGTGACTTACATACTAGTGTTGTGTTGATTTATTTATATATTACTAGTTGTTTTATACAGTGACTCAGCCTTGAGTAAATATTTTTTTTTATAGAATGGGTTAGCTGTTGACCTCAAGGGTCGCCTGATCAATGATAAGATCTATAATAGAGCGAGTCTTCTTAGAAAATGCTTATAATTTTAGGAGTTGGGGTCGAATGTAACTTGAAGGATGGAAAGCAGCAGTTTCCGAATTATGTTTGAGACAAATAATAAAAAATAAGCTGACCAATATAAACTAACGTGCTCCATCTTAGGCCACATCTTTACTTGTTTCACATGTAAGCTGGTGGTCAAACGCTATGACTATTATTATCAATAAAAAAAAACTGTTTCTGAGTCAAGTTTTTACTTTGTACCTTGAACTTCGATTTTAACTCGAAATTTATTCACAAAAACATACAAATAATAATGTACAATTAAACTAGTAAGTACAAAGGAAGCGGTCGGATTACCTAAGGACCGATACAACTAAACAGTTCCAGACCAGTACCAGTCGAGAGCGTGCCTAAGACGCTGGCCGCATTGCCACGCTAAATAGCTAAGCTAATTCGCTGGCCTGCGTATTTTTGTCTAAGACATTTATTCATATCAATAGTATCATGGTGAATACGATATATTTTATTGTTTTCCAGCAAATATTTATAAGTATTTTACGGTTATGGATACCTAATGTTACAGATTTAGGTATATAATACTTCACCGAATGTGTGGTTTGGTACTGTCGACATTGTATTAGATAAGTTTTATTTAAATAATTTTCACGTAAATATCTGGTTTTGATTAAATGTTAAATGTGGTCTAGAGAAAATATTTTATTTTGGTTTATTTGGAAAACAAACAGTACTCAAAAACAAAATTACAATTAAACTTAATAACTACTGACCATTTAAATATTCCCGCATACCAAAAAAAAACAGACTACTGCGAGTGTACACGCACACCGAGTGTTCCAATCGCTGTATTTTTTGCATTTCGTTATGCATTCGTCATTCGTCTGCATGGGTCAATCTCACGCTTGGAAGGTTTTTTGTATTTGTAACTTTAAGGTAAATAATATTTTAACACCAAGTTTCACGTTTTTACTATTGAGATAAATTATATATAAAGATGCTCATAGTCTCATTTTTTATATTTGTTAGATATTATCAGGTAATCCTACATAATAACATGTATTCTCTAAATTTACAACCAACTACTTAAAACAAATAATAAGATACCTTTTAAAGGTTGGATAAACATAAAAGGGCGCGAAGTTTGTATATATCTTGCTTATGTCGTTATTTAACTCAATGATTCTATGCTATTTTATTCTAAGGGTCCCGTCGACACCCTTTGGATACGGAACCCTAAAACCAGTTTTGCTGTAAAAAGTATCGATGTTTCGCCTAAACGAGAATCTCGCTGACTGCCCGAGTTCAGTTACCAGCGTTGATTATTTCGGTGGCGAGCTCCCCGCTGCGTCGCTTCTGTACTTTGATTGCGCATTATTTTTTAATCTATTTCTTTTTCCGAGTTTGGCGACTTTTTACAAGAGACTCTTTTAATACGTTGTCAAGTACATTAATATTAAGTTTTTGTTGTCGTAAATTGGAATTCGATTTTTGAATGTTTTTGTTCGAGATTTAAAATTGCTCAAGTTAAAATTCAATATATGTGTAAGTTATGGTGTAGCAGGGTATTATTAATATTTTGCTTTTTGAGAACATTTTAGTGGTAAGAAGATAGGTGGGTAACACATTTTCGTGTCCCCGAAAAGAGTTTTACTGAAAGTTGTAGAGTTTTTGTGGGTTTTTTATAACACTTTGTTTTATAGACTTATCAAAATCGGGCAGTTGCTGAGAACCATGAAATTTCACCGGTTGATATATTATATTGGTTAATTTCAATGGTGATGACTATTTTATAAAATCGTATTTAATAATATCGTGAGTATTTGCATCCGTTTGGCGGCTTTAGCTCTCTTTATGTACTTAAATGTTTTTTTTTTAAACTTTTTATATGTTTGCAGAGAGATTGGTAAAGGATTCATTTTAACCTTACACCCATAAACGCAGTCACGCCACCCACATTTCAAGACTTAAATCATCACAAATGTTTCAAGTATGCCCAATTTATTTTTTAATTTTATAATTTTACTACCTATTACGATTCTTGATATACAGCCCGCCGTCAGACAAATGGACCTACGGACAGCGGAAGCTTTGTTATAGAATCCCGCTAGCACCTTTTGGGTACGTAGCCTAAAAACTAACAATAATAAAGTTCAAAATTAAACCTATAATGCCACTTGCGATTGCGAGAGACCAATTTGCAACCAAATGAGACCTTTGACCGTACCATAATCCGCCATAATGGAGTATTCGAACCACTTTGCATAATAGAAGATCACCTGACAAGTGAAACCCCTTCAATTCAACTTGCATGGAACAATCGGCAAACTAGAATTATACATATTTATTGGTACTTAGAATTAACACTGTATTAGACTATGGTACTACACAGAAAAGGAATAGACTTGTCCAATCGGGTACTAGGTAGTTACCTACCTTTATGTTACGTGTCTCACAGGAAGAAAGACATTTTCCCTGGGTTTTTTTTATTGAATGACGGGGAAGCGCTTCATCTCATCTGGTTACAAGATAAGATAAGGTCAAAGGTGGAGGCGCACTTCACCCGGAATCCTCAACTAACTGAGGAACTGGCTATCTTACCTGTTAATGCCGGGACACAACTTTTAAATTGATGTTATGGCGACAGAATTAGGTAAGATGGTGATAGCTAGCCAGGCGGACTTCAACAAAGTCCTACCACCAAACAAACCAACATATTGTACTTCCCCTGGGGGTCGAACCTGGGACTTCTGGATCTGAAATCGGTGCGTTGAACCAGGAGACTACAGATGTGGTTACTTGGTTGGTACTTGGTCATGTATATCATGCAAAACATAGCTCACCTAATCTCTTCGAGATCTCAGAATTGTGCATCTTGGGGTTCTCTTGCGCGATTTTCCGCCGTTGCAGCCTCGACCAGACCATGAACGCGTTCATGGGTCTCTTGATGTGTTCCTCGGGGCTCTTCTTCTGCTGGCTCATGGAGAGCGAGCCCATGGAGCCGATGGACATCGGCGACATGCCCATTGGAAATGGGGCCATGGAGCCTCCGAACCCGTTGCGGTCACACATAGCACCAGCGGCACTGGGAAGAAAACATTCTAGATAAGTTAACTTCCCAAGGAATGTGGAAGACTAGGAGTAGGGACATCGAAAAAGATATATAATGGTTGGATTGCGTCTAAAAGAACATGCTTGTGAATTGAGTAGATGATGAGCTGAAGGCTAGAAGTTAATGGAAGAAAGGTGTTGTGTCGACCCTGGCTTGAGTGGGATAAAAACAGGAAGATGATGAGGTAGCTTTCCAAGGCCTTTTTTTTCACGCGGCATATACCTTACATTTGAAATATTTTTATTCCAATGATGGGTCAGTGCGGAGCTTCTCGGCATCCTTACATACTTCCAGCAACATTTTTTTTTGTTTTATCAAAAGTCGACCCGTAATCTAGTACCCATATGCTATGCTTAGTTTGGGGCTAGATGGCGCTGTGTGAAATTAATGCCCTATAATTTAGATTTATATTTACATAGCTATTTAAGCATTCAAATGTAAAAAAAAATTGGGTAAGAAAAGTAGGTACCTACTCAATAGTAACCCTTATTCATTATAACAGTTAATAAGTAACACTATAAATAATAGTATTATTATAAATATTAGATTCATAATAATTTTATTTGTAATGTTATTATTTGGGTGAAGCAGGTATGCTACCACCTGCTACATTATCATAACTTGAAACCAGGTGAGATGAAGGCTAAGCGCAATCGTTCAATAAAATAAAAGGCACACTCACCATTCTCCCGTTTACTTAATCCTCATCCCATGCAACCGAGTATCCCCAAGGAGGGCTGACGACAGGCAGTTGGCCGGTCTTAAAATTTCAGCCAAAACTCTAATATCATGGTTTTGCCGACCCCACTAAGTGTGGGATAGCGGACAAGTATATCTTATACTTATATAAAATGCCAACTGACTCACTGATAACAACGCACAGCCTAAACGGTTAATTGTAGACAATGAAATTTGGCTAAATGAGTGCTAAGAAGGGTATTTTGAAACTTCGTACCATAAGGGGTTCAAAAATGGGTTGAAAGTTTTCATTAAAAGTATGCCCTAACTCTATAACCGTGCATGCTAAAAGGTCAAAATTATCATTACAGATTCCTCATATAAAATAGATTGATTAATGTACACGTGGTTTCTATAATAAACGGGTGTATTTTGAGTGCTCTTTATGCAATGGATGAATGTCAAAACTACCAAGGTCTGATGATGGAGTGGAATATTAGGGTTTTTTTTTTGTAAATAACAGTAATACACATAGCGTTGCGCATTTAAAATGATTGTATGTGTGATACTCTTCTACGAACCATGTAAACCAGGTTCTTACGATGACGACAGCGGAACTCCTGAATAATGCATGGTAATGATACCATAATGTATGAGCACTACTATTAAGTAGTGCTTATGCTTTTTAAAATCGGTATAACGAGGCACTCAACGACAAATGTTTTTTTTATTTTATTTACCCGGCCGTAGCAGTATAATAACAATGTTAGTGTGAGTATTATAGTGCTTACTTTGTGGTAAATTAATACAATCTGGCCAAACGTGAGTCGGACTACTTGCCCCTATTTTAAAAAACCAATACGCGGACGAAGTCGCGAGTAAAAGCTAGTTATGTATATACCCTAAATCCACGGAGCATCCGCATTGTATTTTTCCCGAGTATGCCGAGCCGATGCCCATCTGGCAAGAATATGACGAGGTTTGATCGAGGCTATGCGTTGAATATTAGCTACTTGCAAACCGTAGGATAAGGCATATACGGAACGTATGAATGGACGTGCCTCTGACTTCTTCTTAGTAATCTCAATAAATCCACGCTGTGAGTGGATAACTCACGGGGATAAAGTCGTGAAAATGTTTTAATTCTGCTCTTCCATATCCAACAGTTACACGCTGTAACATAATCCCTCATAATCACCAGTTTATCTCATCCCCTGCGTCTTAATATGAATATTTCACGCGACTCTGCGCGGTGTAATTGTCGCAATATAGCACGTGGTGCCGTGAACACAATAGACCCTAGGGGTGGTTATGATTTTGTCATAGAATATTCTGGAGATGTTTTGTGGAGTTTGAAATTGGCACAGGTGAATTTGATAGACCAAGTACGTATTCTTATACACTTGAGGGCATAGAAATCGCACACCCACTTCATTTTCACTATGACCCTAGATGTTTTTTAATAAAATTATCGTTGCAAATTTAAATAAACGTACACACTGTTACCTTTCTAAAAACACATAATGTCTAGACCTTCAAAATCATTAGGTATAGTAGCTACAAAACAGAGATAGAAAGATAAAGAAGATAGGTAGGTCAGGTTACTCTAATATTACATATTGGATATGTGGTAATGCTTAAAACATCCCATACGATTTTAATTAGAAATCTGAGAGAATATTTGTACAAATAATGTTAAAACCTACAATTTAAAAAGAAATGATATTGGCAGACATTATGACAATTATTTATATAACCTAAGTCCACTACTAAGCTACAACTACTACCACTTACTAGGCTGAGCTTGTACTAGGTATGGTCAAATTAAACTAACTTTATGCATAGGAAGCAACTAAATTACCTAAGGACCGATACAAAAGGTCTATAGGCAATACAAAACTAAAAACGAAACAAGACCTAATCTAAAATCTCATTGAATTAGATACCATAATTTCGTCTAACATACTTCAGTGAATAGCATGCTTGCTAATTATTGATAAACGAGCACCAAACTAATTAACCACACTTTGTAATTACACAATCTAATTCGAGATTAAATTTCAAATCGCATTCGCTAACAAATTGATTGCGACCGCGAATCCTGCATAATACAAGCAAATTGCAATAAAGTTACAGTTTATTGATTTAAACCTGAAAATCAATCAAATATTTAGTTGTTACGAGTATGTACCTACTAGTGTTGCAAGGTTAAAAAATAATATTGTGTCTAACTGATTCCACCAATAAAGCACAGAAGGAAAATACAATAAGCAATATCGGGAACAATAAGTTAATGAACTAAAATATTTTCTACTGTTTTATCTATGTTGTTTAATTCAGCTTTTTCTTTGGGGAAGATTTTGAATATTTTTTTATATTGTGTGCCCTAATAGGATATTCTTATTCCGATTCTGTTTCTAAATTTACACAAAAATCCAATTACTGTATCTACCTTACAACTTTAACATCAGCAAGCATAATGTACATAATAATGATTATCCACTTGAGGATAGAACCACTTATGAAGGTTCTGGCTGATTCAACCAATCCATTTCAAACATTTAAAAATATCTTAAAAATCATAAAAAGGGTTAATAGGATAGCCCTGGATAGCTTTGCTCTATAGTATACTTCCTATCTGAGGATGTCATTATTGCTTATACTTAAGTAAGCAATAATGACATCCTCAGGTCAAGTTGACCTTGAGACAAAAATACATAAAAGAAATATGGGAGGAACAAAAAACAAATCTCAAAAAAAAATCCAAATAACAATTTTAAAGATTAGGTAGTGACCGAATGATTTCTAATAAGAATTGGTATCTACTTCTCTTACAACAATTCAGATCACTTAAATATAAATTTTATTAACGAGAAGTAACAAAATCCCCAAGGCAATTTGCTGCGGTACCAAAATATTTCGGAAAACGTATGTTAGGATATTGTCACCCTAGTTAGGGTGCCACCCTATCTAGTCTATGGTTTGATTAATTTTAAAGTCGATTATGCCAGCTCATGCTTCAATTTTGGTGAGATGACCGATTTGTGTAGTGTTTTGTTAGATGTCTATTCTTTTTTGTCTCAGCATGTTGTTGTGAACATTATGTAACGCAACATGCCGAGTTGGACGCCAGTTAAATGTAGGTACAATAATTGTCAATCGAAATGTCATGTGTGTATGTTTTTATTGTACTTGTCTGCCTTTAAATGGTTAGTACCACAGGTTAGTACTAAGTTGGTTTGTGGACTTTGCTAGTTACCTAGTTAGCTACAACCATCTTATCTAAGTCTATCGCCATAATAGCAATTCTAAATTATTGTGCTCCGGCATTTAGAGGTCAAATAGCCAGTACCTCAATTAGTTGAGGATTCCGGGTGAAATGCGCTTCCACCTTAGATCTTAACATAACTTGATACCAGGAGAGATGAGGGCCCTTCCCAGTCTGATAATGAAATAATAACTTTTTAAACGTTTTTATGTGTGTTTTATCCTGACGTAGCTACCTACCACGTAAATGATATTGATTGTTGAGAGATGCAATCTGGGACCAATACCAAGTTGACGGATTGACGAATGTCTCTTATTTTCAGACCTATTGAGATCCCTGGAGTACTTATAGTGTGCCCTAGGTTAATAAAGGTCACCATAACAACAATTCTAAAATTGCTAGCCCGTATTTAGAGGTAAAATAGCCAGTTCCTCAGAGCGTTGAGGATTCCGGGTGATGTACGCTTCCACATTCGGCCATATCATAAAAATCAGGTGAGATGAGGACAAGCGCTTCCCCGTTGTACAATAAAAAAAAAAAAGGTTTTCGTTTTTGTCACCCGGTACTTATATTATATCGATACATGTAAAACGCCCAAGGCTACGTTCCCGAGGGAATTTTAAATTTTCGGCTAGATGTGCACATCTACACCACAAAAGAAAGCTACCCTGAAAATTTCCAGTTTATATGACCTGGTTTGGTTTAGAAAACAAACTTCGATAATCTCTTAGTCGCCTCAGAAATACACAAAAGGGTAAGAATGTTTATGAAGGTGATATTTAAGTGAATGAATAATAATATTTTTGAATGTCTCGTCGCTCAGTACAAAAACATCAAAGAATGCCCTTACCAAGAAACCACACAACCATAATGGTCAAGCATAACGTGTCCAGCAGAAAAATAAGGGAGCTTTACCCGTAGAATAACACAAAAGACAAACAAACGGTTGCCAGGTGACAAATATTGACACATACCTATAGACACACTCCCTTTTTGACCCAAATAACTACTTCCCGGAATAACAAGACTAGAAACGTCAAGTTTACGTGTTAAAAAGTTACTTAACGATGCTGATCCCGGAAGCTGAATCTAATTAGAGACACCCCAGTTACACGTTCATGTATATCGCACTTATTACATTTGACACAACGCCATCTAGCCCCAAAACGAAGCAAATCTTGTTATTGCAAACTTACGAAGCATGTGAATTTTAAGATACTTGTATTATATAAAATTGAAAATATATAAAAATCTTCTGTATGTGTGTTTGTCACTGAGCTCGGCTGGACCGATTAATATGCTTTTTGTTTGTGTTTGCGTGATTTTAGATCCACAAAAGTACCCGATAGGTGGCGGATCACTAAATAATAACAGGGGCGAAATTCCGGACGTTTTCCTAGTGATAGGTAATAAAATAAAAGTAAACTATCGAAAGAGATAATGCTATAACATAGAAGAGACACCGGCTCTGTGGTCTAGTGGTTTAACCCACCGATTTCAGATCCATAGGTCCCGGGTTCGATCCCCAGGGGAGCAATATTGTACTTGGTTTGGTTGGTGGTAGGACTTTGTTTAAGTCCGCCAAGCTAGCTACCACCACCTTGCCTAATTCTGTCACCTTAACAACAATTCTAAAATTGTTGTGTTCCGGCATTTAGAGCTAAGATAGCCGGTTTGTTGAGGATTCCGGGTGAAATGCGCCTCCACCTTCAGCCTTATCGTAACTTGAAAAATCTGGTGAGATGAAGGCCAAGCGCTTTTCCGACGTACAATAGAAAAAAAAAGAAGTGACAGACATACAGTACCTTAAGACAGACAAACATTTGTTGTAAGCCGCCGACGCTATGACGCCATAACAATCTGACAGTAGCCCGAGAACCCACAAAACAAATATTTGAACGCGGTCCAGTTCGGATCATAACTATATTTTGACTCGAAATCATTTCAAAACGATATTGCATGTGTTTTACGTGTCCTAATTGTAAGAAAGCTTGAAAAATATGTGTAATTTGCTGATGAAACTGATCTTTTCAAGACGAAAGAATTGGTTTAGTAGGCAACTGATCTAAAATATATAATCTCAGCTTAGAATAGTGAATATGAACTGAACAAAACATTTTTATCGGTTATCCAAGAGTTAGAATAATTGAAAAAACAAAATATTACAACCCATTTTACTCAACGGATCCCAACGCCAGCTATAGCTTCAAACGTAGCAAAACTTGAGATATGGGAACTACCTACATCACGGAGAATATAAGAGGCCTGTAATGGATCACGCTTAACTGAAAGGAACCTATTTAATTTGAACTTGAAGACTCCATGATTGCACTGGTACTTGACCTTAACCCTCCAAATTTGAGGTCAGTCTGATTAAGTAGTTACAATTTATATTGCAAGCTAACATTATCATTGTCTGAGCAATCTTGTGCCATATTTTCACAGGTCTATAAGATTTTGGGGAATAAAATCATTATCATCACACATTGCATAATAGGTAGATGTATCCTTACAATGAAAATATATATCCATTATCTAGTTCCGTATTAGAAACTTTGTTTAGTTTGAGGCTAGATAGCGCTAATATAATTATTGTGAAACAAACATTACTATGTATGTATGTTATTTATTATTTCATTTATCACAGCCGAAAACCCCGATCAATAATGAAACAAGACGACACTAGATACAAAATAATAAAGGCGAAGTATTCTTCAGTATAGGTAGGTAAGGTACCTATGTACGTATACGTTGAAGGTTTTTGGCGCCGCGGCTTCGCAAGATAATGCAAACTACTTAAGAGGTCGAGAGATCCAAACAAGCTCACTTAGTCTAACCAATTACGATGTAACCACGAAATGTCGTCGAGTTTCGCTACCCACTGGAGTTGTGAGGGGTTCCGTGAAATAAAACATTTAGGATCACATTTTAACTAAAATAACGTCGGGTATGAATGTGGACAGACGTATTGGAGTAGGAGAATTAAGAGGTCTGATTTTGGTGCACTGAATTACAGATAAGAGATTCTGTCCCCCGGTCCTCGGCGCTCATAAACAATTTCATACAAACAGACCAAATATATATATAAAACTATACTTAATCTACTTAGGGTTTGAGGAAAATATCGTTCTAATTCCAAGTGATTCTTTGTCTCACAAAAACTAAGCGTCACAGTGAAATCGTGGGCGCAACGAGGCGCTAATACCCTGCGCAAGCGCAGCCCATCGATTGTTTGCGGCGGCGAGAACAGAGGATCGACAATACGAAGTTACGCACACAGTACACGCTATAGCTCTGTGGTACGAAATATGTGCGCAAATAGTTTCAAGGCTCGCTTTCTTATGAGTTTCTAAGTGGACCTTTGGGTATGTAAAAACACGTAAGAATATAAGTAAGTATTGTAGGTACACACGTTATGATACCTTTTTGGTAAATTGGATCTCTAGACTAGAGCAAGGATGAAGACGATGGAGCGAAGGTTTTTTTGCCAGGAGGCACTGGCTGTCCAGCGTTCCAACAGAGCATCGCAAGCCGTTTGGCAACGAGCTTCGGCTGGAGGGTGGTTGCTAGCCAGGATAATCTTTACAGGCCACACCAGTGCTGCGACCATTCAGCCTTTGCCACTAGCAAAGCCAGCGTTTCCGTTGCACAGAGTAGACTAGAGGATCACACCTAAACCTTTTCAAACCGCGTTAAACTTCGCAACACCTGGATTCCATCCATCATACAGCCACTAACACCACCATGATATCAGCCATGCTGAGGCAAGCCCTGAGATCAACAGGTGATGCTTATTAATAAACTTACTAAGAAAACGGAGAAGGGCGTTTGTAACATCATCATTTTTCATATTAAGTTTATCTGTTTCTGTTCTAATATAAATATATATGATTTGTTATTTGATTGATAAAAAGAAACTGCTGAGGCTCAGACTACAGTCAGTCAAGGTACCCAGGACATCATTTTTTACGATTAATTTTGCTGCTTATTTTTTGTGTATGTGTGTGTTGTATTGCATGATGAGTCTTAAAGAAATATGAGTATTCTATCAGAAATCTAGAAAAAACCCGTCTGCTTTCCTTGTAAGTATATAGATGGTTTAATTGTACAAATATTTTTATTTTCAAATAATTATTGATACTACTGTTTTAAATGCCATTACAACATTATTTCAGTCAGTATGAAGCTCATAACTGTGATGTAAAGCTTTTTCCCTGTTCCCTATAAGATCTGGATCGCAAATATAACCACAATCCAATTAGACTCCAAATGCATAAGTTGAATATGGAATTGTGAGGATAAGTGAGGTGCATGTTTATTGGCCGGCTCATCATTTATTGCATTCAAGTTATTGTCAATAAACTATGGGCACATTACACAAAAATACGCGAAGCGGCATCAACAAAGGGAAACTGTAAAGCTATAGGTATTCCGAGTTCTGAGTATGTCAAGACCTTTGGATTAAGGAAGAGTCTCTTGGGTGATGAAACAATCCACTTGGCAAGTACCTTCTATCAGAAGTGGATAATGATGATATTCACATAATTATTTTGGCAAAGCATCGTCAAATCGTTTGAGAATTTACGAAGGTATTTTTTATATAAATTTCATATATTTCCATTCAATTAAAAAAAAACAATAAATATTACAGGACATTTAATTCACACAGCGCCACCTAGGCCCAAACTAAGGGAAGCTTTTGTAATATAGGAACTAGATTACTGAAATAATACCCAAAATCCTTTTGTTAATACATATTTATCATACAATACAAAACTCAAACACAGAACAAACATCAATATTAATCACACAAATGATTGTTCTTACGTAACGAAAAAAGATTTAAGACTGGACTTAACTAAATTATTGATTCAAAACGAACACTACTGCAATAATGCAACAGAAAAGTATGTTTATTTTTATTTGCACTTTTTTTTTATTGTACGACGGGTAAGCACTTGGCCTTTATCTCACCTGGTAACAAGTTGAGATAAGGCCGAAGGTGGAGGCGCACTTCACCCGGAATCCTCAACAAACTGAGGAACTGGCTATCTTACCTCTGAATGCCGGAACACAACAATTTTGGAATTGTTATTATGGCGACATAATTAGGTAAGATGGTGGTAGCTAGCCAGGCGGACTTAAACAAAGTCCTACCACCAACCAAAGTCCTACCACCAACCACTTCTTTTAACTAACCTGCTAACTCACAGGATTATAAGTAGGTACCAAAAATCATTTGAAAGTGAGTACCTATACTCGTCGGACATGGCGGTCGCGCAAATGCACAAATCGTTTACGACATTTGCAAAATATTCGCAAGTTCGCCTTTCAACCAGACCTTAAGGGTTACAACTTACAACTGGCTGTAAACCCTCGGCGTTTGTGCCTTCATTAGCCTTTGGAGAACTCTAATTGGTCTTTATTTCTGTGGCCATTATGTATCCTGTTAGCTTTGTGTTGGTGTTTTTATACCGGCCATAATAAGTCTTTAGTCTTCACTAGTGAACGCCGTGGGTTTACTTACCCGGAGAAACGAAGGCCGTATAGCGTAAAAAGGTCTTAAAACCACCGATATTCCTAGTTGTTTGTAAAAGCTACAGCTCTTATTTTAACTGTACATTCAACTTTGGTACGAGTATTTTGTTTGAAATTCAAAAATTAAAAAACTACACACCTTTCCAAATTTAACTCTGAAATGGCGCAAAAAGATAACAATTATTCACCTTAACATGAATTTTCGATACATTTCAGTCATCATGCCATTAACAAAAGTTATGTTTTTGTAACAAAACTGCACATCTGTTTCATTCAGCTACCTGCGTGTAGGTAAGTATTATATTCACTGTCCCTCTTATTTTGCGGATCTACGGTACTCTTTATAAGTAAGTACCGATTCTCAAACACATGGGTAGTCATATCACTTTAAAAAGAAAATATTCTCACTGAACCATTACACTACTAAAAGTAACTACCCTCAATAAAAAGGTTAAGCTCATGAACTCTGGTTTGGGCTGTGCTTGATTGTTAGTCTGTCAAATACACGAAGATTTTACAATACACTACAATATTATTTATTGTGCACCTGATGTATACATAAATGTATACTTCCATGCACAATATACGATCTTATCGATAAAAGACTCTTCCAGACAACTTTTGTATAAGACAGAACCGGGAGGATGTAAAATGGGACGTATTGGTGTACAAAATTTTTATATTCTACGACGGGTAAACACTTGACCTTCATCTCACCTGGTGCCAAGTAATGATCAGGTCAAATGGAAACGCACTTTACCCGGAATCCTCAACAAACTGAAGAACTGGATATCTTACCTCTCAATGTCGGATCAAAACAATATAATTGTTTTAATTATAATTGGATTTATTGTTATGACGACAGACTTAGGTAAGATGGAAGCCAAAACTTTTACATAGGTATTAGAAGACAACCATATGTACCTAATATTCAATTACTTAGTCTTTATCGATGTGAGAAAACGCTGTAACCTTCACCTGCTTTTAGTTTTAGGACCTGGCACTTAACAAAGCAGTTAATAATGACACTATGATCTCAATAGTATCGTTATTTAAATATATGACATCTTCGTGTAGCTGACCGACTGGCCAACAACGCAAAGCCCAATCTACAGGCCTACGAGACAATGAGTACAGTGGATTACCTACTAGGGGGTTGTAAGAGGCACGTCCAAACTTACGTTCAGCACGTGCTCACGGCTTGCAGATATATATAGCTAGTATATTTTAATTGTTATGTTAGTTGTGATGTATAACGTATTCTTACTTGCCACTCAGCGGAATACCTGCTAGCCGCTAGAGTGGCACATATGCTATTCATTGCATTCACACATTGCATGTGTCATCGTGAGGAAACCGTGTGGAAACTATGAGGAAACCGACACGTCCCTAGGAATGTGCTGGTTTCCTCACGGTGTGTCACCTTTGCCGTCAGAGCGAAATGCGCACATAAACTACCGAAAAACTGAAAAGTTTATTGGCGCACGACTGGTTTTGAAACAGCTCTTTTAGCTCATAATAAAAAATGGGAACGTATGAATGTAACTGAAAGTATGAGATAGGTACAAAGTTATATGTACATATGTCTATTATGCTTCCAACAACTTGTAGCCAGCGTACAAATAACATTGTCAAATGTTGTATGGGATCCTGATTATTAAGCCATGGAGGTGGTTCGTCAGTGAGGCTCTCGATCCGGAAGTCCTGGGTTAAATCTTTGTGATGTTTATTCCCAGTGTGGTTCGGACTTCAATCACCTATCCGATAAGTATAATAATAATAATAATTATAATAGATCATTTATTTTTTGAGAAAATAAACATATACATGTGTATACATTTTTTATATTATTATTATTTGTTTCTCACACAATGTGTAATAATCCTAACACAGTAACTTAAATAAAATGTAAAAATACCTAATGATGCCTGCTTCGTGAGAGACTGCCCTGAGATAGGTTTAAAAAAACCTGTATTACAGGTCACCAGTGCTCTCGCTCCACGGATAAGTAGGTATAGTGTACCTATAGGTATAAGTTTGATCATTCTATGCTTCAGCGGGCATGTTAAGCCGTCGGTACATATGGTAGTGATTGTAAGAAAGCCATGATAGAATTCTAGCGGCAGTTGTTGCACAAGAAGGAAAAATAATAGGATAACTGGATCCTACCTAAATGAACATGGTTTGATACAAAAATGTCGACACAAACAAAGGGTAAGTAGCAGATACTTATTAGACTCACGGCTTTTAAGAAGTTATGAAATTTTAACTAAAGATAAATTTTAAACGACTTCAGTACGAATCTTCGAGAATCGAGGTGCTTGTCCTTCATCTCACCTGATTTTTCAAGTTATGATAAGGCCGACGGTGAAAGCGCACTTGATCCGGAATCCTCAACAAACTGAGGAACTGGCTATCTTACCTCTAAATGCCGGAATAAAACAATAAAGAGTTGTTGTTATGGCGACAAAATTAGGTTAGATGGTGGTAGCTAGTCAGGCGGCCTTAAACAAATTCCTACACCAACCAAGCACAGTATGGTACCTACTTCCCATGGGGATTCAACCCGGGACCTCTGGATCTGGCACCGGTGAGCGGACCACTAGACCACAGAGACCGGTAAAAAATAGGTTAGATATAATGCCGAAACTTCTTAAATTACGTGTACAGTGGTCCAACCTTGTGGGTAATAGGTACTACAAGACCTTGCCGATGACAGATATGCTTTACTTGTCATCAAACCAAAAAGGATTAGGTACAAGTCAATAAATAAAATCTTTATGTATTTATGGTAATAACTTTTCTTTGGCTTAATTATAGGTTTTTACTTATAATTGTAATGCACTTTCTATGGCGTGTTCAGCGGTCTTATAGTGGTACTACTAATGTTTTATCAAAGACGATACCTATTAAAAACTAATAAAGTACTGGAATTGTAAGAAAATCTACTACTTACAACTGCCAATAGTCTAGTAAGTCTGTCATCTGTTATGGCATCTTATAAGAGTAGGTAATGTTATCCTATCCAGCTTGACGTGGAATTATATACCTACCTAAGGAGGTACTACTAAGACAAGTAACAAAATTGTGGTAAATTCCTGATATCCAAGCAAGTAACGTTATGTAAGCTAAAGCACAAATAGCCAAAACCAAAACAAAAGAGTCCGTAGAAAATGTAGAAATACCTCAATTGTCATCGATCAGAACGGCAAGACCGATCGTGAAATCAATTCGTTCTCAAAAGTTCGTTGACATTGGCCGCGGCGACACGACCTCCAAATACCGACAGACTCAGAAAAGCATGACTCCGTCATTAATTGACTTCTTCGAACCTTCTTTGTGGTAAAATAACCTCAAAAATAAAAATATTATTACCTCATGAAGTGGCCGCTGGCACGTTGATGCAAATCCAGCTCCGTTGTGATGTTTTGAAAACACGCGCGGGGAAACTTCAACGGCACTTCACACTTAGTAACAAATCGTAAACAAAGTTTCCGTTACAAAGTTATTGTTTATTTAAATGGCTATTTACACGATCGATTCACTCGATATTCGTATCGCGTGCAAATCACGACACCACACAGCGCGTCCGTAGCTCGATTCATACAATGGCGACAATTCGACAATCGCGCGCGACCAGACTGCGGCGACGGCACTACCAACAAATCGAGTGATAAATCCAGCCAGCTCCACCAATCGCAAGCCGCCGGTACGCCCACGAGAGATAACCGCGTGCTGTGATTGGCCAAGCAACTGCCATTGCCTTACGGATGTTATTATGCAGAACGAGACCAACAGTTCGATGTAAGAATTTCAACGTTTACCAGCCGGCTGTACAATGCAAATTGGTTGCGCGCGTTTTGAGACGCGGTCTCTTTCTGCTGCGTGTCTTCTTTTTGTTCATGGATGAAGCAAGAATAAGCATGACAGGTTCCTGGTCGTTTCACCTGAACCATTGTACGGCCACTTAGCGTTATGCTATCACAATGCTCATGAATTATGTTAAAATGATGCGAATAATTTATTTATTGCCATGTTTAATGTACTAAAGTTTATCTGAAAATACGCTGGGATTACGTTTTGCGATGAGACATTTATTTAATTTACCGGAATTTTCATTATTAAATATTCAACATAAGGATATTCTTATGATAAAACTAATGCAATAGTTTAAGTTAAAACGATATGTAATAAAACCATTTATTTAATACTTAATGTATTATTTTAATTAATTTCATTAATACATATCACAAAAAAGTATGAAAATAGGACCTTGGTGGGTCTGATCATGGTTGATGGGTGAGGGTTGATGATGTTTTATAAATTTAAATAAATATTACAGGGCCTTAATTTGCCGCAGCGCCATCTAGCCAAGCATAGCTTGTAAAATGGGAACTAGATTACGGATATTATTGTTTCCATTGAAAAAGATGTAAAGCGTTATTATGAGAAACGGTTCCTACCTATCTGGTATAGTATTTAAAAATTATAAGTATTTAAATTCATCTAATCGTCTATTTTTATTTTTTTAATCTTATTACACATTTATTCAATAAAAAGTACAATTAAACTATACTATGTACAAAGGAATCAGTCAGATTACCTGAGGACCGTTACAAACCGCCTATAGGTAACTCAACTGTTCCAGACCAGTACCAGACGGAAGCGTACCCAAGACACTGGCTGCATTGCCACGCTGAATAGCTATGCTAATTCGCTGGCCTAAATAAGAGCCAGCCCTTGGGTCACGTGTCGCCTCAATCTTATTAATAGGTAATATGCCCCGCAATATTTTTGAAAACCCGGAGGGCACCGGCTCCCCACGGACCCAAGGTCTCCACCCCAAAAGGCTCAAATAGGTAAGCTCTGTCGAGACCACTATATTTGCGCCTTTTGTGATCCTCGGCCGAATCAGCCACCGCACCAGCCCTAACTGATGTCCCAGGCAGATGAGATGGCGCTAGGGTGTCGTCTATCATTTTTTATCAATAATGAATTATAAATTATATAATTAATTTAATTATAAATTCGGAATAAAAAAAACGTGTAAAATGTGATGTTTTTAATTTACAGATTGGTAATCATAACTCAAGCCCACCTTCAAAAGAGCAATTTTCTAGGTAGTTTTAGTTATTTAAAATGCTCTTATAGCTCTTGACTTCCATCACTTCCATCCTTCTGGGCATTTTCTGGGCGAAGATAATGTCTACAATAGAGTGAGCTTTCCCATAAACTGCATTTTAAACGCACTTGCACTCCCTCGTGCCGACGGAAAAAAGTGCTTGATACCGAACTTTTTCTTTTTTTTATGGTTCGACGGGGAAGCGCTTGGCCTTCACCCCACCTAGTTACAAGTTGAGATAAGGCCGAAGGTGGAGGCGCACTTCACCCGTAATCCTCAACAAACTGAGGAACTGGCTATCTTACCTCTTAATGCTGGAACACATTTTGCCCAGCGACAACATCTATACCTAGGTCCAAACTTGTATAACAAAGTCAACAAACAAATAAATGGATTTGTATTGCTGAATAGAATAGAGGGTACAATAGCCATCAAAAAGTGGCTGATGACTCTAGACTATAATGCTACTGAAGAAATGTTTAAAATTCTAGTGTAAAAACATTAATTATGATTTATCTTAATATTATTATTTTAAATTTAGCTCGAACTGGTAGTGCCACTTTTGTAATTTATTCAATTATAACAATGTAAATGTAATTATAGCAGTTTATGATTTTCTTATTATATACCTAGACTTACTACATGATAAAAAATAATTAATTGATTTATTGTGAACTTTTATTAATACTGTGGCATAATCAAATGCTATATCTGGAAGGAACGCAGTATCTACGACACAAGTCTAACAACTTAGTGCAGATGCTGTAGTCCTAACCCCCTGTGTATCAAGCCATCGCTATAAATTTACAGCTTGTACTAATTTTAAATTGTTAACTGTGTGTAGTTTAAGTGCTTGAAAATGAAATAAATAAATTTATTATTATTATTATTATTATTTTTTAAGAATTGTTATTTTAGCGACATAATTATGTAAGATGGTGGTAGCTAACCAGGCAGACTTAAAAAAATCCTACCACTAACCAAACCAAGCACAATAATGCTCCCCCTGGGGATCAAACCCGGGACCTCTGGATCTGAAATCGGTGGGTTAAACCACTAGACCATATCAGAGGCAGTTAAACTTGGCAGGATTTCGCAAGCCTTTACAGGTCCTATCACTAGCTATAGTATTGTTCAGTAGTAACCGTACCAACTACAACTACTACTAAAGGCCAATGATTACATTTCCGCGGTAGACCAGTAGGAGGTGGCCTTATTCACAAAAAAAAAACATATTCCAAATATTTTACACACATTTGAGATCACATCAGCTACCCATCAGTGTCCACTGCTGGGCAAAGCCTCCTCCAATGCTGGACGGTTTTTGCAAGTGGATAGGTGATCGTTATAATAATGAACGAATGAACACTTTACTGTACACAGAAATAATACTATAAAAGAACACATTTAGTTACAATAGTGTCTGAGTACATTGGACGGCCTTATCGCTAAGAGCGAAGTAAGTAATAGTAGGTAATTAAATAATAGACTCACGACATTTTCCCCTTCTAGGTCTCACCTCTGATCACTACTCAGAGGGGGTACCCGATCTTAAGAGGATCACCTATACGGGGTCAGTCAGAAGCACGTCCAAACGTATGTTCGGCACATGTCTTGCAGGTAGCTGGTATTCAATACGTGACGGTTGCAAGCGCAACGCCGCTTAATGGAATACTAGCCAGTGACACACATCATTCGGACTTGAGGTCCTAGGGACGTTCTGGTATTGTGACCTTCACCGTTAGAGCATGCGCACATAAACTTCCAAAAACCGAAAAATCATTGGTATATGACTGGATTTGAACCCATAACCACCTGATTGAAAGGCGGTCCGCCATACCCATTTGGCCACACAGCTATTGGTTAAGGTAAAGTGTCTCACAGAATAGGTGTAGATAATATACACAGAAGAGGCTGCGGCACTTCTTCTGGTGAGATCACTCAGGCGGTTTTTACGACAGAAGGGGTCAAGGGTTCTGAAGCCGTGACAGCAGCGTGGCGGCAAGCTCTCAATTTTTGGCACTAAAGATGGATGGTGCCAAAACTATAAAATATATATCCTACGTCGAATTGACCTAAGTTAGATTTTGACGCCACTGTATTATTTTTAATACCTCTGGTTAACTGACTTTATGGCTCAGTTGATAGTAGAGGTCTCTTGTAAGATCCTTTAGAAGCTTCTACTAAATTCGCGGGTTCAGATGAAGGGGCTAACTTAAACCATGGCACTTCTCACGCAGTTTTTTTTATTAAATATTTATATTCTTTAGGTAATTATTTTCTTTTTGTTTATGTTAAACTAAATAAGGGTTTAATTCCCTTTGTTAAGACTAAGTTATCCAACAAATACAAGTTCCTGTCTCCGGTATATTATTTTGATCTGATATTTTTTTTTCGATATTATTTCTAAAAGTATCTCCTTCAAATCACAATACTGTCGATTACTGAAGAAAACGACCGTTGGAATATTTTAAGGTCAAGAGGTAGCAGCAAATATCACAAAGAAATCCAAAATTTTCACATCAATAGAAATCATAACGGAAGCTAGATCGAAGAATAACATGATATCGAATTGAAGTATTGCAATATCTTCAAACGGTTAACATAAAATTGTAAAGAAAATTAACATACGTCTATCATCCAAGATATGATCCAATAAAGCTACAATACGATGCACATGCAAATTCTGTAAACGATCCGAAAAGAAATGCGTTACTTCGGAATCCAAATTTAAAAATGTCACTCAATCAGTTCAGATTCAAATGAGGGATTGTCGTGAAATCGACATGCCCACCGAAAAATGCAAAGCCATTTAAAGTTATGTTTATGAATATGACACAATGAAGGCGTTCGATAATTGAATTGTTAGGTTGTGTGAAATGTTGGCGACACTGGGGCAGTGGGTCGCGCACTAGGGCGGCGCTCACAATGTGCGGTCTTCAATGCAACATACGCAAATTAACTTCGTATACAAATTTTATTGCCAATAAAAAAAATTCATTCATCGATTTTTTACGCACACTATCATTGTTACATTTTAAACGCCGATAAATGATTTTTGCATATGACAGGGGCACGCCTCAGAATTTCGTATACAAATGTAGAATTTGCAACATGTGTATACTTCTAATGCAGGTACCCGTTGATTGTGATTTTATTGCTTTGGCTACTGTGATTTAAATTAACCCGTCTGCTTTATAACTGAATTTAACAGACCGTTACAAATTCGTTTATTGGCAAGTGCTATAAATACTTATATTAGATAATGGTTAATGGAGTTTCATGCTGAAATGGCTTTAAATGCTAATGCTTGACGCCTGGCTGAACCTGTTATTGAATTAGGATTTATGAATATTTTACAACGAAACGCATTTGCTAATCGAGAACTCATACGCTTTAATAGCTAGATATTATCGACATAAAGTGTAATTAATAAATAATACGTTGATTTAGTTTTTTTTTTATTCTTCGACGTGGAAGCGCTTGGCCTTCATATCACCTGGTGTCAAGTTATATATAATATATAGTAAGGCCGAAGGTTCTAACCTGGTGTCATGTCAAGGCCGAAGGTGGAAGCATCTTCACCGTTATCTTACTTTAATGTTTTGGAATTGGGTTCAAATTATTCATATCGTTTGAATGGCGTCATACTGAGGTAAGATGGTGGTAGTTAGCCAGGCCGACTCAAAACTAGCCCTACCACCAAATAAGTCAACCACAACTTTGCACTCCTCTGGTGATTGAACCCGGAACCTCTGGGTCTGATCCCTGACCACAGAGGTGGTAGCAAATTAACAGCTGTATATATGACAGCAATCAAGATAACAGTGTCAAGTCATTTTGCAAAGTATTTTCATAGCCACGTAATAAAGACTTCAACGCGCATAGCTCTACGAAAGTTCTACGAAAAATGCTACGAAAGACTACACTTACCTACCATAAATTTTATATTTTTTTTAGCAAGTACTCGTTAAAGTATAAATAAAAAAAACTTGCTGAAAGTTTCTCAATCACTCTGTTTCAGATAAAAGCTATGTGAAGGCAAAGTCAGAGTGAGTATTCGTTTATTCAGTGAGATTTATATGATTATTTTTAAACGCCTTTGTGGTCTAGTTGCTAGTGGTTGTAGTGTGGTAGTACCACAAACCATATCTTCAGCTATAAAATCCTCTCCACCCAAAGGTTGTCTGGAAGAAATCGCTTTTAAGCGATAAGACCGCCCATTGTAAATACATTATTTAAGTTATCCAGTTTTATTTTTAAGATGTGCAATAAAGTTTATTTCATTCATTCATTCATTAATTCATTAATAAATTCATTCATTCTAGTAATTCGTTCAACGGTTCCAGAGGTTCTAGTTGCGATTTCCAGGGGATTGTGCTTGGTTTGGTTGGTGATAGAACTCTGTTCAAGTCCGCCTGCTACCTACCACCATCTTACCTGAATCTGTCGCCATAGCAACAATTAAATATTTTTGTATTCCAGGATTTAGAAGTAAGTAATCCAGTTATTCAGTCTGTTGAGGTTTCCATGTGAAATGCACTTCGAACTTCGGCCTTATCGTAACTTAAAACCATGTGAAATGATGGCCAAGCGTTTACCCGTCGTAAAAAAAACTACAGTCTCAAATCCTCACATCCAAATATTGGAACATTTTCCGATACGTATGTCTTCGATAAATTGTAGCTTAAATACCTTACTTTTTCTAAGGCTTCATTGACAATAATCTCGACAGGAATTGTTGGGACATTCATAGATGAAGGCAATTTTGTTGTTGGATCATTTCCACAAAATTATGGAATAAAAATTGAATGAAAGAATTAAAAATAAAAGAATTGAAGTGTAATCCAGTATTTGACCTCCTATATTTAACTAGTGATAATAATCGAGGTAAGTTGACAAGCGCTCAAAGCACATTACTCCTTCAAAGATTTTCTGCAAAATCAATTCAACAACAAATAAATCGATCGATAAATTCGATTCAGCGCGCCCATCACAATAAAGTAACATTAGCATATGCGACATAACGCGCCGTTCACAATACTGTCATATGGTAATGCGATTGATGCTCGATACGGATTCAATTTTGCGAATTTGTCTCGCATTGTGCCTAGTTTTGTAACCTTTGTATCTACCGTGTCATAATCCGTTATCGGCATTTTCATGATAATTTTGAACATTCTCAAATCAAATCGTTACTGGTTCATTGTTGCATAATCTCATGGAATCTATCTCGTTCGATTTTTGAATATTTTTTGTGAAATAATGTTCATGCATGCTAGATTTTGAAGCATTCTAAATTAAACTATCATAATAGATATTACCATTCTCATTTGTTAGCTTTCATTTAGCAATCAGTCGATGTGTTTGTTATGATCTGGTAATCTGGATGCAGGCTACCAACAAAAGCAAACCAGTAGGTAGGTACTTAATGAAATACGTGTTAACTTTTGGTGATTACCTGCAATCAAAATCTGAATCAGCCATTATAATATATGGTAGGTGTACCTACCTATCACATAACATAGGAAACTAAAAAACATATTTTCATATAACCTTTAATCTTTCCTACCTATCGCACAGAAATACGAAGTGTGATTTTACATCACTGACTTTAAATATGATCTACTTAATGCAAAGTTAGAAACCACAGCCAAAAAATATGGGTCCTTCTTCTAACCACGTTAGATTCGACTAAGGGATTTTACAAGCCCCCATGCTAGTTTGTTACGCGATGTTCTGCAGTATATAGGAGTACATATTATGTGATAATGTTATATAAATCCGAAATCGACGCCCGAAAATAGTTTTAATGTGTACAATCTTCAATTATTTTTATGAGTACACAGTGGCCACGTCCCCACTTCCCAATGCAAATGCAATCAAAAGTATAAGTTATCTAGCGTATGTCCCAGAAAGTAGCTGTACCTACCCGTGCAGTATCATTCGCACATCAAATAGGACGCTATTGGACTGAGGAATCGGTTATCATACCACCAAATGTCGGAACACATTTTTTTTTTAGTTTCAAGTTCGAGATTCTGTTCATTTAATGTCATTAGTAGGTATTACCAATATTTACTATAAAACATATAGGTCTCATCAAAGTCGTGGCAAATGGCAATGTCTATTCTTCTCAATAATGTCTCAAGTGATGTTTTTGCGTCCATACTAACTACCTACAAACGTAGCTGTTTATACCTAAGTTGGTAAGTAAGCAAATAGTAAAAACATCAATAGCAAGTTTCCGCAACAGAAACCGCCCAGTGTTGTCCAACCAACCAAATATAAGCAAACAATGCAATGACATTGCCCCTGAGATAAGAGCTGTTTACATTTCTCAGGCCAGTGATGGGCTGTCGATGAATAGGTACCTACTTATCGAGTTGTAGTTATCGATGGATCACGTGGTGGTGTGGTAGTGACGTGAAGTGGAGTGCGGTTGAACGGAACAAAGTAGATACTTACCTACTAGTTTTTTTTATATATTTTTTTGGAGATGAAGGAGATGGGTTGGGCCACCTCCCTGAGGTCCTAGTGGTATCCCGCGTGATGGAATCGTTGACTTTTAGGCAACGACTACGGTTTGATGATCCCATCGTTGGTCATAGGACCTGTAACCTGGGTTGCAACCACCTGAAACCAAATTCCGACGTCAAGCTGTTTGCTGTGCTCTGACGGTGCGTGGGAGGACCAGTGACTTCTACTGGGAAGCTCACTCTATCGTAGACCTCATCCTCACTTAGGTAATGACCAGGTCAGCCTAGAGATAAAGAGCTTAGGTATCCATTTCAAATAAATATACCTAGATGCTTATTAAATGAAAACTCCAGATACGTTTCATAAACGCAAAGAAATTATACGCATCTTTCAAAAAACTCAACTGTCAACTGGCTATCTTACCTCTAAATGCCGGAACACAACAATTTAGAGTCGTTATAGCGACAAACTTAAGATTTACAAGTAAATCTTGTTTCTTTATCAGGAGACTCTGCAAATTCAGTTCAATATTGCACCTTTAAAATGTTTACAATAGGATTACAAATGTCTAGTCTAGTGTTACAAGCTCTCGAGATTTTCCCATCGGATATTGAGCCATTGACATTGGCAGAGCGTTTGAGCAAAAGATCAGTGCTTCTATTTACAAGGCACAATACATAGCAGCAACTCGAAACATTTCTAGCAACCAATTTTGAATCTTAAGTTTGATTTGTCATAGTTTAATTTTACATAACGAGTTGAAAGAATCTTTAGACAGATGTTTTATATTACGTTAGCGCCAAAATGAGTCGTATGTTTTGCTGTTAAAGTCCATTTTGCAGTGTGGATAGTTTTGAGTGAAAAGCGACTCAAGTCTATCCATTCATTTGGTATCAATTGAGTGCACCGCAAATCTGCATTCATTAGATTGTTATCTGTTAATGCGGTCTTAATGTAGCTCCAATATCCGGCTCTGACCGGTTTAGCTATTGTCGTCTTTATTTTTAATACAATAGAATTGAGTTTTCGAGCGGAAGAGCGGGTAGCTTTCTTTAATGAAGTACCGACTTAATCTGAGTAATTGAATTCTCATTGGCTACCGATTCTCGTGGGTATTATACGAGTTTGGGTATTAAAAGCTCTATAAAGATCTTATTGTGGTGTATTTAACCACTTTAAAAAGACTTTCTTAGTTTATTGACGGCGTGCGTTTGCTTTATTTCTTCCTGTGTCCATGCCGAAAACGTTGAATAGGGCGACATGTGATTGAAATCATGTGAAAATGTAGTCCATTGATGTATTCGAAGTAGCCTTTTCTTGATGCACCCTTTTGTCGAAGTCGCATCTGCATTTTTTGCCAGTTAGTGAAAACCAGTACAATCTACTGGTTTTCAAGTAGATTCTATACAAACCGGCTCCCAGCATCTGCTTTTCTGTTGACACTAATTATTTTCAAAAAAAGAATCGCATCTTCTGGGAAGCTCATTCCACCATAGACTCTCCTTTACCAGACGAGCTTACTTATCAAGAGCTGACCTATCGTATGAAAAATCATAACACTATAGCAAGAAGGCGGTAATGATATCAATCATCATCACCGCCTTCTATGATTTTCTGATCAAAGACCCCAAGCGACTTATTTCTATACTCCAGGGGGAGTACAATAGTGTGCTTGGTTTTATTGGTGGTAGTACTTTGTTTAAAACTGCCTGGCTAGCTACCACCATCATGCCTAAAGTCTGTCGTCATCACAATAAAAATTCTAATTTGTTGTGTTCCGGTATATAGATGTAAGATAGCCAGTTCCTAAGTCTGTTGAGGATTCCGGGAGAAGTGCCCTTCCACCAGCAATTTTATTACTCAGTCGGGAAATAATCATTCATAAAATCATCCATTGATAATGTTCATACTAACGATATACAATACTATGGTAAAGGCCACTTAGTTCAATACCACATCTTCAATACAACGCTTATCCGTTCTAAACTCAAAGTGGCCTGTATAATAAACTCTGTATTTTGTTATACAGATGATAATATAACTAACAGATTACTCAACTAAACCACAATACTTAAAAAAACACAATTCCCAAAACGGATATTCAGTTTTGACATACACGATCCTTCTAATCCTCTTGCATTCAAAATCCAACTTTAAAGTAACTGTTATAAAGTTCTTTATTTTACAAGCAAATTTATGAAGCCTTTGAATGTTGGTTTGGTATTAAATCGACTTTATAGTTATGCTAAATAAGGTTGTGATTCACTTGCAATTGGTTTTTTTTCGGCAGCTTTCGGCAAGGCTTAACTAGAAATATCATTGTGGCCGCGATTAGTATTGCCCCGTGAACGGAAGTGGGCAGAGTAGTGAAGTCGAGTGTGGGATGACACAATGCTGTAGTAAATACTAAGTCCAAGCGTGTGTATGGTATTCATTCATAAACTTTGCCATCATCATTGTCGCTATCGCTTTGAGCCCCGTAGACAAGTGACAAGGTTCTTGATTCAGCGGACACAGCATCTAATTTTACTCCGCTTCCTAGTGGTCTGCCCAAAGGTCCCAGATCTAAAGGTACCGGGTTCTTTCCCCAGGGGAGAACAATATTGTGCTTGGTTTGAATAGTGGTAGGACTTGGTTTAAGTTAGCTACCACCATCTAACTCGAAGTCTATCGCCAAAACAGCAATTCTAAATTGTTGTGTTTCGGCATATAGCCAGATCCTCAGACTGTTGAAGATTCCAATTGAAATGCGCCTATACCTTCGGCCTTATCCTAACTTAAAATCATGTCAGATAAAGGCCAAGCGTTTCCATTAACAAATAAAAAATCCATAAACGAATTATTTAAATTATACAAGTGATTGTGTTTGATTGTAACCTTTTCACGACACACGGAACGGATCTTAATTAAATTTGGTAAGGATGTATTGTTCGTCATAAAGAACTTAGGCTACTTTTTAACCGGGTATCACGCGGGTGAAACCAAAGGCAAAACTAGTAAAATTATAAAGACAGGTCAAGTTTTGCATACAATACCGTTTAAGCCAACGTTTTTGCAAATTCAAAGTTCCTTAATGTTTAACATTCAACATAATATCAGGTGACATTGTATGCAATGAGTACAAACAAACAAGCTTTAACCACAGTCAACCTATGGATTAGTTTAAATAAATAAAAAGAACCTTAGACGCCTATTTATTGTGTTGTTTTAATTATTATGTTTACCGAAAATTAAACCCTTCAAGTCAAAACTATATACCTAGGGTGATTAAAGTAATAAAAGTTTTTATGGACTCGATGTGTAATAGAGGACTGCTCCTTTTGCTTTCATTTTCATCCGTCTACCGTTTCACGTTAACTTTTTATTTTTATATTTATTGTACGACGGGGAAACGCTTGGTTTTTATCTCCCCTGGTGACAAGTTAAGATAAGGCCGAAGGTGGAGGCGCACTTCACCCGGAATATACTCAATAATACTTAATACTCAACCAACTGAGGAACTGGTTACTACTTCAACTGTAACGTCATCCCTCTCTCTACCGGTCTTCTTCTCCTTCTCATACTAGTATAGCAATAATGCCTGGGTGTTAATATAAATACTTAATTGGAAGGTTCTGTCAAGGCAAATTATTTCTCTAAAATCTCAGATTTACTCTTTTGCTTTGAGTATTTGAGCGTAACACTTTATTTTTCTATTTTATAATACGTTTTCGTTCCAGAAGCCATTTGTCTAGTAATAAGAATGTTTGAATGCTCGGTTGATATTGTGACAATCGTTTTATGCAGTCTTGCAACTCGGTCTAATCCTGCGCACGCATTAGATGAGACTCACAGACCATGAAAATAATCACATTGATAGATTCCGATCTATATATATAAAGATTATTTATTCGCTGAGCCATTTATACATTATAATGTCTATTGTTATAGTAGGTATGTCTCACAATATACTTTACTGATAATCGTTAGTTTTTACAAATTGAGAGATGGCATTTAATCAATTATTAAACATTTATGATTAAATATAATGTATAAAAATGATACGAAAACAAAACTTATGGTGTATGTTTGAGCTTTTTATCTTTCTATTACACATATTAGTACATTGCATAGTTATTTATTATAGGAACTGGTGGTATGTGGTATATGGAGACAAATGAAAAATACACAGCGCCATCTAACCCCAAACTAAGCATAGCTAGAGAGATTTTTTATAATTACACACTTATCTAACAATAAAACATCCAAACACAGAACAAACATCTTTCAATTTTCATTAATTACACAAATGGTTGTCCCGGGTGGAAATCAAACCCGGCTTGAGGCTTGTCAGTAATTGCTCCGTTTAGGTGCGTAGGTACTACATGATTTTTCGTGTAGTTTTTTTTTACTGAGCAGCGAAACGGCTCATATTTGCCTTGATTTAGGGTTTATGGGATCTACCCCTTAGTGGTCTCCCCGGGTGACGGAATCATTGACCGTTAGTCAACAGCTACGACTGAATGATCTGCTATAGGATTGGCCGAGGCCAATACAGCCAAACATTAACCAGCGATTCCAAACAGGCGGTAGATTTGACGTTTCAAAATGATCCTCAAAAATGTTAGTGAAATAAAAAAAATACTTTGACTTTAACCCATGGATATCGTAAAAGCCGACTAGGGATCTTACCAGAAGGTTAGCTTCTGTGTTTGTCTACTCCTTTACTACGCTCACCAATCCACCAGCCAAGCATGGTGATTATGGGCAAAACTTTCCAGTTTTGGAGAAGGCTTTGTCCAGCAGTGGGCACTTATGGGCTGTTGATGTGGATCCTATCGGTGGTAATATGGGCTTGCGACCACCCTTCTGCCAAAGTCTGGAGACAAGCAGTTTGTGTTCCGTCATACGCGGGATAGCCAGTGCTTTCTGGGGAAGCTTGCTCCATCGTAGACCTCATCCTGGCTCTGGCCTAGAGCTAGACAAACCTTAACTTAAATGCCTCTGTGGTCTAGTGGTTCAACACACCGATTTCAGATCCAGAAGGTCCGCGTGATCCCCAGGGGAAGCAATATTGTGCCGGGTGAAGTGCGACTCCACGTTCAGCTTTATCTTAACATGTAATCAGATGAAGATCTAGCGCTTCTTCGTCATAGAATAAAAAAAATATACGCTGATTAATATTCTTCATCGCTGTATTATTGTTTAAGTTAATTCAAAAGTCAATGTAACATACATTGCCTTTGAATTGAAGTGAGGTAAGCAGTTACAGTAAGGGTTATCGCTAAGCGCTCAAAGCCTTGACCCTATCATTCTTGAACTCCATGAATTTGTACTCTGAAGGACTTTTAGTCGTCGTAGTTTTGTTGTAGGTTGATTGACTCACTTAAGATTAAGAGTAGGTGTTAGTTGTAATTTAAGTAATGTATACGCAATTTATAGGTTTGTATCGTTTAGTTTGGTGAACCTATCCATTGGGTCAGCGTTAATGTGAATGAATCAATTATTTCTTTGTTTTAAGGTCCCTCAGTGCTAAGTACGCCGCCTCTGTGATCTAGTGTCACCCACCGATGTTAGACTGACAGAATTGAGTGAAAACTTTTTATTTTTTTTGTTTTGTGGTAGGATTTGTTTAAGTCAGCCTCGCTAGTTACCACCATCTTACATAAGTCGCCATAACAACAATTCTATATTGTTGTATTCTAGGATTACTAATAATATTTTCTTGACTAAAAATGTATTAGAATATATACAAGGGAAGCAGTCGGGTTACCTAAGGACCGTTACAAACGGTCTATATATAACTCAACTGTTACAAACCAGTACCAGACGGAAGCCAAAGATTCTGGCTGCATTGCCACGCTGAATTTATATGTTAATTCACTGGCGTAAATAAGAGCCAGCCCTTGGGTCACGTTTCACCTCAATAAAAGCCCCGCAAGATTTTTAAAAACCCGGAGGGCATCCCCACGGACCCAAGGTCTCGACCCATAAGGCTCAAATAGGTAAGCTCTGTCGAGACCACTATGATTGCGACTCCAAGCCGCCACACCAGCCCATACTGACGTCCTAGGTAGATAAGATCGCGCAAGGGTATCGACGCAGGAAGCGACCTACACCAAAGGCGTACCCATTTCCCAAGGTACAAGAGTCATACCGTCGTCGGGCCGCTAACCATCATCACGTAAATTTGAAGTGTATTGCCAGGAACAGCCGAAATATATGGTGTTACTGATCATATTAATCTTCTTTAATAATGAAATATCTATAATATACCATTCAGCGTGGCAATGCAGCCAGTCTATTGGATACGTTTCCGTCTGGTACAGACCGTTTGTCAGAGTCATTACGTATTCTGATTGCTTTCCTTGTTTATTGATAGTTTATGTATATATATACATATACATATAACGCAGACAATGCAAAAAAAAATGCAGACAGACGCGCACTGAATAACTATCCACATTTGGTTGACACTTCATTCATAAGGACAAAAGCACTACCAAAAATAATTTTAATTATATATATATTAGCTTACGTTAACTGTATCTACCTATCCATATTTACCTACTGATTTATATTATACTCGTGGTTCGTAAATTTGAGTAGGATAAATAAATGTGTTTTTCTTTCTTCTTTCTTAAAAAAAACATTTATGAATGCGCTCTGAAAAAATTGGAGTAACTGCCATCGTCCGTTTTTCCAGTTACGCCTCAACACCATCAAAAGAGACATGAACATTTTCTGGTTAATCTCGCTCTATCGAAGACCTCAACCTTGCTTACTCAAGAGTTGACCTATCGAATAAAATTAGGTTTCCATGCCCATCTTAGTTTACTTGTCTCATCTTAAGAATGAAATAACATAACTTATTACTCAGAAGTATTGTAGACCCTTTTTAATCTGGATGCGGAATAACCTCATGGACGGCCCCAACAAAAATATTTCCGAGCTTATTCTACGAATCATTGTACCAGTTGTCATCAGTTCGTTTCAGATTTCCTTCCAATATCCATTGTTTGTTGTCCATTGACAACTGGAGAATGCGACCAGTTACACAGAAGATGTGGCTGAAACCGGAACTAATATTATCCGTACAAATTACTGAGACAGTGGCGCCTTGACATATCTTCTGTGGTGTACAGACTAGTGGTCGCTTAGATATGGTTCTATAGAAGTATTCTCACGGAACTTACGTGCCCTGTGACCTGTCACGCTAAGAGTACTTGCGATTGCAATTTGCGCAGCATAGGGTTGGCACTTCGCTAATGTTACTTCCGTTTATATTTATTACAGGACATTAATTTTAGCCCCAAACTAAGCACAGTATATGGGGAGGTCTAGATTACGTATGTCATACCTTATAATATACTTTTTATACATACCTACTTATTTATATAACAATACACAGAACAATCATATATATTTAGCACACCAAATGTTTGTGCATTTCTTTTTAGAAGATAATGAATCTTCTGAACATAATGATACCGGAGGTCACAGAAGAAGAAAATAATAGCTTTGGTTTTTCTTGCTTCGAGCGATTTCCACTTTGCTTATGTTTCGTTACCAACATTAAATTATAGCAGTATGAAATACGTAGGTATTTTATTTTCATTACTATTATATTTTATTATCATTACTATTTGTATACTGAAAAATAACTAAGGTACAGACGATGGATGAAAGTCAAAAATCACATTATAACATAGGTGCTAATTATTTAACAAATTAGCATAGTTTTTCAGCGTGGCAGTCAGTATTTTGGGCACGCTTCCGTCTTTTACAGGTCCAGACCTGTGGAACCTATACACCGTTTGTAATTAATTGTTTGTAAAAGTGTTTGTTTGTTTAGCGACCATCGAAAATCCTACTGAAATCCTGCACCAAACGGTTCGCCGCATTCCATAGGTATGTGAGAGCCACTGCCCTTTGGGAAAGGTATCTCCATCGTTGCATCGTAGTTCCATCCTTACTCTGATCAAGAGACAAGCCAAGAGGTTAAAAACTTACCTACTCATAAAAAAGTAAAAAAAAAACTTTCTCTTCGGTTTTATCATAATTAAACGTAGAATATAAATTATATATTAACATTATGTAGGATTATATACTTACACATATATATTTAAACCAGATAAATTTGCATAAATATTTCTCATAAATCATTATTGGGAACTTTGCTATATGTTTTAAAATACTTTAAATGTTGTTATGGAGTTGGAGAAAAATAATGACTCGGATATTTTGTTTATATAACTTTGCGATATGCTCTAGATTAGCATAACTTAATACTAGCAATATTAGGTGGTTCCTCTGGGCTATGTACGCACAACTATAAAAAATAAAAATATTGAAATGTTTAATAATGTTAAGATATACAATTTTGATTCCTTAGAAGCTTTACTCTTAACGAGTTTATTCACTCGTTTAGGGAACGAATATGGAAAATTTAAACATGAACTAAGTAGGTATGTGTTGTTACTTGTTAGATTTGTAGGTCATATAGTGGCGAATATTTACTTTATGTATCTACTATGTGTTTTGAAACTACAATTCACCAGTTTTTTTATAAATTGTAGCTTAATTCTCATGCGTACGTTACCCTGTCAATCCACCTTTAAACATGAAGATTAAGCAGTTTCTCTATATAATAATAAATTATGTATAGATTTGCTTTCAGCGCAGTGTTTATTTTACCTACATAACTTAAATATAAATATCAAACTTTCGAATATTTTCGACGTGGTGGAATGGTGACAACCCTATACAAAATCAGGAAGTACAGGGGTGTGAGTAAGTATGACCTCAAGTTACCCATCAGGTACCCTCAATCTTTTCTTATTTTTTTATGATCGAGCGTTACACGGTACAGAATCAATTGCAAAAAAACTGCAATAAATAATCAATATCATTCGATTGTACTTAAAAGGGGTTTGAATTTAATATCGCTCCAGTTGGGGTGTAATCGGGGTGCAATTGTTGGAAGACAAAATAAAATACTTTTTTTACAAACGTCCTTCGTCGGTTGCTGACATATCTTCGCATTGAACAACAATTGCATCTGCCCAAGACGATTCTTTTTTTATATTAGACAATCGGTTTTTACGATTTTCACCCCTTTTCAATGCAATTGTTTGGTATTTTTTTCTGAAGAGTCAACAATAGGTATTTCATCATAACATTTCCCTCATCTTTTGAATTTCGAACAGAAATTGGAATCCCCGTGACTTTAAAACGACAATAATTGGAATAGACAGTTATTTTTTCAAAAACGTTGTCTTTAATGATACCCGTGCAAATTATCTTAGTCTGTATAGTAAATCAGTGGACTCCTTTCCCCATAAAACAGGGTCTTAATCCTGACAACCAGTTGTGATAATCCTTAGTTATGCTCACTCGTTAATAAATCGAAAGTGGAATGTAACACTTGAACATGTTTTGTGTCTGACTTTTATTGGATTTTGCTCGATTTTGTGTAACAATTTTGCGAGAAAAGAATAATCGAAGAAGGGATAATAAACTTACAATAAAACTATTACAAATAAAATCTTTACATTCAATATATTTTAAAAAAATCAATTAGAGAAAACTCTAGTACCCAGATGGAGTATTCAAAGATATTAACCCTATCATTCAATATTATTATTCTTCAGATTTCACAATGGCTTTGTGATTTTATCGGTTATAGAACTTGCGCTGGACTAGCTACCACCATCTCGTCGTACAATAAAATGCATAAAAAAAGGCAAAAGTACTTTGGGTCACAAATCACACAGGTTGCCGTTGCCTGACGTGACCAGCAAAGCAACGAGTAGCCCAATCGAAGCCTCAAAATTGTGCCCGTGGATGTTGTGATTAGGGAAACTCAAGCAGGAAAGCAGCTGCCTTCTGTGTTTTACCTAGCATCTTTACTGCGATCACCAACATGCCTGCCAAGTGTGGTGGTTATGGCAAAGCCCTCCAAGTTCTAGGTACCTAGATAAGCTTATCACGTTAGGTGTACAAAACACACATGGTTTTCTACATGCACGGCAACGTACTCAGCATCCAAAAATTTAAACACTGACGTCCTATTCCTGTGCATCAACCTAGACGCAACTATAAAATTCCGTATTTTAACGTTTTAACCAAAAAATCTTCATTAATAATAATATTTATAAATTACACACGTGTGTATTTTTAATGAAGTATTTTTTCTATAATATTAATCGTTTGGCTACATAGTTGAGTATGTTATTTAGTTTTGTTTCAAAGTGTTTATTCAGTTACATTTTTTAACATCATTCTAAAACGTCAAAGTTGTTCAGAATCGATCCCTCTTAATTCGGAACCAGCACACAAGGAAAGAGCAAGAACATCCGGCTAGTTAGTTTTAAACAAGTTAATAAATGTTTACAAGTACACTAAATACCTAATTATAAAATACTAGATATTGATAGGAAACGACCTATCAATGTGTACAGTAAAGAATTACAAGTCAGGTGGGACAAAAAAGTTTTTTTTTTGCTATGAATCTGCCGGTTATTTCTCGCTTGGCTTATATATCACGTTTCGTCAAATCACGTCAACTTTCGAGAAAATTAAAAAACAAAAACAGAATTGTGCTTTTGATGACTTATATCCTCAAGAGCTTTCTGAATGAGAATGTACCTATTTATTTTTCTCGTTAATTATCCCAAATAATAAAAATACGATGCGAAAAGGCTATTATCAAACGTTCCAGCATAATTTTGCAATAAACGTAAGTATACAGAGTACTTTGTTGACAATTTTATTACATACCTACTATGTTTTGTCTCTTTTTGATGTCACGTAGAAAAAAGAGACAAAAGCGTCTCAAAAGGGGTGAAATAATAGGAATGTTAGGGTTAAGTGGGCGTAACTCTAATGACAGATTTAATAAATCGCTTGGAAGATAATGGTTGTATGTCTTTATCGATGCTTACAGATAAATCTATTATTAGTTTTACGTTCGGTTAGCTTATTATGTTTCACATCGAAAGACCCGTTGCCCCGTTCAAAACGTAGTTAGGCGTTCATTTCCAAATGGCAAAATCAATCTTCAGAATTTTAATAAAATTTCGATTTTTAGGATCATTTTGAAACGTCAAATCTGTCTGTTTGGAATCCCGACCAGCACAGAAGGAGAAAGAAAGGTCCGTCGGGCTAGTTTTTTTTTCTGATTTATTACAAACAGCCTAAAATTACATAGTAATAGTTACAATTTATTCATTGGAGCTAATTCTTTTTTTATTGCCAGGCGTGTGGCGTGATCCAATAAAATTTTGCAGTTATAATTGTTTAAGGATTTGTGGAATAATGTAATCTGTGAACTTTTACATTTTTGTTTAACACAATAAATATTAAAATAACTGGTAATATGTGATTGGGAATCGGAAAATATATTTTATTGAAAGTAGTACCTACTGCGCCTTATTTTTGTTCGCAATCCCAACCAAGGCTCTAGCGGAAGACCAACGCTGCAGTGGTGTGACGATACGCTGTGGCATGCTAAGCTAGGACCAGTTTTACCGCCACAGATACCTAATATTTTATGATCCTATCACCCAGTCAATAAGTTTAATTACGTTGAGTTGTGATTGACATAAAACAGTTTCTTTCTTTTATTATTTCTATGGGGTATGATAGACTGAACAAATTTATTTAACGCGTTTTTTTTATTTTTGGTCAGCAGAACATTAGTTGAGATCCGTTCCCGCGACGTGCGACTTGCATGTCCTTTGCTGGTCAAAGCCTCCTCCAAAGCTGGAGGGTATTGCCACAGTCACCATGCTTGGAGGATTGGTGATTGCAGTAAAGGTATAGATAATACAGAAGGAAGCTGCTACCATTCTTCTGCTGAGATCCTTATGTCTGATTTTACGACATCCATGGGCTGATTTGGATGGGTCGATTTTTAAGCCCCGACCTCCACAGCCCTTCAGCTCTTACTGCCGTCAGCTTCATCTGAAAACTAAACACTATTATTTATCATCAGATCGTTATTCGCTGAGGTTACTAAATGAGGATTAACATTTCATTTTTGTAGTTGGTTACGAAATCTCAGTTGCGAAAATGTTTCAAATGTAAAAAACAGCTTCAAGTTATTTTAACATTGGGTATCGAGCTTATGTCAGAGTACGTTATTAGGTTATTGTTTTTGCATCCAGATACACTTTGCGTTTTTAATTCACTTTGTTTGCTTATAAAAAACATTTTGAAGCTGAAAAAAATCTCTTAGTAGCGGACCGTTTAAGTGATTGCCATTTTCTAATAAGAAAATAGCAAGTGAGTATATTTCTACATGTTGTTAATAGCCTATCAAATAAGCAAGTACTCGTTGAAGATTACTTTTGAACCAAAATCTGATTAGATATCTCTACGTGGATAGTGAATATTTGACCCTGTTGAATCGACTATTAAAGAGTGAAACTTACTGCCTCTTTAAGCGCGCTTCATCTAAAGCCGAACCTTCTTGTGATCTGGGTTTCTTTCAAGTGACTATTCAGCGTAGCAATGCAGCTATTGGCTAGGTAGCGCAACCGTCTTGTACTTGTCTGGAACAGTTGAGTTACCTAAAGACCGATAGATCGTTTGTAATGGTCCTTTGGTAACCCAGCAGCATCCCTTGTATATGGTTAGTATAATTATTTCATATTAATTTTACGAAAGAATTACAAATATCGCCCTGAATATTTAGCCTCATTTTCTACATGTAATTTACTTTTGTACAAATCAAACAAAATATTCAGATTCGTTGACCACTTTGTGAATAGTAAAAAATATGGCAGAAGTCCGCGGATGTCGTAAAAGTCGACTGAGGAATCTCACCAGAAGGGCAGAGGCTTCTTTCTGTGCTAGATTTAGCATTTTTACTGTAATTGACAATCTGCCTGCCAAGTTCTGTGCACCAGTGGGCAGTAATGGACTGGCAATGTGATTCAATGTGTTTTTTTAAAAAATAGTACCCTCTTGCACAATAGTATAAGGCGGGTATAGCGACCGTGCCTAATTAAATTGCTTCATACAATTCGTACGATTCCCCATACAATGTGGACAATAAACATTAGGTAAACTTTATTTATGAGTTCTGTTTTAAATCTTATTTTATGGGAACTGTGGTCGGAAAGCTTAACGGCGATTTAGCCGGTGACGACAATAGGTTATACAGGGTGTTATCGATGATCCTTGTTATGCACCTTGCGTACAGGATGTTTTAAAGTACCATAAAAAAACAATTCTTGTGGTGGATTTCAGACAATTTCAAAATTTAAAAAACATCGGTTTGTTAGTAGTACTGTGAGTGTCAAAGAGGTCTCAAATGCCTGAGGAACAGTAATTGAATTAATGAATAAGGAAATTGGGACCGCGGTTCCTTTTGATAGCGGTCCCAATCACCTGTCTTCTCTTGTTTTTGACCTTTAGGGCTTGTTATCTAGGTCAAAGCAAGGATGAGGTCGACGATGCCGATGTAGCGAGCTTTTCAAGAAGGCACTGACCCTCCAGCGTTTCGACGGAACACGCTCGTTTGTCATGACTTTGACAGGAGTGTAGTCACTAGCCAGGTGGACCTTTACGGGTCCTACCACCAGTAACAACAGCCAGCGATTTCGTTGCCCAGGGTAGACCACTTCGAAGACAGATCGCGCCGACTAAAAACTAAACATTACATTTCCCTGAGAACGAAACGTTTCATCGTCATTTAATTAAAAACGTGAGACACCCTGTATATTACACTAGTACGTCATTTTTTGCCGTGTCCACCAGTACGAACCGGTATTGTCCGGTTTGAACTAGATAAATCATTATACCGGTTGTTTTAGGGCAGGTCATTTTTGAGTGTTGGGGATTATGGGACTACATTGTTGCTAAGGTATTGGGGCAGTTCGCTTCCTGTGAACCATTAGGTAATCCTTTGGAATGATTTGTTGGCTGTTCAAAGTTTTGTTGATACTGGCCATCTGGTGGGTTAACGATCGACTGGTTATTATTTAAAATATTATTTTCATTTAATAAACTTGTTACCTATCAATTTGATATTTTATTTAAGTATAATAAGCCTTTTATCTCACACTAAGTGGGATGGCCGTGATGACGGTCGCGTATTAAGAACCGACCAACTCAGCCCATGGATGTCGTAAAAGCCGACTAAGGGATCTTGCCAGAAGGGCTGAAGCTTTTTTTTTTATTATACGACTGCGAAGCGCTTGGCCTTCATCTCATCTGGTAACAAGTTAAGATAAGGCTGAAGGTGGAGGCGCACTTCACCCGGAATCCTCAACAAACTGAGGAACTGGCTATCTTACCTCTGAATGCTGGAGCACCACATTTTTAGAATTGTTATTATGGCGACAGAATTAGGTAAGATGGTGGTAGCTAGCCAGGCGGACTTCAACAAAGTCCTACCACCAACAAAACCAAGCACAATATATTGTACTCCCCATGGGGATCGAACCCGGGACCTCTGGATCTGAAATCGGTGGGTTGAACCACTAGACCACAGAGGCAGTTAAAAAGTATAACCATTACAGCGATCACTGATTCACCTGCCAAGCGTGGTAATTATGGCATAATCTCCAGCTTTGGGGGAGGCTCTGTCCAGCAGTGGACACACAAGGATTATTGAAGCGATGTGGGGTCAGCACAAAATGTCTACTGCCTCCATTTTCCCTAATGGACCATCATCTTATCATTCATTACTATATTGCATGTATCATAATCATCCCTCACACAATATCCATCTCTTTTGCGTCTACCTCTCCTTGTACTACCTACCCTTAAACAAAAATAAATGATATAATAATTAGAATTATTTTTTGCATTATTTTATCTTCTTTTAGTTCGATTGCAACACAGTTTTCAGAAATTTCTAGTATTGTAAACACTATAAAAACTTTTACTATTAAATCCACCTGATGAGATTTCTTTTATATTTTATATTCGTATCATCTCTAAATCGAGTACAGGAAATTGCAACAAAGTTCTCACTTACTACAGCAATTTTCCAGTATTATAAACGCTTAAATAACTTTTTTATTTTATTTTATAGATTAACCTATACTGGCCCACTGCAGGGCCAAGGTTTCCCCCATATCCTTCCATGGATTAAATAACCTATGACATTATATTCATATACTTATTCCAAACTCTTCTCGTTACATGACTTTCATCCCACATCACATGGCAATACCTAACATTGAACATGAAACCCATTTTAACATTTTACGAGTAATAATAACAAGGTTTAGAATATACCTGCCTACTAAATTGACAATAGAAAAACGTAGTCACCGATGTTCCCAGTTCCCACGTCTGGGCTACTCCTGGAAAAAGAAATAAAAATGCCCCACTCGTCCCGTGCACTAATAAAACTTTTAGAAAAACGGGCGATGCGATGCGCGGGCGCTGGTGGCGTAGACCGTTCCAAATATGCAGACAAATTATTGTGGTTCAAATTCCTGTTATCGATACATATAGTCATGGTTACAAGACATTCTAAATACTTTTCTGATAATGTAATAAATAGTAAAAAATATTACGTGAGTAAAACCCTGGTTTAAACAAAAGTATTAGTTAATAGATACCGTCTAGTTCGAGAAGTCTTCTCGTCTTTTCAGAAAAACATTAGTGCTAATATTGGCCTGTAAAATGTCTATTTTACAGGCCAATATTGTGTATGTGTAGGTTTTTGATTCGATGAAATATGTTACCCTTCCGGCAAATCGACAAGATAAATTGTAAATGTGCCACAAACATTCGGAATCTGCGTCAGGACCCTCGTGGCTCAGTTGGTTTGAGCGTTTTCACCATTAGGAAAAGATGAGGTTCGAGTCCCGTCGCGGGTTGTGAATTTTTGTGACATTTGTTAAATGTAAATATGATAACATTTGTAAAAGATAAAACGTAGTTTACTCTGCGTTCCCAACGTTTACTACATCGTTATACTCAATATATTCATAAATATCATTCTTCGGTAACAAAAAAGGAAAAAAGACGCATTAAAAATATATCCCTCATCGAAGATAACACTTTATAATGACGTGGGTCAGCGCAGGCGGTTAGAACAAACAAAATCGTGCGCGAGCCATGTCGTTTAAACCTCATTCAAATCGAAGGAAGGGTCTTCACATCTCGCTCTCACACCTGAATATTAAACTTGCATGAGAGGGACGGAAGAGGGAACGCTGTCAGGTAGGTGCCAGGATGTCTGCAAAGCCAGACATAGAGGCACCATAGATTTGATTGTGGAATATTTTTGGGATGGTTTGGGGATGATTTGTATCATTCTTAATTGATTCTTGGATTCCGATGCAGATGATAAGTGAAGTGAAAGTGTCCGGTCTTGTGTGATTTCGTTATCCTTTAATTGAGGTGTATTTATTATCTTATGTTTGATGTCGCTATTATGTATAATGGAGTGAATACAATTAAACTAACTATATGTAAAGGAAGCAGTCGGATTATTTTTGTTACTTTAATTGTAGTGATAAATTCTTATTGTAAAAAATACAAAGTTTTGATAATAGTTTCACGATTTCAATATAGTTAAATTTTTGTATAATGACTAGATTTTGAATAAAGGCTATATTTTTGCCATAAAATGGATAGATTTTTGATGTTTAGTGGCTATATTTTACATTTGTGGCTATATATTTTTTAAGTAGTGACTAGATTTCCTATATAAACACGTGTTTTTTTCCAAAAGATAGTACAATCTTTGTGACAACTATATTGATGATGATTGTCTATATAAATATCATAAAGTTTATATTTTATTTGAATGAACACAGATGGCACTTATAAACAACAGCTTAAAAAGTGTTTATCATGACCGGAAATTACATTTAATGTTAGATTCAACGCAATTACGGACAAATCAAATCGAGTTACGAGGGATGTAACTTTGACCCGATGCATATGGCTATGTTTGGACAGTCTTTATTGAATGATGGATTTAGTTATTGACCTCTCGGCTTGACTAGCTCTAGGCTAGAGTATATAGGGTACTAGCTCTCTCGCGCGTCAAACCAACTTAGCTACCATTTGGCGGACATTGGCAGGACCCCGCCTCTGTGGTCTAGGGGTTCAACCCACCGATTTCAGCTCCTGAGATCCTAAGTTCGATCCCCATGGGGAGTACAATATATTGTGCATGGTTTGGTTGGTGGTAGGACTTTGTTTTCCGCCTGGCTAGCTACCACCATCTTACCTAATTCTGTCGCCATAACAACAATTATGCAATTGTTTAGAGGTAAGATAGCCAGTTCCTCAGTTTGTTGAGGATTCCGGGTGAAGTGCGCTACCACCTTCGGACTTATCTCAACTTGTAACCAGGTGAGATGAAGGCCAAGCGCTTCACCGTCGTACAAAAAAAAGGGGGGGGAGGTCGCTAGCCAGGCTTATATTACAACCACCAGTTTTGTGATCATTCAGCCGTAACTAGCAAAAACCAGCGATTCCTTTGCCAGAGACACCACTAGGAAGTAGTTCTCACCTACCACATTATATAAATATCGTGTAAAAATATGAGTCTTAACATTTTGAAGTGTATTTTTTTATACGTTGGGTTTGTAAAGTCAAAGTCAAAGTCAAAGTCAAAATTTCTTTATTCATTATGATTTTTTAGGATCATTTTGAAACGTCAAATTTACCGCCTGTTCGGAATCGCGACCAGCACACAAAGAGAAAGGCAAGAACCTCGGGCCGGTTTATTTTTTTGATGATCTATTCAACATTTAGATACACAATTTGTTATTATATTCTAAGCAGATACATCAAAAACCTAAATACTTAATCTTTAATTAAATTATTCTTTATAAACAATTTGAATTTACGAGCAGAGAGTTTGGTGGCGCTTTGAGGAAGCTTATTATAGAATCTCACACAGTTTCCTTAGAATGAATTATTTACTTTTCCTAAGCGAAACTTAGGTATCTCAAGTTTACTTCACTTCTTTTACTAAACTCATCAATGTTTCTGTGAGCGTGCATTAGGTTTTCATAAATGTATTGGGAGTTGACTGTAAGAATACCAATCTCTTTAAAACGTTCCCTAAGAGAGTCACGAGTTTTGTAGACCCATGACCCATGATTGGTAGGCTTGCCTGGTCAAGGCAAGTCCTATGAAGTTTCCTATTGCCTCTCTTTTGAAGAGTTAATTCCAATAATGTATGTCTCAAAGACAAAGTAGGGAAGTACCAACGTTCTTGCCTTCTCTATAGCTAACTATTGTTTCTGGTCTAGTTGAAACGCCACCGACTAAAAGTTTTGGGTAAAAATCTCAAAATAATACTGCAATAATCATTCTACTAGTTAGTGTATGTAGATACGCAAATCCCGAAATAGGTAACTTGTAACAACTTTTTTCATTTGTCAGCCTTTCGTTCGTTGTTTTATTGCTTAGCCAATTCAATACAAAACACAATTTCTTTGATATCAATGCGCACACTCCAAGTCTAAAATACCCAATTTCCATTCGCATACGAGAACACCAAGTGCGGTTCCAGTCAAGTATCCTTTTGATGTAGAATAAATCGGGCCAAGAGCGAGTTGGACTTGCACACCTGGTTCTGTTCCTTTCAATATTTCAACACATGAAATGCAGGTTTATTGAATTTGGTTCTGGAACCGTTTTACTCACGTATAAGATAATTCATGAAGGCTCCAACTTGAATAAACGCTGATAATGGTTCCTTAGGCGAACCAAAACAAAGTCGGTGGCTTCAGAAACTATCGTAAACCCGTGAAAAAATGAGTTTTTTTATACTTACTACCAAACCAGGCTTACGGTCCACCTGATCACGAGCGGTTACCGACACCTATGGTAACTCGAGAGACCAGAAACATCACTCGCGTGCTGCCGACCCTTAGTTGACCCTTACTTGGAGTTCTGGCGACCTTACTCACAGCAAGAACTCATACTTATAGATATAGTGCTATTACTGCGATATCCTGTAAGGTGGAGGTACTACCAAGTCCGGTTGCTCAAATTGTAAGTAGGAAATCCTACTACGTCATGAAAAAATATAACAACACTATTAACGCATGTTCTAAAAGAGAAATAAAGCTAAGTAGGTATCTATAATTGTTCAAAAGTACATTTCTTTTTATGTCATACAGACGGACGGGCGAAGTCTTGGTAATAGGGTCCTTATTGAACCATTTGCGTACGGACCCCCAAAATCCGAGAGCCTTGGAACAAACCGCGGTGAAAGCGGTGAAGAGCCCTCCAATACTTGTCCCTGTGGCTATGACTATGAGCTATTACTTTGGTGTCCAGCCCTTTGGAACCCATCCAACCGAATGAAGGCTACCAGCCAATACAGCGTTTGTTGTTGAACCTTTGAATCAGCTTTTGATGTGCCATTATAGGTAGGATTTCATCCGCCTCTGTCATCTGGTCTGGTGGTTCGCCCACCGATGTTAGATCTAGAGGTCCCGGGTTCGATCCCCAGGGGAATAAAATACTGCGCTTGGTTTGGTTGGTGGTAGGATTTTGTTTAAGCCCACTTGGCTAGCTACCATCTCATTATAACATCAATTCTTAAATTGTTGTGTTCCTACATTTAGAGGTAAGTCTTCTTTACCATAGGCCTTATCATAACTTTAAAAATCAGGTGAGATAAAGGCGTAGAACCTCCCCAACGTACAAAACAAGGCACATGTTTTGTACAATTTTTTTATTTTTTTTAAATAGGTACAAACTTACACTATGATAAAATACAATATCCAAAAACAGAATAAACACTAAACACAATTAACACCAAAAAAGTATTACCATTCGTTTTGTGTAATATGTAACATCAATTGGTAAATTATAAACATTGAAGAGATTATCTTGAATTTTCCAGCTTTTGATAACCGACCTACCAACCTGGCTCACTAAAATCTTTATTCAGTAAGATTTATTTGGTTTTTGAGGCGTCAAATCGACCGCTGGTTATCACTAGGTACCACTATTTTATATCTCTGATACTAAAGCCGGCAACGTAATTGAATTAATTTACGACATCACAAAGCACTACAATAAAGCATACATCCAAAGCCCTATACACAAAAGCCTGGTCTCACCCACGTCTTGAAACCTGTCGAACTGCATGCCAGCCTGAACCAACCCTGGACACACTCCCTCTCTCTCTATCTCTATTCAGAAGACAAAGATGGAAGCAACTAGTTTCTAAATCCTGGCCTCAGGTCGTTTGGTTAGGATCCGTCACGGTCCAACGCCTAAGGGTTGTTGGCATTGACAAATATGATACACACCCCTTATTTAAAAGACGTTGTTTTTGATCGATGTTCGGAACCTGAGTTTAAAGTTTACTTTTCTTGAGTCACACGCTCATACAGGCTGGCCCAAAACGTGTTTATCTAAGAAATCAAACAGCATAGTAAGAAATTAAATAACAAACCAAATAATAAGTCCGATGATGGAACCACCTATTTAGTGCTTCTACTAAGATGTCGCCAACTTTATCAGTAGAAAACAGTGACAGACTTGCGACTTCCGACGATTCGCCTCAGCTCAATTCAATTTATTCATTAACAATTTTCTCACGAATTGTATTTGAAACTAACATTGGATTTCCTGAATGAATAGCATACGATAAAAACACATTATTCGATACAATTACATAATTATTAATAAAGCAGGCTAAAATCTGCCACAGATCAAAAGCTTTTTTAATGATGTCAGTAGGTGAGAAATATAACAATTTTAACGCCTAGTACTGCCATCCACAGCAACCTTCAGAATATCTGATCACTACTCAGCGCGTGGATCTTATAAGGATCACCTGGATAGGCGATAGTCTAAGACACGTCCAAACTTACATTTGGCACACGCCCCAGCCATTCTCCGAATCACTGATTTTTAGTAACATTATCAAATTCGATAATGCAAATATTTTTATTACAATCGTTACACGATTGTAATGATTGCTTACGAAATAAATAAATACTGAAATATTGTTAATATTTTTTTTGTATTTTAATTTGGTAGGCTCAAGGCTCAAGGCTCGCCTGTGCATTTTCTGAGCGAGGATGAAGTCTATGATAGAGCGAGCATTCTATTGATGGAACTGGTACTCTCGCGCACCAATGAAACGCTAACTCCTTGGCGCTAGACTTCAGCAGTATTCGCAGGCCAGGGAGACTTACCACCAGCATCAAGATCATTAGTTGACTGAAGGTCAACGCTTCCATTGACCGGCCTGTCATAATGATGATTCATCAGCAATGATCTCAAAGTCAAAGTCAAAGAAAGACAAGAACCTCGGGCTAGTCTATCTCCTAATCTACCCCCCTCGTCTTTTTGTACCATTACAATATCAGTTTACGTAAGGTGTTACTGCCATTGTGTGAGAAATGAAACCGTAAACATTTTTTTTTGTCCTTGAGTGGGCGGCACCGGATGCTATGGTGTCTATGGTAATATGAGCTATGAGTTCGAATAGGAGGAAATTATAAAGAGCTCATGAATCAACAATATCAATAAAGCTTAGCAGGTATGTTATAGGTACTTATCATCTAATGGTAAGTATAGTCGTCAAAATGCCATGTGTGAATCTGTCGCCCATACGATATATACGAATATATTAAAAAAAAATTGATGCTACCTACTTAAAGCACGCAGTTGAGCATATAAATACAATTTTTAGAATTTTTGGCTGTTAGTTTGTGCACGCGTATTTTCGGAAGGGCTTATCCGATTTGGATGTGGTTTTCGATGATGTGTTGTGTATGATTCAGGGCAGGATATGACGATCGATTAAAAATAAAAAAACTTAAAAGATCGAAGTATCGACTTTTATAACATTTTGTTTTAATGTATGTATATCTTTTCTATTTATTATTGGATTTTTATAAATTAAACAAAAATTGTTAACCCAAATATTACACAATCTACCATTGCAAATTTCATTGAAATCGGTGTAGTACTTTCGGAGATTAGCGTGGTCAAAGAGACGTTTTCGGCGTAACGCGTGTAATGTAAACACACTTTTAACTTCTAAGTATAAGCGAAAGGTTGATGATGAGTGATGAGTTAAATACTCTTTGGAGATTTAATTTTCACTTAGAATTTATTGTTTGTAGTTGTAAAAGGGATACAAAATCGTAAAAGGTAGGTAATATCGAACATTAAAAACTCAGAGTTGCTGTGTATTGTTGTGTAGCGTATACACAACAATATACAGCAACTCTGAGTTTTTAATGTTCTGGCTACTGATATCACGGTACATTAAAAAAAAAATAGTTTTTACCTGCAAAGGTATATAGGTCCATAAATGTTAGTTTATCATAATCAACTGTTATTCTCCTGCCCATTTCCCAATCGTAACCGAAAAAAGTTTGTCAGAATCACCATGCTGGGCAGGCGGGTGGTTAGTCGTACTGATGTCGTCAAGTTCCTAGATATATATACTACTGCTTCTTTTTTACTATTTTTTTACTAGACCTTAGTCTTGCTAGTTTTGCTCTGAACAGAACACCAGTCATTGCCACTACGATACGTAAACTACTATCTCGTATGAGCAATGTTTGTACTGGTGTCGTTTTTAGGTTTTTGTGTCATAATCATAGCCCAAAAATGTACCTGCATGACATGGGCCACGCTTGACAAGCGATTCGGTGATTGCAGTGTTGGTATATATAGTAGGTGATCCTCATACGATCCTCGCTCTGAGTAGTGATCGGAGGTGAATCCTCGAAGGGGGAAAAAGTGAGTCTATTTATTTGTAGAGTAATGGGGGATTCATTGCCGCTATCTTTGGCAGGTAAATCGGTGATCACAGTGTCGGTGTTAGGTAGGTAGGTACTAAGATAGATGACAGCTGCTGCCCATCCCCTGATGAAATCCCTTGGTCGAATCTAATGACATTCAGGAGCGGTTATCAGAGGGACCCATATTAACTGGAAACCTTATAATCTAAGATAAAAATGCTGACCAAAGCTTGCGTTAGAAATTAACTATGTCAGTGGCGTAAAATCAAACTACGTAGGTACGTCTTTCTGAAGGGCAAGCAGAATAGATCAAAGCTTATTTCTTGGCGTTTTATTTTATGTGCAAGTGACACTGCACAAGTACAGCTATGAAATATATAGCTATGATATATATATATAATATACTATGGCCCAGAAAATCTGGGGCATAGGTGCCATAATAGTAACTTTTTTGGAATCATATACTTTTGATTTCTTGCATGTGAACGTGTAGGACGTTGCCATTGCGCGTATACGTACTAATTTAATAGAAGTTATATGAAAACTGATATTCTGGCATTGTTTTAGGAAATTTGAAACATAATCATCATTTTTCAAAAAGTATTACTACACAACAGAAAAAAACTTGTAGGTCGCGATTCCGAACAGGCGGTAGATTTGACGTTTCAAAGTGATAAAAAATCATACTGAATAAATATATTTGACTTTGAGAACATGGGCAGAGCGTAGCAAGCAAGTCAGTATTTGTGATGTTAGTGTCTCTAGGACAACCGTGGAAGGCAGTCTTTTTTATGTACCGCTTTTGACCTATAGATATGCACAGACAAGGATAAGGTCTACGATGGAGCGAACCCACCCTGATAACCTACCTATTTGAGTGTATGCTGCCATAAGTGGCCTCTCTCAACTCTCAACTCTCAATGATTGTGACCGGGACTGTGTGAATATGTGTGTGACTGATGATGGATTTACCATAACAACAAGTGTTTAGTACTAAAGAGTATGTTGCCCATCTCCCAAAAACAGTAATGGGGGGATTCGTCGATATCCCCACGCTTGACAGGTGAGTTGGTGATCACAGTATTGGTGTCAGGTAGGTTCTTAGATGGATGGAAGGTGCTGCTCATCCATTGCCTGCTAAAATCCCTTAGTTGAATCGAATGACATCCACGGACCAGTCAATAAGTACCTCTGCTAGCGATGTATGTCTTTACCGCGCTGCTGCCGCCACGAACTAGAAACATTGCATTAGACAGGTAATATTTAGGTACCTAAAGTCGGTGATGTTAAATCTCACTTCCTTTTTCTGTGGGGTACGCAGAAGAGATCCATGTTATGTGCAAGGGAAAATGCACTGGTACAGCTAGTTACCTAAATACAATTATGAAATATTATATTTGATACATTTGGGGTTGTTTTTTATTCTACGACGGGGACAGCACTTGGCCTGACCTAATAAACTTTAATAATAGTTATTTGTTGCAGTTCATCTTACTTGAGTAGGTTCTAGGTGCTTGAAAGACAATCACCATCGCTAAGTAGTAAGGTTTTCCATGATAAGGGTTCGTGAGAGTTGCGAGTAGAAAAACTTTACCCGTTGTAGTAATAATCCTATTCCATAAACTCAAGTAGGAACTCGACTTAGATTTAGTGTGTCGTAGTTCCTTTATTTATCAACTAAGCGTCTTATTGGAATCGGTATTTCAAATACAAACGTACTGTTTTTGTATTTTTCAAATTGTTGGGTTCCGGCATTTATAGATAAGATAACCAGTTCCTCAGTTTGTTGAGGATTCCGGGTGAAGTGCGCCTTCACCTTCGGCCTTATCTTAACTTGTTACCAGGTGAGATGACAAATCCATTTTGCGATGTTTGACATCTCATATCCATCTCATAGGTGCTGTTTTTAAACATAAAATAAAGCCTATTTGTTATGGTATGTCATGATACCAAATTTCATTTTGAGCGTAAAACAGTGACAAATATATTTGAATTATTTGGTCAACCTACGGGAACACTGTTTTTTTCTGGGATAAAAATAGTCAATGTGTTAATTCAGGTTATAGGTAAACTATCTTTGTATCAAATTTCCTCCAAATCCGTTCAGCCGCAAAAGCATTGTGCATAAAAGGTATGCTTTCCACTCTTTTCTTGAATACATTAGGCTCATAAGAGTTGTCTTATGAGCCTAATGTATTCATTAAAAGAAACACAAACCGCAGGTAGCCGATTTTACGTCTTTAAGTAGATACAAGGTTTTATAAGCAACTCTGATAATTAAGTATACCTAAAGTACATTGCGTTCATAATTTGATTGTGTCCACAGCAAACGTTTTGTAAAAGACAAGGCCACAATAGCCATACCATATCCAATTTCATTGATAAAACCAAGCGATGTAAAAGGCTGCTTAATATTAAAATGAAAGCCTTCAAAATGAAAATCATATTACTTTATAACAATGAATCAAGCCTGAAAGGCTCTCGTACGATTTAAATTGTCACAAAGAGCATTGTACCGTCCACAATATGACGAATATATCTACACGACCGGCTATAATGAAGAATGGAGGCCATCTTTAACCAGGCCACAGCTTAGGTAATACTGCAAGAACGGCCAGACATTCTGGAACCGAAGAAAGACAGAAAAAATATTAGCGTTTACATAACAACGGGCTGGGAACGGAACGGGACAGAACCCTAAGGGGTTTTGTTTCTACAACATCAGACTCACAAATTTTCGCTCTTTGAGGATTCACGTTTGATCACAGGTACGGAGCGTGGAACTTAGCCAGAGCCAGAGGCCTGGTTAAACTTACATTCAGCACATGTCCACAGTTTGCAAGGAGCTAGTTTTCAATACGTTTATCGGTCTAAGCGGAATACTAGACACATGCCATTGGGATTGTTGGTCCTATGGTCATGCCAGTTTCTTTCTTATATTTCCTATAGATTATATAGATATAGGTAAATTGTCATTCTGTAATGCCAAACACAACAATATACAATTGTTGTTATGGCGGCAGACTTAGGTATATAGTAATGTTGGTAGCAAGCCAGGCGGAATTAAATAAAGTGCTACCACCAATCGAACTAAGGACAATATTGTACCCCTGTGTGGATCGACCCTTGACCTCTGGATTTGACACTGATGGGCAAACCACTAGACCACAGAGGCGGTTAAAAGACTGATAGTGCCTTGTAGGAATATTATCCGCTTCAATCAAATAGTTGCCTGACTAATGACTACAGCGACCTCTAAAATTTAAGTGATTTTTAACAGCAAAATAACCTCCCTTCAAAGGTATTCCCACTAAGCTGCATCGTAAAACCGCAAACAAGAAATGGACTGTTCCAAAATTCAAAACATTGCAATACCTGCATTTTTTCAATAAAGAGCCTCCTTCGTTAACTCCGCTACCGCGCCGCTCCCGTCTCGTTGCGACTTAAACATAAGTTAAGCATTATTTATCTATTCCAATTTAGTCGTGTGTTCGGCTAGATATTAAAATATAAAATACAACAATGACACTTCATTGTTGAGGGTAAAAAACAACAAAATTTATATCCATAGGTTTCTAACAATAGACCGGGGTGTGGCGGATAAAAATCCATCAATGAATTTGTGGAGGATAGGAATTTCTAACAAAGAATTCGGGTGATATAAAGCTGCCGTGAAATTTGCACTTTTCTTGGTAGGACACCGGCATTGCACTTGATACACTGCTAAGCCATTGACGGTCAGCTTTCAATGATTCATTGATCGTTTGAGGGCTACTGGATGGCTTCTTTGTGAGGTACAATGAATCTACTTGAAGAATATTAGGAAGGTATCGTATTCAGATGTTTATTTCATTAACAATTGCAGAACTTTGTAACGGGCCTTAGGTAATCTGACTGATTCCTTTGTACATAGATAGTTTAATTGTACTTTTTATTGAATAAATGAAGTATTAATTGCAGAATATTTAGTCTTCAACCTTTATAATGTTATTCACAATGTAATTTGTAAAATGAGAGAATCAAATGAGTGGATCTAATGCAAAAAATCTTCAAATATATCACAATATTAAATATGCCAGTGAATTAACAGCTGTTTAGCGTGGCAATGCAGCCAGTATCTTGGCTATGCTTACATCTGGTTATGGATTTTGAATCAACTGCCAGAATGCGTCTTACTTAAAACTCCGTCAAGACGCACTGAACGCAGTATAGTTTGCATTTAAATAGGTACTCGTTGACTGTCAAGGCGTCAACATTATCATATAGATTTGATTATTCTATTAGTTCATGTCTTCTTGTTATAGAATAGTCAAGAGTGTGGAAAAACCCTTTCATCTGCGTTTTATTTTGTTATTGAACGACGGGGAAACCTTGCAGCTCACCTGGTATCAAGTTATATCACATGGCTGACGAACAGCCGGTCCTCACTCAGTATTTTACCTCTTAGTACCGGAACGCAACAATTAGAATTAAAGTTACGAGGTGGACTTAAAACAAGTCCTACAACCGATCAAAACCAGCACAAGTTCTTCCCAATGGAGACCGGGACCTTTAGATCTGATATCGGTGGGCAAACCACTAGATATATCTAATACCTACTAATTACCACAAACACGTTTAAACATTAGGTAGTAGTATAGTTATATTATTCTTCTTGTCTACAACTATACAGTTCAGCTTGACATTGATAAAAACCTTGTACTACCTATTTAACAAGTGATAAGAAAGATGCATGTAGAATATTTTAATAGCCGTACGTTTATCTTGAAATTTCTTGCGTGCTTCAATTTAAGTTGAAGCTGAAACTTGGTGTTTCAGCAAATACGCATTAGATTATTTGCAGCAGATGGTATAAACATAAATATTACTAGACAATAATTTCAAACAGTGCCACCTAGCTCCAAACTAAGCAAAGCTAGTAATATAGGCCTATGGGTTACGAATAGAATACATAGACACTGTTTTTGTAAATAAAAAAACAAACGTATCATCCGAAACAACACCCATACACCATATAATGAAGAAACATCATGTTTGTCCCGGGTGGGAATCGAACCCATAATCTACAACGCAGAAGGCAAAGCTACTATAAACCGAGTTTATGAATTAATGAATGAATGAAAAATACTTTATTGCACACCTTAAAAATAATAGCTGTATAACTTAAAAATAAATGTATATACAATGGGCGGTCTTATCGCTAAGAAGCGATTTCTTCCAGACAACCTTTGGATGGAGAGGATTTCATGGCTAAAGAGGTGGTTGGTAAGTTATGTATTTCTTTTGCCCAAAAACATAGGGTTTGGAAAACCAATTTTTTGCTGCTGTGTTTTGCGACACATGTGGTCGATTTTGCAAACGAGGCACAATTTTCCAACTCTAGCCGATTCTCCTTAACTTTTAACTATTCAACATAGAAACAAGTATTTGAATACTTTCACAACATTGAATCATATAAAAACACACTGGTTTCGTTACGAACATTATTAGAAAAACCAGTAACAGAGAAAGCCGATTTGAGAAATACGAAAAATGTTGCCGGTGTACATACCTCTCATTCTTTTGATTCATTTCGCCAACGCTTTTAATTACCAGCAAAATCCAAAGATTTTCTACGACATTGACGATGCGCAGTCTCATTTCCAGTCGTTTATGAAGACATACAATAAGACCTATCAAAGCGATGCAGAAGAAGCGAAAAGGTTTGACATTTTCAAGAAAAACCTGATCAACATCAATGTGTTGAATAAAAAAGAGACTTCCGGAATATATGGTATGGATATGTTATTTTATCTCAAATTAAGCTTCTCTCAGGTCTTCATCTCATCATCATTTCAGTCCATCTCTATTCATTGACTCCCTGTGACCGACACAAAGTTGTCGGTCCAACGAGTGAGGCTTCCCACATTCCGTTTCGCATTTAATCGTAGTCACTATGTAAGAACCTTTGCTCCCTAGCGGTAATCGGCTCTGCCAGATATGTGGCCTGACCGATATCAATATTCTAGATTTTATCTCGTAGTGAAGCTCCAAGCATAGCTCTCTCCATTGATCGATGTACGACTTTGAACGTATTTACGAGGCCTATTGTCAGCGACCACTTCTCAAAATTTAGCTATATTCTCCACTTTTATACATCGGCGGGTTGCCATGCTGTCTGTGTTCTATAAATTCCACTTGGGCAAGTGACCTAATCCCTCCATCCCCTTTCCATCACAGGACGCACGAGCAGACGTACAGCAGGTTAACCCGTACCTTGTAAATGTTCCATTGTGCCGAACACATCGTTTCGCCTCTACCGTTATTTATCGAGTGAGCGAAGCGAACGAGATCTCTGAGTTAAGTTAGGAAATCCGGCACTGTATGTAGGGTAATTCCGGGATATACGCCCAAGCGGGATAGACGCCGCAGTGCAATTGTGTGAAATATAAGACATGTGATCAAAAGAATACCTTATAATACGAACGTGCCACTCCCTCACATCAGTCTGCCACAAAGAGTTGGCGCGTGCGGTTGTGCGTAGAAGCGCTAGTTACAGTTACGAGTCAAACAGTCGTGATTTTACTTGATGGATGATTTTCAGCCCTCTATAACTTTGGAGTTAATAAGTAAGTTTTTTTGTATTTTGCTTCTGAATAAGGAGTAATGTATATATATTATTATGAGTTACATTTTTACTATAAAATAAACATATTAACCATTTTTTTTTTCAGAGGCATTTATCCCTGTGAAAAGGGATATATGCCCCATTAAGTTTTGGGATATTCGCCCCTAAGGGCATCTATCCCTTGCCGTACTTTAGTGTACATACTATGTTATATGATTCAGATTGGAAATGCCCCAGAAATACAAGCGTAAAGCCGGCGTCCAACCGCGTGTCATTACTTGGACCGAGGACACATTGGCTGCAGCTATGGCAGAAATGACGAATAAACTAATTAGCGTCAATGATATAGCAAAACGGCACGGAATACCATCTAGGACGTTGAACTTGCCGATGATTTGGTAGATGCAGGCAATCCGGCAGTTACGAATAATACAATTGATGCAGACAATCCGTCAGTTATTGGTTATATTGCTACTTCTACGGAAAAAGAAACTCCATTGAAACTGCTTCATGAATCGTTACCAATTCCTACGCTTCCGACGCCCCTTTCAAAAAGGGGTAAACAAGGTGCTGAATTCAGATTCCAAAATAGAGGAAAAAAAGAAGGGGAAAGCTACAACAGGGATACCAGTGAAAAAACGAAAAAAGATCAGCAAGAAGGTAAAGAAAAAGGTAATTTGAAAAGAAGCAAAAAATAAATAATTCACGTGATTATAAGTCAAGCGATACAGATATTACTGATAATATTGTATTGAAAGTGAAAAAAGTGAAAAAGAAACTAAAAAAAAGAATAGACTTAGAAATTTACAGTTCTAGTGACGATGATAATAAAGAGAACGAGGACAGCAGTTATGAAGTTGAAGAAATGAAAAAACAAAAACACGACAAATTATGTTTCAAAACCAAAGAAACGTCTAAAAAGGCAAAACCTGTTCGAATATATAGTTCTAGTGATGAAAATAGTGGAGTAAATGATATGAATCTAGGTGAAGATTCTTGCGTGGAATGTCTTGACTATTATAGTAACACCAAATCCAAAGTAGATTGGATCCGTTGTGCCTCAAGTGGCTTCATGAATCATGTACATTGTATCGCAATAACTGAAATAAATGTGGGCGCCTAAAAATTATTACTGCCAAAATGGGTCATCAGTTTTGCAGTTTTTTAAATGATTACATTTTTGTAACTAAGATGATTGATCTCTTTAGTGTTGTAATTGAATTTTTTATTTTTGTATAGATGATTATGTTTTGATGTTGTAGATAATTGATCTCTTTAGTGTTATAATTGAAATTGTCTATGGTTAATAAATTAGTCACGTCATCCTATGGCTAATAATTAAGCTTGCCGTTTTTAATATGATTATATTTTTGTACCTAAACTTATTGATCTCTTATATACAATTTTTAATTAAAAACACTAGTTTTTAATTATCATTTTTATATAAATAGCTGAAAAGTATTATTATATTTAATAAATAATAATATTGATTAAAACGTTTAATCAAAATATTTGTTTTCTTGCAAAGGGCATCAATCCCTCCAAATAATTTACTCTTGGGCATATATACCGCTTGTGAGGCATCTATCCCGTTACGTAGTTTTATTTTTAACTCAAAATATACGATTTATTTATTGAATAGTCTACAAAAAGCACTACAAAGCGATTAAATATAAGACTAAAGTAAGTGCACATATGAAAATCATGTGCATATTATTTGTATGTTAGGAGATATGAGTAAAATAAAAAAAGTTGGGCATATATCCCGGATTTACCCTATGTATGTATTTATGTGGCAATGTTTGTGACGGTATAACTCTCGAACGGGTTATCCGATTTTCATGAAAATGAAACTGTAAAGAGATAAAGTCAATAGAATTTGAGTGTTGCAGACTTTTGATAAGTGAGGTAGTTTTTGAGATATTGGGGTGAAAAGAAATACAATTTTTCGCCCATATCTTTGGAATGGCTGATCCGATCAATTCAAAATGTTGAATATGCAGAGATAATAATAATACTCATCAATAGTTATGAGATTTTTTTTTGACACTGGAGTATTTTTTGAGAAATAGGGGAGTATGACAAGAAGTTTTTTCGCACCCGACTAACCTTCTCACTGCTCTTTCACACTGGTGTTACGGTTAGGAAATATTTTGGCGTGTGGATTATCGTTTGAAAGAGTATCGGCTACACACATTAATAAAATATAGATTTAACTTTTGAATATGGTTTTGTCAGAAAGTTGCAAGTAATGAAGATAAAACGCTTAATAATGTCTTGTATGATATACTGTTATGGAAGTCTTGAATCTGTGTGAAAAATTGAAATATCGTTTAAAATGGGGGTTGAGACTTCAGATTCCTAAATAAGCTTATTTTTGCCCTTAATAGGGGTGGTTTTTTTAATGATGAAGGGGCAAAAGATGATCATCAGGTTTTGTAAGATAAGAGAGTATTTGAAATCTCATAAAAACTGGTCTATTTATTTTTTGTAATTCACTCAATAGGGTTGTCGAACCAAGGGTGTCGATAAAATGTAAGAAATACTTTTAGGATGTCATGTGGAAAAAACTTTCACTCTAAAACTGTAAGGTTTGGCTATAAACACCACGCTTGGCAGACAGATTGTTGAGCACAGTTATAGTTTTGTTTCTATACTAGAAAAAAGCTGTTGCCCCTTGGTTGACTTTACAACATCCGTAGGCTCCAGCCCACGGATGTCGTAAAATCAATTAGATTATTAAAGGTAAATTTTTAAGTCACGACTACTAAAGCAACGGTTTTGAGAGCACTTTTTAAAACAACATTAACCTATGTTTCAATTATGTAACTTCGACTTATTCACTTACTGTTTTTTACTCACTAAAATTACCTACTAATATGACGGACAGTCGGTGGTTTGGTGCTTTGTTCTTATTCTGGCTTGGCATTCAATAAGAGTTAGCAACAAGAGAGTGCGTCGGATACTCAGGTGAATAAAGAGAGATTGAGAAAAAGAGTGCTTAAGTAAGATAAGTAAGGTGTATTAAAAGTACACTTTTATCTTTTGTTAAATTACGTTCTATGCTATTTGAGAAATAATATCCGTGGTTAAATACCTAACTCAAACCAGACACCACGAGATCTCAGTTTGGGGCGAACTATAGTTATTAATACTGGTAAGGAATGGAATTCCTTGCCCTTGTCTGTTTTCCCGCACGAGTACCAATCGAGTATTTAAGCAAGCGTGTTCCATCTTAGGCCACATCTTTACTCGTGTTACAAATAAGCTGGTGGTCAAACGCTTGGATAGCACCTATAAGTTAAAAAAAAACACAAACCATTTCTGCTGGAATATACTAAAACACGCACTGCCTTTACACTGCACCCATTACCGTTGTTGATACTGTATTAACTTCAATTGACTCTTATTTTATGGGCAAGATGAGAGAAGATGAGAAGATGAAGTCTATGATTGAGGATGCGTTCACAGAAGCTGCTTGGCACTCCTGCGCGCCAACCGGATACAACGTGCTTGGTGTACTTGTACTTTGGCAGTAGAATAGTCTCAAGCCAGGCAAACTTTTGCAGGTTCTACTAGTACCAGCGATAATAACATTCAGCCGTTGTCTGAAGGGCAATGATTCCGTTGCCCTTTTTTTTTACGTGTGGAAATCTTTGAGGATACCTCCCGATCTGAGGGGATCGGGAGGTTATTCCAGACTTACTGGCTAAAACCACACGGGGTTCTATTTCAGCGAATATTTACCGAGGCTGTGGGTACACTTAAAAGCATTCATCCATGGCCTCGGCTTCGATGGCTTGTGTGAGCTCCCTCATTTTAGGTGAGCGAGTACACCTTACGTCGCTTAATTAAGTAGGCGCGGAATCTCCGCGTACGCCAACTCGAGGCTAGTAGAAGTGAACGGTGGGCACCCCCTCAGTGTCACCGTCTTAGCCTTGATCATGGGGGTTGCATCTGGTGTGCAAAGTTTCTCCTCCGGCGTCCGGTTCTCCTTCTGCGGCTTGGGTTGTCAGAAGAGATTTCTCTCTCCCTTTCCGAGGCTTCCTTTTGCAGTAGAACTGATTCACACGATACCGCTGCCCTAGGTCAACCAGCGGTGGTCGGTAGAATTCATTTTGGTTTTTTTTTTTACAGCTATTAACCAATTCACCGATATTACCTCTGAAGAGTTTGTAATGAAGCAGTCAGGGTTATCAGAGTTTAGCAACTCTGGATTCTGTGATACAAAAACCGAAAAAGACCTGAAGTCTGACGCCCCGGCTGAGTTCGATTGGAGAGACCACATACATATGGAGGTTAAGAACCAAATGGATTGTACCGCTTGCTGGGCCTTCGCTGCCACTGGTATGTATCGTTTTTCTTCCACAACTTATAACTTTTGTCGGAGGAACTAATGCTGGCTCATTCTTCCTAATCAAAATTTAAAATTCTTTCCTCCTTACTTTTTTCACCTCGGAAAGGTTTGTCAATATGAAAAGCAATTTAATTTATATGACTCGTATGACCATGTACCAAACTAACCCTCACCAATCCAAAACTTACAGTGCAAAGGTACAACTACCTACCAACTGAGCTGTGAAGCTTGCTAAAGGAGGAACAGCCATATTATTACTAAGCCAAAGTCAAAGTCTAAATTTATTTATTCATTAAGATTATTTAGGATTTATTTGAAACGTAAAATCTACCGCCTGTTCGGTATAGCAACCGGCACACAAGGAGAAAGGCAAGAACCTCGGGCTGGTTAATTTTTTGATGATCCATTTAACAATTTTAACATCGTAAACCTAAATACTTAATCTTAAAACATTTGTTATTACCTATCTACCTAATGGCCAGTTTGTTAACATTGAGAAATCACCATTTTGCTGTCAACTGATATAGTAACATCGGGTCACGCGTTTTAATAGTCGATATAATCACTAATTTTGTAGTAGGCACTTTTAATTAAATTATTCTTTATATACAATTTGAATTTACGAGCAGAGAGTTTGGTGGAGCTTTGAGGAAGCTTATTATAGAATCTCACACAGTTTCCTAGGAATGAATTATTTAATTTTTAGGTTAGAGCTCAAGTTTATTTTTATTTCTAGTATTAACACTGTGTACATCACTTCTTTTACTAAACTCATCAATGTTTCTGTGAGCGTGCATTAGATCTTCATAAATGTGTTTGACTGTAAGAATACCAATCTCTTTAAAACGTACCCTGAGAGAGTCACAAGTTTTCATTTTATAATTGCCCGTACAGCTCCAAGATCTCTCTTCTTAAGCCGGTATCTAATTTCAGCTAACGTTGAAGCTCAGTATGCGATTAAATACAGAACAACAATGTTATTCTCGGAGCAGCAACTTGTTGATTGTGCCAGTAAAACTGGATGCGGTGACGGAATACCTGCGTACGCTTTAAGGTATGCTTCTTGACCTAACTTTTTAGCCTAATAGACTTTATAAGCATTATTTAATGGAAAATGTTGTTATTGTTCGCCACAAAAATACAAAGATTGGTCAACACAATAATAAAATAAGCAACTTAAATCGATATATTATAAAATTAATTGCGTCCCCTACTCAACCTAGATCTGACATTCATAAAAGTAAAAAGGAATATTGATATTACTTTAGCTTTAGCACCCCCTTGAATTAGTAACTATTAACTTGAATAAGCATAGGTTCACAGTTATTCCCTGCTCGATTCTTTCGGGCAACTGTAAACCAGGAAAAGCATAGGTACAAAGAACCCTGCGTGACACTTTAAATTCCGCGATTGCAGGTACCTGATACAGGTAGGTGGCCAGGAGCCACAAGATGTATACCCCTATGCCAACAAACATGAAGAATGCAAGTTTTCTCCAGAGAAAGCAAGAGTGAGAGTGAATGATTGCGTTTCCTTTTCCCTCGCCGAAGAGGAATCTATAAAACTGGCGTTGTTTCAACTCGGACCTTTGGCTACAGGTATTTTTTTTAAACGTTTAGAATATGAAGATACCGTTTTCTACTGTAGGTGACGTAAGTAACTATGGGAATCACTTACACCAGGAGATCAACAGCATTTGTTCTGAGTACCTTACACTAAACTTTTTTATTGACCTACGGGGATGTGCTACATCTCACCTGACTTTTCAAGTTATGACAAGGCCGAAGGTGGAAGCGCACTTCTCCCGGAATCCTCAATAAACTGAGGAAATAGCTATCTTACCTCTAAACGCAGGAACAACAATTCAAGAATTGCTGTTATAGCGACAGAATTAGGAAAGATGGTGGTAGCTAACAAGGCAGACTTAAACAAAGTCCTGCCACCAACCAAACCAATCATAATATTGTACCCCCATGGAGATCGAACCCGGGACATCTGACACCGGTGGGCGAACCACTAGACCACAAAGGCGGTTAAAAACATTGCAATTTTTGGCAGAAGGATGGTTCTAGCACACTCCAGAATCTTTAAAGATCGTACCACTACCGATAGCATCATTCAACCGTAACACTGCTCACCACGTTGATCTTACCCGCTTATAGTTTATTTACGAGTTTAAAACAACTAAATAAATCGGTTTCAGGGATTGATTCTACAAGTTTAATGACTTATAACAGTGGAGTCCTTCCGATTTGTTCCTTCACTAAACTGAACCATGCCGTTCTGATTGTTGGATATGGAACTGACACAAGTAAGTTATTTCGCTTTTATTTCTAACCATACTTCAACATCACCTGCACATTTGGATGATATTCCATTTATTAGGACAAAACGCTACCCAAACACAACATGCTACTCTTCACCTGAGCTACTACGGGGAGAGGCATCCGTCCCTTCATTATTTGACACACATTAAGAATGTGAATCCATTCTGTATTGACAGTAGCCTTTTCGATTGGCTGACGGGATTTGCAGAACTTTGTGATTGCTAGAGTCATTGTTACTAAAGAGTTACCCTTATTGTGTATTTTCAGATGGAATAGATTTCTGGGTGATCAAGAACTCCTGGGGCGACCAATGGGGGGAGCAAGGATTCGCCAGGATCCGTAGAGGGGTGAACTCTTGCGGTCTCCATAACCTGCATCTAACTAGTTCAATTATTGCTTAAGCAAGGGAAAATATGTCATTTAGGATTAGGTTACGAATTTATTACTGTTTTCTCATATAAATGCAAATATTACTGAATAATTTAACGTGTCAATCAATCTCGAAACATCATTCAATAAAAAAATTGAGAGGCTTCAAGCTGAAATACCGCAACTGGTGATGAGGTGTAACGACTTCTTGTTATATCTCACCACCAGCTATTCATTGGATGAAACTTACCCATAACTTACAATACTATTTATTTATTTATTTCGTCGCTCTCAGGATATGGTTTTCCGAAAACAAACGTAAAAATTAATTTTATTAATTTGCTCTGCAAACTCACGTACATCTAAAGAGCTGTGACTTGCAGCCATGTTCATGATCTGGTAGATGCTACCGCATTCAGTGAGCGTGTCGATGACCTGCTCTTCTTTTACCTTCAGCATGTTGGTAATGCTTTCCAGTGCCAACTGAAACAAAACACATTATACTTAATTCGTTCTTTATGCGAAATTCTTATAACGGATGCTTAACGTTTTGGCTGCAACCACGGTGTTTCGTTTCTTTGATCCTACGTTGGTAAGCGCTAGGTTCATCTCGACTCGCCTCACCAGTCAACACCAGTATGACACCTCAAACTGTCAAGTAATAAGGCCATGGCCATAGATAGATTATGACAATTTAAGGCAACCACAACATTGCAAACCATTTTATAATTCAACATCCCCCTCAGCACGGGGCGGGGATATAATTTTATGAAACAAAGTGACAAAATGCTCTCGAAGGTGGATAAAATCAGAGGACAAAACTTTTATCCCCTCCCCGTACTGAAGGGGCTAGAAGCTTCAGCAGACTGAGGAACTGGTTATCTTACTTATGACAGTTTGTAAAATGACATTTATAAGCATCTAAGAAAGTACAAAATAATAAAAGGATATAAAAAGTACAATTAAACTAACTATGTACAAAGGAATCAGTCAGATTACCTAAGGACCGTTACAAACGGCCTATAGGTAACTCAACTGTTCCAGACCAGTACCAGACGGAAGCGTGCCCAAGACACTGGCTGCATTGCCACGCTGAATAGCTATGCTAATTCGCTGGCCTAAATAAGAGCCAGCCCTTGGGTCACGTGTCGCCTCAATCAAAAGCCCCGCAATATTTTTGAAAACCCGGAGGGCGCCGGCTCACGGACCCAAGGTCTCCACCCCAAAAGGCTCAAATAGGTATGCTCTGTCGAGACCACTGTATTTGCGCCTTTTGTGATCCTCGGCCGAATCAGCCGCCGCACCAGCCCAAACTGATAATAAAGGATATTGAATAGTATACAAATCTCAATAAGATTAGAGTCCTTGCTGCTAAGTAGACAGCAGAGTGGTGGAATTACTTCAAAGTTCAACAGTGCTCCCACCAGCTCCTTACTCCTGGTGCAATTGGTCAAGGCTTTTGCAGCATGCCGCCGCGTATCGGGGTCTGCGGCGGACAGTATCAAGATAACCTCTGACAGTAAACCACTATCGTACAATGCTATGGCTTGTTGTTTTGACCCTTCGCTTAGCGTAGTAAACGATCGGACTGCTTCTAAGATGATTGTTAAATTCTGCGAAACAAAAGATAGATCTGAAAAACAAAATAGGGCCTAATATATAAAAACGACGTAAAGCTGACCGTCTGCCTAAAAATAATCAACGCACAGCCCAAACCAGAAGCCATTGAGACTCATAGGATCTTTACGATCAAAGTTTGCACAGTTAAAAAACCAATATGAAAAACCTTTTGAATTCATTACATAAAATAAAATGTATAATCAAGGATATTTTTTTCATTTTTATACGAAAAAAATGTTTTCCTACCCTCCCCAAGGCGAACATCCAAAACTTTGATTCTGTCATTTAGTACTAAATTTCCTAAAATATTTCTTAATGCATCCCTACCCTACAAAACAAAACTACCCTGAAAACGTCCAGTCTTATGGACCTCAGTCAGGCACTCATGCAGCTATTATACTTCTACTACTTCAAAATCTTCATTCAAATTGGAGGGCTATACCAAAATCGCCTCGCTTGGCAGACGGACCTTCGGATGGACTTGGTAATGGCAGTTACGATGTAAGATAAAACTGAGAAGTAAGTTGCTGCCCTCCTCCTTCATATTTACATTATACTTCTCGACCCGGAGTCCGAATGCGACGAAATAAAACTATTGTCAGTGAGTATGATTGATGATATGAATGATAAGATACAGATCTGCTTACTTACTTTTAAATAACTGCAAATTAATTTGTAGATTCCAATTGGTTAGTGCATTCCTAGTTTCTTCATTTTAGATACAATGTTAACCTGCACCAGAGGGTCTAGAGCCTTGAAATTTTCAGGGTAGCTTCCATTTATTGTGTAGGGGTGCACTATGAAATGATTTTGGAGAATTCCACGTGATGATGGAAACAAAGTTTAGGACTAATTTCAAAGAAGACATCTGTATACACATGTAAGTAGGTAGGTACATACCTTAGTGTTAATACAAGGTAGGTACTTGTTGATAAAGTTCAGCAATGGCCGCTGGTAGCAGGCCGCAGGCAGTTCACTTATCAATATATTTATAGCATTGTGAGGAGCTCCAATAATCCACTATCTATATTACATCGCCCGCAATTCTCTACACAATACTTTCATAGGCTTGTTACCAGGTAATGTAATGTACTATCACTCATTAGGTACCTAGATTAGATAAGAGCACCGCTAATTATATGTAGTCTATGGCACCACTTTACTCACTGCCCAAACCACAGACTATAAACATCGAACGGGTTGCAGTACATTTGAGCTGCAGGTAAGGGCCACTCACATGTTGATATGCTGGCCATCCCTTGTGCAGTTTGCCCGAATAAAATAAATGTAATACATTCTACGTTCTGTACAATGCAACGTTACCTACCGTACCTAAAAGTACCTTGAGCTCCTTATGGAAGAACTCGTCCGGGCAGTACTACCACCATTTAACCGCGTCTGTGGTCAAGTGGTTCAACCCACCGAATTAAATTCCAAAGGTCCCGGGTTCGATCCCCATGGGGAGTACAATATATTGTGCTTGATTTGGTTGGTGGTAGGACTTTGTTTGGGTCCGCCTGGCTAGCTACCACCATCTTACCTAATTCTGTCGCCATAACAACAATTCTAAAATTGTTGTGTTCCGGCATTTAGAGGTAAGATAGCCAGTTCCTCAGTTTGTTGAGGATTTGGGGTGAAGTGCGTTACCACCTTCGGCCTTATTTCGACTTGTTACCAGGTGAGATGAAGGCCAAGCGCTTCCCAGTCGTACAGTAAAAAAATTACATATTTCAACCACTAAGCAGCATAGCTGTATTCTGGTTTGAATATTATGGTTGCCAGTGAAATTACGGGCACGCGAGGCTTAACTTCTTTATGCCTCAAGTTGACGGACGCAATGCAGTGCCATATAGGGAATGTTTTTTTATGGATGAGATCTACGCAGTAAGGCCATCCAGTTTATTTATAATGTGACATTTTATTTATTTTTTCTATTTGTATTTTGCTATCAGTCCTTCTGACTATAAGCAGATGTTATGTTTATCAGTCGTGTAGGGCGCTACTCCCATTGGAGTCAGCCCTTTCTGTTCAAAGTCAGTCTTCATTTTCGTACCTACTGTGTTTCCGGAGTAGTGAGCTGCCCTGCAAGTCGATTCGGGTGCTTAAGTAGTCTGGATTTATAGCTCTGTCCGTGTGTGTTGATCTCATCCTTGACCATGGGGATATTAAAAAAATCATGGAACTCCTCTGCCTTAATAAACGATGGCGCGTTTGATAATTATTTTATGATATGATTCCCAAGGTACTACAGACTCGTGTTGTGGTAGTTGTGTGCCGTTTAAGGTGACTGGGTCACAGTCATTTCTGCAGAGAGTAAAAGTGACTTGCACAGACTTTGATACGCTGGCGGCAATTCTCCATCTGGCCAGCCATTCTTCAGTTTCGTTTAGACTGGTTTGTAAGATGCGAGATGTTTGGATTGGATGCTTGATAAGATGTGCAATAAAGCATTTTAACTCATTCATTCATTAATAATTCATAATAATAAAAAAATAGGTGACAAAAATAGTACACTTCACTGCTCGGTCTTACCATAATAAATGGTTAGTTGTAGGTATCCTCATTGTTAGTTACCAATGTAAAAATAACGGAGGCAATTTTTTTTGTCATCTAAAAATTACCCTACGTGTTCTGTTGCAACAACATTTTACTTAAGTATTCATTATTTGATACGTATAATAACTTATAAGCTTCAACTTTAAGCTAACCTATTTAAAACAAAATCTGCAGAACGATCTGCAACACATAACCACATAACGCAAAAAAATGCAACTTTGTACTACAACAGATCACTCTAAAAATAAAACTGGTATTGTCACCACTCTTCTCACCAGTATGTAGGTACTTATCTATTAATCCCTCCTTGCAATCGCAACAACTCATCCGTGTCATCCTTAATACTAGTGAATGATAAAATTAATTGATTAATTCCACACAACGGGGGTCAGATGATGACAATGTTTTGTGGGATCGTGGATTAACCGGACGGTGCATGCACGAAAAGACTTAGATACAAAGTTACATAGGTATGTATCCAAAAATTAAGTAACTTTATGTATGGATTTTACCGCAGAACCTCAAGATGAAAGGCTTTAATCAGTGTATAACAGTGATGACCTACGGATCCGAGACGTGGTCGCTGACAGTTAGGCTTCATGAATTAGTTCGGAGCAGCACAGCGATCTTTGGAATGCTTGGAGTTTTACTACGTGATAAAATCCGGAATATGGATATCCGTAAGAGATCCAAAGCTACTGACATAGCTCTCAGAATTAGCAGTTGAAGTGGCAGTAAGTAGCTATGACTCGAAGAACCGATAAACGTTGGGCAGCAAAGGGTCACGTTTAATCTTGATCGCCATGCGAGAACCTTTTCTCGATGGACCGACGACATTGTGGCAGTCGCAGAGAGTCGATGTATGATGGCGGCTCAGGGCGTTTTAATGTATTAGACCGCCCATTATTTATTTTTGTGATATAAATTCGTTCATAACTATTTACTTTTGTTGCTCATTTTATAAAACTAACCTTATTAGCTCTGAACTTATTTTCAAAGAGTAAAGTAAAAAAAATTTTGTCAAAAGTCTTAATTTTGTAATTAAAAGTACACAGAACTATCTTCCGTTCACAATTGAGTCGTTTCTCTCTGAGCCGTTGAAAATCTGTGTATACCTTTCCCTAGAAGTCATTGTAAAACCATCGGCTAATCAAAGGGATCTCTGTTCAAACATTCATTCAATTTTTATATCCAAAACGTAACAATAAGTTTACACTTCACGTCACAAAGGTTTTGGGCAACATCCTCTGCTAATGAAAGGCGGATAATCCCTGGTGCCGGGCTGTCTGCAAGCTCAAGGAGCCACCGAAGAAAAGACCGCCAGTTAAAATAGAACCAATTGAAGATATTATGTTTCTATTTCTAGCTATCTTTGTTGGCTCAATCTTTTGAGAGTTTGAAAGAGAAGTCCTTAGAATCAGAACTCATATGGTCAATGGTTCTTTATCTTTATACTCCTCATCAATGGCTAAGGTGAGTGCAGTATGACCACAATCAAAATAATTGTGCAAATAATGGAATGAGTGTACAGCCCAGACAAGAAACGGTACTTTTGCAGTTAGATGAAGGTAGAGGCGCCCTCACGCACGTTCATTTTAATCCTGGTCAGATTGTACACCATAATGGTTTAAAGTCTTCTTCTTTCAAATGGAATGGCCTCTTTAAAGTGATAAATTTATTATCTGTGCTATTAGTCTGTCGCGGTAGCCTTTATGGCTTGTTATGCTCTTGTGATGCTGGAAAAACTTCATCATATTCATAGTATTCATCACTAGAGTGATGAATACGATGGATTACGGAAATGCTTGGAAATTACGGGCACGGGCTTAAGCCCATAATTTCCATGCATTTCCGTAATTTACAAGCCACATTCATGGCTCAAGTTGACAGGTGGAATGCAGTGCCGCGTAGGTTATGTTCTTTGAGGATGAGACCTACGTTGTTAGGTTTTGTCTTAAGTTCCGTCTCCAAGCTATATAAAAAAATAAGTGAACTTGTAGGTATAGACAGCTGTAATCATTCAACTGTAACCGCTTGCCAAACTAAAGCCAGCGCTTCCGTTGCCTGGTGAAGTCCACTAGAAGGTAAGATCACCCCAATGAAGCACGCTTACCCAGATTTTGGGTAAGCTTGCTTCCATTTTAGATCCTTGTCAACGCAAGTTTTAAAGTCAAGAGCTGAATCATTCAATAAAAACGGATAAAGGAGGTTGATGTTACGATGAATGAACGATTGAATGATGATACTTCAGCTGCGTATCAGTATGGCTCAGAATCTAATTTGAATTTATCGCTGTGGAACAAAAACCCCATAAACAGTTTGTAGTACGTATTGAGAGCATTATACTCTCTCATTTTATTATAAAGTGAAATAGACAAAGACAAATTAGACGACAACATTTTCGGACGAAAGTCTTTTCAAACATATAACAAAATCAATAACTTATTGTATTGTAGCTACCTAAGTCATTGAAGGTTGCCGCTCAAAAAGGCAATTTCATGAATGAACTGGACAATACCAGGATTAGACAAGACTTAGAAAAGCTTAGTTTTCGTAAGGATAGACAAACCATGAATGAACGAAACTTATAAATGGGAGTAAGGGTGTTATAAAGAACCGCCATTTTTAGTAAATCTTAAGCCACATTTGTAAATATTTGTCAATGAGAGTAGAATTGAAAAGCACGGATGTAGATCGGTATCTTTTGCCTTTCTTGAAACAAGCTTTGTCATTGTCATTGAAGTACAAACTTATTCAGAGGATCGTCGGTAGCACTGATAAAAGGATTTTGTTTGCAAATATATCAACATTAACGACAACCCTAGCCCCCTATTTAAAATAGACAACCCCTATTTTATATATGCACCACAAACCACATATTTAGCCATAAAATCCTCTCCATCCAAAGCTTGCCTGAAAAAGACAAGACGAATCCAAGCGATAAAACAGCCCATTGTAATTGTTTTGCATTAGAAAAATCACATTCATTTTTTTTTCTTTACTAAAAACTTAAACTTGTTACGTATAATACATTCTAAAGCTATTTATATGCTAGTTTTTGTGTAGTGGTTAGTGGACAGTCTGATTCCCACACTAGGTCAAAAAATAGCCTGTGTTACGGGCTGACAGTGATTCCTTTCGGGTTTATCCCTAAATAGAAATACAAGTAGTTCAATTAAGCTACACAAAACGTACAAAAACAATAGTTGCAAAACAAATATCTAAAAAAGATAACCAGTTTTAATTCATATATTCATTGATTCATTCATATACTTTCATTCCCAATTCTCACAACCTACTCGTAAGTTACTTAAAAGTTTTAGTACAAATTGTTTATTACTGGTAAAATTTTAACTATTTCAAGGAAAACAACGGTTCTTGTGTAATAACATTTTAACACTATAATACAATAACGGGTATTATACAGTATCGGGAAAACTTAATAATCGACATTTTGGGTAGATTTTTATGCTCGGGTCCTAATGTATTAAATTAATATATAGGGTTAATAATCAATACATAAATTAAATAATGACGAAAAAATAAATTATAATATACATATTACAATTACTAAATGGAAAAAAAATCCATAACATTTAAGATTTCTTCTGTTTGATCATACGTTAATGTTTTCAGTTAATCTTTGTAAAATTAGTTTATAGTGTCGTATTGATTTTGTTTTGATTTCGCAACATGATATGACTATTATATTTATAAGATATAAGTTATTTGTTTACATTCAGAACCGCTCTTCATATCAGCCTGAACTCTACATGCTTGGTCATCAGACAGCTGTAATAATTTTCGTTATTATAAAGTACTTCCTTCCTTCTCGTGACTTTTCTGCGGCCATTTTTATCTCTTCTACGATGAACTAACTATTATTCACCATTATAGTTGTGTTTTATTTTCTAGTTTAGTAGTAGGTAGGTATAGTAAACTTTTTTATGACCTTTAAACTTGCAGGTGCAAAGATGATGTATACAATGAAGCGAGCCTACTTTGATGGTGCCTAATAGCTCTCTCGTAGACATTCGGGTCATAACGCAGTGAAAAGACACACGATAAAAGCTGAAATAAATGGAATTACTCGTATGTACAATGAATTGTAGGGTGAATGAGATCCTCTTTAGAACCTTTTGGGTGTCGTTGATCTTATTCAACAGCTACCAGCTAAGCTATCTTATCGCTGGTAGTAGGAAGATGCGCCTGGTTTGGGAGCACACCCTGCTACTGTCCGGCGCCAAGCATTGCATTGTTTGCTGTGATTCCGATGCGTGGACGTGCTAAGGTAGCTTTTGGGTCCTTCTATTGTAGACCTTATTATCGCCCAGGCAATGCCCAGGCATGTCTTGAGGTCAACTTCCACATTTCAAATATTATATTTTTTTTAGTTAAGGCTGTCTAAACTGTTACACACTTTTTTTGTATTTTAAGTGATCTTGGTCGGCTTTAGGAAAAGATGCCGGTTTGAGACCTTTCGCGGTTTGTGAATTTTTGTGTAACATATAACATTTGAAAATGTTGTGACCAAGTGCGATCACTTGAAATACAAAAAAAAATGTGGAACTTAATGTTTATATTATTCGCCGTAAATTTTGGCGCAATAAGGTTCATTCATTTAGGTGGCAGCATCCGGTATATGACATCTCAATTGTGCAAATCTAGGAAATTGACCACGATCTACAAATTTTAAAGGTTCCTTTTCAGGAGAACAATTATTACAATTGATCTGCAGGAGGTTTTGGGCACTTTAAAGTATAACACCTTGATAAATGTTGCAATTTGCAGACAAAAGCTTATGAAACCGAATGAATGTATGGATGAAATGTCTTGTATGGGTTGTATGGGCCGGATGCTCCGTGCCGCGTATTTGTTTGTGAAATAGAAGAGAGAATGCATGTGGGGACAGTTTCAGATTGCAATAAATCGTGAGTGGGTGGAAAACGAAATGTGTGGAGTCGTCTGTTCTTCATGCAAAATGTTGCGCTAATATTTTAATATCAAACACAAAAGTAATATCAAAATCAATCTATAACCCATATAGATAATAATGATCACTATGTTGTAATTGCCTAATTTTTTTAACCTCCTTTTCAGTTGTACGAAATTTCTGTGGTGTAAGTAATTATAAAAATATTTTTAATTAATTCGATCAAAATACACTATATAGTTATGTCACAAAAACGTTACCTACAAATTATATTTATACCAATTACTTAAATATTGCTATAATTATTTTGAATTCATCAATTTATTATGCTTATTTTTAGTAGGTGATCCTCATAAGATATGCTAGAGTATTGATCAGAGGTGAATCTTGGATGGAGATAAAATCGTGAGGCAACAAAGTCAATGCAAGCAAGTGAGTAAAAGTAACGTTTTACTTTACTTGTTCATATGCTTTTTACATTCGATTCTTAGTATCAAATATGCTAATTTAATTTATAAATAAGTATATAAAACAGAACCGACCAAGTGCAGACATGCCCATCGAGGGACCCTCATTTCAAGGCAAAAAAAAAATTACATGTTCAAAAGCTTAAAGCTCTCTTATTCATAATTATGTAGATATAGCGGCAATAGAAAGTACATATTATGTACGGTTTGTGGGATACAGCCAAACTGATAGACAGCAGATGCTTAACAAATAAAAATATCTGACTATATTATTTAAAAAAATATTAATAAAACAGCAATCGCCTCCACAACAACCCTTGTCCGTGGACATTACGGAAGACGTATATAATTTCATAATATTAAAATGTTTCACATTGATCTTGCAACAATGCATTGGGAACAATCGATACAATAGGTATAGGTAACAATGACAACTATGCCAAACATGTGAGATGCCTTTGCCTCCTCTGAAGAAACGACACAACCACCTCACCTGGTCAAACCAATATAATTTTTATGCTGTTCACTATAGAGGTGCATTTTGATAACAGGTAGATTCTTCGGTGTCGTTTTACCGAGGTGGTGGTAGTCAATGAGCAAAGTACTATTGTTGGAAATAAAAGAGTAGCTAAGGATGGGCCATTGTCGCGGGTGTGTGGATACAATGGCCTGATCACGTTCAGATATTTGGACAATTCCTGCCTGTTTTTGCAACGGGTTGCACCTTGATACACAGGGGTGGAGTTGGAGATATGCAGTACATTTTTACATGAAATGGGTAAGCTACCTATAACCCTTAGAACTTGCATAAGCAAATATGTGGTCAACAGTGGAGCCAGCTACTCAGAGGGCTCTTCTTCGCAATAACTGAACACAGCGAAATGTTTGGCGCTGGACTTCGGGTGGTAGCTAGCCAGACGGGCCTTTGCAGTACTATATAAATAAAAATAAATAGGTTTTTATTATTAGTATTTATTTATTTTATGAACAATTTTAGAAATTATGTTTGAAAATATTCAATCTTAAGTAGTACTTCAACATTATCTATATGAATACATTTTTGTTAGAATTGTGCTAAACAGAAAGATATACCTATGTTGCTTATAACTGCAAATTAATAATTATCGTCAAAAATTTGCCTATTATTAAAAAAACTCGTCCACAGAATAGTGACAAAGACAAACAACAAAGGTTTTTCCAACTTTTAGTTAAATACATTTGCACTATCCATTATTTTATTATAAACTGTTTGTAAAATTAACTTAAAGCTATAATTATGCTTGTTTTTGTAGTATGTTAGTACAGTCTACCTTTCCTAGGTTGGATTACAGAAAATAACCTAAGTCTTATCCAACCAAAAATGTATTGTTGATCATCAGATCCATTTTACTACAACTTTCCTTCAGGGCATTTACTATTAGTAAACTATTAATAACCATTTTCAGCTTATGTCTTAATTGTCTTTTGAAATATTATAATCAGTTATTTGTATTTGAGTCAGGTAGGTGACTAGAGTAACGTTATTGGATCGCTTTTGCTAAGGAGTTTGCCTTAATCCGACTCTGTCCAAATTAGTGCCACCTACAGGGTGGTATAGTTTCCAAAACTACTTGTCATGTCACAATGTGACAATTCAAGCGAATCCATCCGATATTAGGACAAAATGGGGGCAAAAGTGCGCGAAATGTGGCCCTATTGGGTCCAGTGGTCTTCTGTGTGTTCGAATATTGATGGGAAATGACCGGCTATTTTGTGCTACGTAATCTAAATATTTGAATCGTCGTGTAGCTGACTGATTATCTGACTGAAAATCAACGCACAGCCTAAGCTAATAACCTAAGCCGTAGTTTTCCTGTGTGGTGTTGGGGTTCACTAGGAAAGGATTTTGGAAATTCTCATGGTTAATGAAGACTCGGGTGTTTTTTACCACGTATTTTACCTATAATTTATCCCGAAGTTTGTGCCTGCACCCGACGTTACCCGCCATAACGTTGCACCAGCCATGGTACAGTGATACAAACAAAATACAATTGTATAATGGTACAAATAATTAGTTTTTTCGCATAAAACTAATGTGTTCTAATCGTGAAAATTACTAAAAATAGTAATTTCTCGTTTTAGTTTCGTAACCTGTTATGGGTAATTTATATCGCCTATGAAAATGCAGTAGGAACTGATAATAACATCAACAACTTTATCAATTTTAGTTCATAAAAGTCCGACTATTTTTTTCCCGGCTTTATGTTATCAGCCCAAATCTTAGCACAATGAGAATGTATTTTCAAGAATTGCGTTTAGAAATGTGTTGACTTTCTCCTTTGTCCTACTATGAATGAAGATCTTTTGTGAATCTGGCTCAGATAATGCAGTTATTCTGAGCCAGTTCAGGTAATTTGATGATTAAGGATTGGCGGCATATTTTTGATTTTTGAAACTTGATTACTTTGCGTTACCACAGAATATTTATAGAACAGAACGCCAAATCTAAAGCGACACTTTCGATACGTAAGTGTACCTAATATAAATAAACCTTCCTGACCCGTGTCAGTTGGACCTGACAAGTTCACCTGGGTGGACTTTAGGTACTTGTCCTGACCCTTGGTACAACTAGATGAACTACGGATAAAACTTGTCGTGAATAAATGTTAGTATTTACATTTCCCGTCTTTCGGGTTGTAAGGGAGAAATCCAACACCTCTTTCTCAAAATGTCTTCTTCACCTGCACGCGGTCCACCCTGCAGTAACTGACGAAAATCTGACAACCGGTGAAGGCGGCCCCTCCTAAGCCAGACAGGCATATAATGCGGCCAATGAAGGCCAGCAAAATCAACAATCCGACTCCCTGTATCCTGCGATCTCCAACCCACCTGCCGTGGTGCTTATAAGCATTTCTTCCAATGAAAGCAGCAAACAAAAAACTGCCCCCAGTTCTCGGCAGCTTCGCTCTTCCTGACCGAGGTGGCGTTTATCGTTATATTATCCCCGGGATACAGTAGGCTACCAAAATCAAGATCGATTTATCGACCTTAATATACCTATATATGTATATGTGTCGTAATTGGAAGATGAGCTGACTAAGACTGACTATTAATTTTAATACCTACATAACTAATTATAATAACTAGGTACCTGCAATAACTTGCACACAACATGGCACAAGGTGCCAGCAGTGGACTGATGATGCAATAGGTTGATGATGATGATGTTTTTTTTTTTACTTTCATTAAAAAGGTCAAAACCAATGATCTACATCTCTACTAAATATACACAGCCTAAAGATGTAGGACTTGATTGCTGAAGATGGAGCCAAATATGAATTTAATATTTCGCAATCTTTTTTGCTGTGAAGGATCGCACTAAACTAGAGGCTTTTGGAATTTCCAGCAAAATTAATGAATTCACAACATAGACAATGGATTGATTACAACACAAATGATTATGTACAATATGAGGATATGTATTTTCTAGTTCTAAAGACCATTACAAACGTGCTATAGGTAACTGACCAGACCAGTACCAGACGGAAAGAAAGCTTAAATAGTTTGATAAGTTAGAAGTTCAAAAATTTTTATTTTGAAATAAGCTAATTAAATTAGCCGTTAGCTGGTAAAGAGGTTTTGGTTAGTTTCAAAATATATTTTGACAGCCTAAAAGTTAATTTAAAAAGCAAGGTATTTCTAGGTGCAAAACAAAACCTACGAACATACCTGACCAACTAACATTAGTTAGAATTGTATGCTGTAAAAATATTTTTTTAGCAGATTTTTCTTGCTGACAGAATATTTTTAACTGCGTCTGTGGTCTAGTGGTTCGCTACCGGTCTCAGATCCAGAGGTCACGGGTTCGATTCCCAGTGGAGAACAATATTGTGCATGGTTTGGTTGGTGGTAGGACTTTGTTAAAGTCCGCCTGGATAGCTACTATCATCACACCTAATTTTGTCGCCATAACAATTCTGAATTGTAGTTCATGAAACCACCTGACCCGTCGTACAATAAATAAATACTTACCTTTTTAAACACGCAAGTATGCACATACCTATATAAAGTGCAAGTTATGTTTAGTAAAATAATATAAACCAATTCGAAAAACACAAAACGCATTTTCATTGAAACAATCCAATTGTTCGCTATTTCAAAATGGCAAAATGCGTTTACAATTAAAATTAACAGCACTTTAACAATCGGCGTTACTTTCAATATGTTATTGTCTATATTATTATGTATTATCTGGACGTGCCATGTGCAGGGCCCCGGGCTATTTACGATGGTGGTGCAAGCTAAAAGCGAACGCTGACAAAGTCTTCTCTTTCGGAATTCCACTTGAACCATATGCACAAAGTATTGCTTGCATACAGAAGGGACCGTGGAAGACCATCAGCCAGGATGACTTGTATACTTGTACTTTTGTATTGCGGATAGGGCACATCTCATATCTGGGCCAGCTGAGGGTTACCTAAGAGCTACCGATGATGATGATTTATTGATTTATTTATATGTTGAACCAACAAGATGTACACTAAAACAATTAATACATAAACAAGCACACACAAGGGCCAAGTGCCACCTCAATTATAGGTTCAAACATCATGCAATAAAATTAAATACTCTATCAACATTATTAAAACATTAAAAACATTAAACAATTTCATAATTATATAATTTTGAAAAAAAAAAAATTGCAAAAAAATTGTTAAATTAGATTGTAATGATGATGATGATGCACTTCTGTCCTGGCAGACCTAGAAGAATACTCTGACCCTACATCCTGTTTTTCTTCCATCATTTTTATTATGATAGAATGCGACGTGCATCGGCATGTCTGTACATCCAGATATCGGTATATCCTGATTTTGAACTGCTAGGTCTCATCAACTCTTCGGACTTATATCTCATTGTTTTTTGACCTCTACTTGGTTATGATCAGCGTTATGATATCAACCTGTTTTTTTATGAATGATGGCTTTTGATTGTTGCTCAGGGCGCTATCCATACACCATATCTATTCGGAGTAAGATAATATTCATCCCAGAATAACTAACCTGTTGTCAAGCTATGTTAAGGCTGAAGGTGTATTCACATTTCAGCTGGAATACTCAATGGAATAAAAAGGTCATGTTACCTTGAGCCTTAGGTCTTCTTCATCCATTTTTCATAATTTCAGCTTGAGAGAATGAAGGTCTGACTTTGGTCAAACCAAATGATTGCTTGATATCTACGTAGCCAATAACAGAATACAGAATACAGAAATTTATGAATAACACCATTGTTAAAATAATAATATAGGTTTATGTGTAATTAGTTCAAAATTTTATATTATTGGTAATTTATAAAATTCCTGAATATTATAAAAGGTGTATTCCACCAACCAACACTTAAGCCTACTCTTGAAGGATGTTTTCTTGATGCCACGGAGGAAATTTGCAATAAATTGGAACGTCTTCAAAACTTGTGCATTCGTTTTATATATGGATTGCGTAAGTTTGATCATGTTTCCTTTTACAGAGCCTAGTTAAAATGGCTTCCTATTCGTCGACGCCGTGATTCACATGTGCTTTCTCTTCTCTATAATATTCTCAACAATCCTCTCTCTCCACCTTATCTCCGTGAGCGGTTTCAATTTCTGGTTCCCCGTGGTAAGCCTTGCAGAACAGCTAAATCTCTACTTCTTGCTACTCCCCAACACTCCTCTAGCTGTTATGGTGGCTCGTTTACTGTGAAGTCAGTTAGGCTGTGGAACTCACTTCCCCATGACATTCGCGCTAGCCCCTCGTTTGTAATCTTCAAGCGTAAAGTCAAAGAGCACTACCTCTCCTTATAGATTCATAATATATTAATATGTATATATGTATATGTATATATGTATAATATGTATATGTTATGTATATCTATATACCTATGCTATGTATATGATTATATTTGCATATATATTATATTTAACTCTTATTCTTAGTAAGTAAATTAAGTATTATCGATAAATTTAGTATAATTTATGTGTCTTAGTTATATGTTACTTATTAAACTTTATCAAATTGTTATGTACACTATTTCCCAATTTTTAACTATCTTTTCTCTCTCCACATCACTGGTTTGCTGGAAGAAAACTCTTTTTAGGGTTAAGCTCGCCTTTGCCATGTATTTTAATTTTGAAGTTTTTCTTTGTTATTATGTTTATGTGTGCAATAAAGTATAAATAAATAAGGATGGCATCGAAGCCGCATTCCGAATCGTCTCTGGCATTCTGTTGTAGACCGAGGGGCCCATCACGTAGACGGATCTCTGCGTTTTCACTAGTTTATGCGACGGCGTGACTAGGCGGCAATAAAATTTATTCTTTAAACAACTCCCTGCAGGAGACATCGTCCGGGACACCGACCAATGCACGCACTGCTCTCTTTTGCAGTACAAAGGCTCGCTGCGTGTCGGCGACGCGCGCCCATAGCTCCACACCGTAGGTGAGTGCGCTATGGACGGTTGCGTAGTAGCAAAATCTTACCACGTCGCGCATGAGACGCGGTGTTCGCCAGCCTTTGCAATGCAAAACAGGAGCTACCTATCTTCGCACAGAGTTTATCGATGTGAGTGTCCCAAACAAGAGAACTGTCCAAGTAGAAACCTAGTAATTTTGTGGTTTGAACCTGTTCCAGCATCGTGTTTCCTGCAGTGACTTTCAGGCGGGGGCTTTTGCCATTAAGGCTAAAGCTCATGAGGCAGGTTTTGTCCCTATTTAACGCGAGACCATTTCACCGGAACCACGATTCCAGTTGGTTGACAACCGAGTTCAGTCTGCATTCCAACTCGCTATTTGTAGATGCCGTGACTACCGCGGGCTACGTCGTCTGCATACATATAAATATCAGCATAGTCGATAATGCCGGGTAGGTCGTTGAGAAGCAGACTAAACAAGGTGTTCGACAAACACGACCCCTGCGGAGCCCCCATTACGTTCACCAGTTTGGATGACTTCACACGGCCCCTGTCACCTACGACTTCTTGTGACCTGTTTGTCATAAACTAGGCTAGGAGAGACAGTGCTGGCCCGCGAATTCCGTGAAACTCGAGTTTCTTTTGGATGAGGGAGTGATCTGCTGTGTCGAAAGCACGATGGGATCGCAGCTTAGGGGTTTTATTTTTACTTTTTTCAAACCGGTAGGCTAGGTTCCTTGCCGCGCGCAACAGTTACATACACAGCTGATTATACCTGCTAAGGGTTTCACAGCTATCTTTATAGGTTTGACTGAAATGCCATAGAAATCGTTGCTGGTTTTTGGGGCAACATGAATAGTAATGATTTTCATAATTTCAAACGGGGTGAAGGGCTTGAGAGCAGCGATGTATCGCTGGCAGTGGATTCGGCTACTAGTGCGGCAACCGCACGTAGTACGTTTGCCACTGGGGCACCACACCTGCTCGCCGCGGTGACAAACTCAACATTCAGGCAGTTAACTAGTTCATACTTAGTATTGAACGGCTCTCCGTTAGCGTTCATGATGTAATCGGTGTAGTCCGTTCTCTCTCGTTTATTACGTTCTAGCTCCGCATTTATAACCAACATACACTTCGACTTATTATGGTCCTCACGGATTCGCTCGGAGTAGTAAAGGGTGCGACAGCTTCTCTACGAAGCTGGTGACCTTTTCGTTTTCTGGGAAGACAGTTTTTAAATGCAACGTATCGTAGAGGAGATGTTTTAAATCTAAAATGTCTGAGTCTAACTATTGCTTAGAGTTCGGCAAAAAAGGGATCTTTTTTAATGGGAAACAGGTATTGATTTTGCTAACTATAGACGTTATAATGGAATCGGCCATCAGGTTGCAGTCGTGTTTTGACACTTCTATTAGCTCGACCCAATCAATCCCTTCTAGCGCTGTTACGGTGGCGGGCAATACACATAAAGCGATTAAGTACAACAATCAAAACATCAAATAGTTAAATAAACCCTAGTAAAAAGGTTACATGAACAATGGTAACTGCTAAAGTTATATAAAACGGTGTCGCACTATTGCCCATTAACATATTAGCCCATTAGCGCCGTGATATACACTCCTGAGTTTTAAATAATAATCGCTTTTAGCTTATGTTATAGATCCCAGCGCAAGAGCTCGTGCACAACAATACTTTACACAGTAATTTCCAGCACAATAAACAATCAAAACTCGCTGTAAATTCCGCCATATGCATTTTTGTCTCGCTAATTCTTGCTTCAGGCTCTCGCTTTACGTAAAAAGACCCGAATAACACAAGTGTTGCTTGAGTTGAATACAAAAACGTTTAATGATAATTGTTTGAAATTGAAATTGAACTTAAAATTTCATTTAGGCACGTATCAATTTATTTTGTTAGGTACACAGAAAAAAGCATTGTTTTGGTTATAGGTGCATTACCGAATGCTGGTTCGTGAAACTTATTCATACATGGCGTTTGTGCAATATCTGCTATGTCATGTCATACATCCGAATAACTACCAGACTTTACAATTGTTGTGTGTCTATATTTTTTAAACACACTGTATTATACCACTTTTTGGTAATAACACCCAGTATCTTGGGCGCGTTTCAATCTGACTCTGCTCTGGAGCAGTTCAGTAAATTAAACTTAGTTAACCCTTGTTCCCCTTCAGCTAGTTTAATTATACATTATTACAATAGTATAAAAGCGAAAGTTTTTCCAAAACTACTGAACAGATTGAGCTGAAATTTTACACATATTACGTTGCTCTAGCAACATAGATGTGAAAGACTTTGAGATATGGGCTACTTGAAATGTAGAACAGTTTCATCCCGTAGAATGAAACAAAACGGATTGTTTTTTTTTGTTCCTTTATGCAAAAAATACTGACCAGATTGAGCTGAGATTTGGTACATACGTAGCAAGTAGATATCCACCAGCACTATGTGAACATTTTGCTCGACATTAAACAAATTCTGTTTTGCTGTTGGCTACTATTTCTGTAAATAAGCTGGTTTTAGGACAAATCTCCTTGGGTTTTTTAAAGCTATGTTTACAACCATGTTTATTATTTAAGTTTATTTTGAAAAAAAAAAAAAAAAACATATTTACCTGGACCAAGAAAACATAAGAGGTTACAATTTATCCGGGTACAACGCGGCTGAAGCCGTGAGTAGAAGCTAGTCAATGATAAAAAGCTTTCTTTAATAAACCCTACTTCTAAAGAGTGACAATATACGCATGAAATCAAAGTTTTCAAAGTACTAAAGTAAAGCGATAAAAACTCGAATGCGTTTCAGTCTGATGTCGAACCTTGGATTAAGTTTATAAATAACACTCAAATGAGACTCGTTGGTCGCGCTGGCTTATCCTGATTTACTGATGGCCTGTGGCGAGCGCTGATGCACCTATACCTTCGGGAGAAGTCACATTGAGGAACAAATTCATAAGTTTTACTGGATTTTTTTCACAATCAGTTGTAAATTTAAACATGTATTTAAAGAGCTAGATTATCACCAATCAAAATAAATGTATAGGTCATGTTTTAATTAATTTAAACACATTACTTATCCTTAATATAATTATAATTAATATTAAACATCATATAAAAATGTAAAGTATTATTTATAATTTTAATTAATATTAAATATCATTATAAAATGTACAATAATATAGATATACCTCTATTAAAATTATAAATTATACTTTTAATTTAAATAAAAATGAACAGACACTTCAAACCAGGCTTCAAACTTTAAAAAAAATATGCTGCAAATCTGACTTAGGTACTAGATATATAAAGATTTAGTAGGTATGTATTTAATGTTATTTTTTTTTTATATTATATTGATCGAAAATGTTTAATAAATTGATGCATGCCAATCTCTCAATTTGTACACCGACGATATCGGTAAAGCATACACACTTACCTATTATTAGAATAGACACCATCCTATTGCAAGTACATGGCTCAGCAAATAAATGATCTTCATTTTTATCTTTATATTTTATTACAGCAGACATTTTGCCAACTACAGATGCGAGCGAGCATAGCGAGGACTCTAGAATCTATAAAAACCTACACAACGACCCAAGCAGATAATGAGGAACTTAGATGAACAGAATTCAATAGTAATGCACGCTTTGACAGCTCATTCTGCGCAAAAAAGTACTCAAGTGCTACCAAACAAGCACGTTACCGATTTGAGAGTGACACCGTCCGCTGCAACTTCATCGTACTCTTCCAAACTACCCGTAGTCAAGTCACATGATTTCACTACAGTAACCTGTGGTAAGGCCACACTACTGAGAAATATTTAGAGCCACGATGTCCATGAATCTTCCCTGTGTCCAAGACCTTAGTATCGGATTATAGCCCATGTTATAGAATTAAGTTTGAATTTCTAAAGGCTGAACATTAACATAGGGTCGGCACACACAGTTCATGGTGTCAAAAGCGCGTTGACTGAGCCCGTTCAATTGATAAATGTGACAGCCCTGGCAATTAAAGGTGGTTGTAAATTATATGGACTTGTGTAAATATTTTATGGAGTTTGCCGAGGCGATGTGCAGAGCTAATAGAATACTGTTGCGAGTATCCTTTAAAAGCTCTCATATTTAGAGACGGCCGACAGTCTGAGATGGAACAGGCTATGCGAAGATTTCTGACATGTTTTATTCATTGTTTTTGATATTTGGGAAATTAACACTTGCAACGAAACATAGATCATATTCTGCACGCGTGTTGCACAGATTAGCAATTATTTAATAGAATAAGAAATTAATAATAATGAAATATATTCTTCATATATATTTTTATAAATTCAGAAAAAAAAGATCTCCGCTTTCTGCGGCTTTGTAGAGGGTAGGAGCCGGGAGTCCTAGGCAGAGAAGAAGTCAGGGTTTGTTTTTAAGACCTGTGGCTCCTTCCAAGGACGGAAAAGGTGGCTTCATTCTTTGTATTTAGTTTTCATCGTTTTGACAGTAGCTTATGTTGCTGTTATTATATGTCAATAGAGCGGAGCGCTGCTGCTGTGGAGCCCGGGGGCCACGCTTACGCCCTGCCCGCCTGTCCCTGCTCTTCTCAGCTGCTAGATTAGTTTATTTGTATTTACTTTTATTTTTCTTATAATGCTAGCTAGTAAGAATAACCATGTGATGGCGTTTTGCACACAACCAACAAATACAATTATTCTGGGATGCAGGCTATCGTGTCAGTGCCGAACCTAGTTCAGTGCACTTTGTGTTCCCAGCCTCGCTTTTTTAAGGAACAGAGAGGCCTCAAAATTCATCAAACTAGAATTCACGCGAATCCCATTATACCGTCATCGGCTCCGGTCGCAGACTCGTTAAATATTTCGATACAAAATTCCAATGTTATAACTAATCCTCAACCTTTTAGGAAAGTCATTAGTCAGTGCAAAATTACCTCCCCAGTTTTAAAACGTACTTCTTGAGGTGCCCGTCTCTCTGTTGCCACAGCTCTGGGACAAGCCATCAAAAATGCAGTATCTAAAAATAATAAAGAGGCTTGGGAACATCTCCTAATATTTCCGTATGGTGTACTACACGTTAATAAAGATTTAGATCCAAAAACATCATTAACTATTAGAATAAAGCAAAATTGTGTAAGGTACCCTGCTCGCGATGAACGCACATCTTTTTTGTCTAATGATCAGGACTCGATTAGAAATTCTAAATTAAAACCATCCCCCGAGTCTGCTCTCTTCAAACTTGTAGAAAGTAAGATTAGCGATGGTGATATTAAGCGTGCCTCCCGTATACTTTTTTCTAGTGACACGATAGCTCCAAATTCCGTTGAAACCCTCATTTCTCTTGAAAGTAGAAATCCGGCCCCGGGGCCAGATTTCCACTTCCCCGATGCACCTCAAGATAGTAATTGCACTGTTGAGGCGACCAGTCAGGATGTACTCAGTGCCGTTATGTCCTTTCAGAGTGACTCAGCCGCTGGCCTGGATGCTGTGTCTCCACAGCATCTAAAGGACCTGCTATCTGGTGGGTCTGGCCATGCGGATGATGTCCTTCTTGAAGAACTGACGGCATTGATCAACCTCATGCTGTCGTGTCGAGTCAACAGCGAGATTACTTAAATCTTATATGGTGCTAACCTTTGTGCTTTAAAAAAAAAGGATGGCGGGATAAGACCCATAGCCGTAAGCACCACCTATCGCCGCCTTGCAGCCAAAGTCTTCTGTCTCAAAAGAGCCACGTACCTAGGCGACTATTTCCGACCCTCGACCTAGGCTTTGGTTCGAGAGGCGGTTGTGAGGCCGCGGTCTATTCTTTATGAACCTTTTTAGATCGAAATTACTGGGAGGTTATTCTAAAAATAGATATCAAAAATGATTTTAATTCGGTTGACAGAGGCCCCTGCTAAATCAAATCAAATCCAAAATTCCCGAAATTCATCCTTTTCTTTTTCATTGTTATGGTTTGCCATCTAAATTTTCCGGGTTTCGTCAACGACAAAATTCAAAATTTTATGAAGGTTTCGGACAGACTTTCAAAAACTAACTCACATATGGCCTTCAGCATTATAAAATTTAGTCTTTTTGTCCCAAAATTTACTTATGCTTTGCGATGTTGTCAACTGTGGAAACACAGTGAGCTGGTGGACAACATAATAAAGAACACCCTTTCCACGGTTTTGAATATTGAGTTGAATGACAGAGCATGGTCGCAGGCCTCATTGCCTGTTTGATTGGGCGGCTCAGGTATACGCAAAATTTCTAGAGTTGCTTTGCCAGCGTTCTTGTCTTCCGTCTATAGTACACATTCTTTGATTGAGAAAATTCTAACACCATCAATTTCGGCTGTTCCTGGCAATATACTCCAAATTTCTTATCTTGACGAGGCTCGAAATGCTTGGCATAGTGCTTGTCCTAATACCGATCCCCAAAACACATTTCGGCACAACGGCAGTGGGACGGGCCTCTGTGCGAGTTGACACGGAATTATCTATTACATACGTGCTCAACCTCCACAGATCGTGCTCGTCTCTTAGCTGTTTTAAAATGGGAATCAGGTCTTTGGCTGCAAGTATATCTATCTTACGATACCGGTACACTTATGGATCCTGTAACTTTCCGTATTGCCACTTGTCTTCGGTTGGGTGCAAAATGCTGCGCCTCTCACTAGTGCCGGTGCGGTGCGGCCGTAGATCAATTTGGCTTTCACGGACTTTCGTGCACAAGGTCTGCCGGCAAGATTTCGCGCCACGCAAGTCTCAATGACATTATCCGTCGAGCTTTTACCAGTGTCAATGTGCCAGCCGTTCTTGAACCGAATGGTCTGTTACGTGATGATGGTAAGCGGCCCGAAGGTTTGACTCTTGTCCTTTGGGAAATGGGTAGGCCTTTGATGTCGGACGCTACCTGCGTCGACACCCTAGCGCCATCTCATCTGCCTAGGACATCAGTTAGGGCTGGTGCGGCGGCTAATTCGGCCGAGGATCACAAAAGGCGCAAATATAGTGGTCTCGACCGAGCTTACCTATTTGAGCCTTATGGGCTGGAGACCTTGGGTCAGTGGGGAGCCGATGCCCTCCGGTTTACAAAAATCTTACGGGGCTTTGGATTGAGGCTACACGTGACCCAAGGGCTAGCTCTTATTTAGGCCAGCGAAGTAGCATAGCTATTCAGCGTGGCAATGCAGCCAGTGTCTTGGGCACGCTTCCGTCGGGTACTGGTCTAGAACAGTTGAGTTACCTATAGGACGTTTGTAACGGTCCTCAGGTCATCTGACCGATTCCTTTGTACATAGTTAGTTCAATTGTACTTTTTATTGAATAAATGTTGTTTCTTTAATAGAATAAGAAGTTTAGTATTGACGTGAAAGAGAACTGAATAACGAATCAGTTTTGTATGGCGATGCTTGACTTTACAATTGAATCCCACAGAAACTGATAATGATACAAAAATAGTCTATAAAGGTGCTGGTGCAAGGCAGCATTTGCAAATTTCAGCTTTATCTGTTAGTTTAGCGTGAAAAAGGGTTTGTTCCTTCTAAACAAAATATCTAACCTGGCTAGCTACCACCGTCTTACCTAAGTATGTGGCCATAACAAACACACTACCTCCTAATAGAATCGCAGGCGTTTGCTATTGGTTCTGTTGTGACTCCAGCTGAATGATCAAAGCACTGGGGGGCAGGACTTACAAAGGTCTATCTGGCAGTAGGCAGGTTCGGCAGTAGGATCGCTAGGACCCTACTGCCGAAGTCCGGCCTAAGTGATTTGCTGTGTTCCGTCGGTGGCGGGAGAGACAGTTATTTCTGGGACAGCTTATCCCATCGACCTAACCCTTGGTCTGGCCTAGCAAGACAATCCTTGAAGCCAATGAAAGCATTAATAAAACAGTCACGTTTTAAACTACACACACCTTTAATACTAACATACAATTAATAATACAATATGATATACTAATACTATTTTGATTGGCTTGTGTTGTATTAAGATCGTCCGCAATATTTTTTAAACAACTATTTAAAACTCTCACATTGTAAAACCACATTAGGTTGTACTGTAGTGTCATAGGATACATTAGTTTATTTTAATTCTGTAAAATTGGCCGTGCATACGCATCTAGTGACAGAAGCTAGAATATTCTATTGAATATTACGGTAGGGTCAAAAAGAGCAAACTCACTTTGAATATTAAAACTAGCTGAAGTGATGTAAATCAAATTTAAAAAACACTTACGAGGAAACCCACAGAATGCATCGGACCACTCGAGCTAATGTAATCTGAACCGGACTTATTTCTCATGACCTCTCCGAAATTTTACTATTAAATTATACATTCCTCACAATGTAAACATAATGTATTGTCTGCTCTATGGTATTTTGTCTATGGTAGAATACAATTTTGTGCCCACCGTGCAAACTACATTATAATACGCCTAATTATGCTCTATGTAAATTTTATGACGGAATCTCACTATTTTCTGAAAGGGTTGTATAATTTTAGTGCAAGTCAGTACTTGTATGGGAATTTGAATGGTTTGTGTGACGGCAATATAATTAGTGGTAAGATTACCGCTGGTTTGAATGTAGAGGTGACATAACGTAAGCTTAAAAACAGTTTAAAGATGATTCAGCGATATAAGCCTTGGTTTATGTTCAGCCAAATCGTTAAGATGTTTTTAATTTTATGGGATTTTTGAGTGTCATTTAGCTTATTGTGTGTTTCTATTTTGAATAAATTTATTTTTTCAAAGGTTATACTATTTTTATTTAACATTTTGTGCATAGTAGTGTCATTATTATCTTCATCTAGTTTTTAGTAAGTCTTCAAGCAAGTCAAGGAAGTCAGTCAGTCAGAAGCAATCTTCAAGTGGGAATATTAGGTCCAAAGACTGGAGGAATTACTGTACAACTGTTTCATTTGAAATGTAGATTTATTATCTTGTATTATTTTCATTGACCAAGGGTTTGACTACCAGCTGACTTAAAAATTAGATGAGATGTAGAGTAAGATGGAGCACGCTTGTCTAAAAGGAACCAATTCACTCTGGACTTGAAGACTTCACGATTGTAATGGTGCGGAATAAGAGACGAGAGCAAATAGTTCAATTTTTAACTAGTACTCAAAATAAAAGTACATCTTGTAACTCCAGTAACTTTATTGGTCCAAGTAAATCAGTATAGTTTGAGAAAATTGTATACAAGCTAAAGAACAAAATGTTCGATATCAATATTTTTAGATATTAGTATTCTATACGTAATTTAGTTCCCATATTACAAGCTATACTTAGTAGCACTAGGCCCTGTTTGAAATTAATGTATAAGTAGTATTTTTTACATTTCATTCCTTCACACCTTTAAGCTTGGTTCTCATGAATGTAGAGTCTAGAGCCACTCCTTCCTCCATGGGACAGCGCTTGCGCAGGGCGGGAGTCAAGCTGGGCGGTCCGCCCACCGCATGTAGCGGAATTTGTTCACACGAACATTGTGTACAAAATTGTATAGACTATCAATAGACAGAAAAGTCCTAACGTTTTGATGTTTACACTTCAATTTATACAATTAATTCGAACTAACGGATTCAAGTGCAGATTTACTGACCATTTTGTTTAGAACCGGAGAAAAAGTGTCAATATCAAAATCTATAATCGTTTATTCATTTGGTACTGGTCTGGAACAGCTGAGTTGCTTAAAGACCATTTTTTTCCTAGCATGTGCAACTTGTCTTGTCGAGTCGAATCTCTCAAATTATCCTTGAGAAGATAGAGCTATGAGGTTTTATCGTTTAACGACTTCCTTTGTCTGTATTTTCACTGTGTTACAACCCTAATTTCACCATGGATAAGATCGCATCATCGTAGACCTCATCCTTGCGTGCAAGATTGAAGGTTTAGGAAGACGGTAAAAAAAATAGCAGAAAATCAAACAAACAGATTGACTGACTGATATTCAACGCACAGCTCAAACCAGAGGTCTAAGAGACTACATTTTCAGGGTAGTTTTCTCCGATAGTGATGAGGTAAAATATTTTGGGAAATTCCTACGGGATGATGCGAACGAAGTCTCAGGAGTTTCACTTGTATCACTATAAAATATATATAGTTATCGTATGTTACTTGGGATTAAGCGAATCGTATCACACAAAGAAGGGGCAGAAAATGTAATGTTGCACAGGATACACTTCATAAATCTAACCGAAATTTAAATCTGCATATGCTTAATTCAACATTTGTACCAATAAATTAAACTCTCATACAACTAATAACATACAACAATAACGTTCTTGACTTCACCGCGGGGTACATCCAACCCCTGATACTTGCACCCTCTTTACTAACTATTGCGTGTTCTGTGGGTTGAACGTTCCTGCTGAGAAGATTGAAGACAAGGTGACCTACGCTTCAAGCTAAGTACATTACAATGATGCAAGTCATGGGAAAAATAGGCGTTGCAAAGATTTCAACAGAGATGGGTGTTCAAGTTTAATGCTGAATATGTTGCTGTGTCAAATTATAGGTTCCTGGTCAAATTGTCGTAGCTTTATGAGAAGTTACGGAGATTTCTGATGAGAAAATAGTCGGCCGTATCAACGTAATAGAATTTGGTGCACCATTTGTTGCCAACTATAAACAATATTTATTAAAAACCATTGCACAGAAAATGAGCGGGTGATACTTGGAAAAAAAGGCTGCACGTCAGTGTTGAGACCACTTAGGCATCCGCTAGGAAAGTATAGGTTTTGTCGGTTAGACTTTTTTAAAATGGCTAAAGAAAATCTGAACGTTAATGGAGAAGTTGAAGAATGTACTGTCGTTTTTAAGTTTTTTAGGCCCTAATTTTTTAATAAAACTATACCTTATTAATAATAATACTTCTTAACGCGAGCGAAGCCGCGATCAAAAGCTAGTCATTTATATATTTGTCTCATACACAAGGTATCTTAATCCTAACAAATTAACTTAATGTAAATGTAAAAATACCTAATGATAAAAAATTCGTGAAAGACTGAGATAGGTTTAACAAAAACCTGTATTTATAGTTTGGAACGTAACTAAATAAAATAGACCAAATCTTTAACGTTCTTTTAATATTTGAAATAGGTAATTTCTTGCCCTCCAGACATGCATGTGCAAGAATGAGGTCTACAATAAGACAAGCCTATTCTCGTGTGGCACTGGAAATACGATTGCTGAAAGCTCTGAGGGCTAAAATCAATATCAATAGTTGGAACTTGAGATTACTCATATCAACCGCAATTGAAATCAACTGCTAGACAGAGCATGATTCAAAAGACTGTTAATATATATATATTTTATACTGGTGTTAAGTGTACTCTTGCCTATGACAAAGCCTTACTGCATAGGTCACATCCACAAAGAACATAGCCTACACGGCACTGCATTGCGCCCATCAACTTGAGGCATAAAGGTGTTAAGCCTCACGTACCCGTAATTTCACCGGCAACCATACCCTTCAAACCGAAACACAGCAACGCTGCTTGGCGGCTGAAATAAGTAGGGTGGTAGTAATTCTCTGGACGAGCCCTTGCACTAGTGGCTTCTACTACTCTTAAATCCATGATGGCTGGCATGTTGATGACATATAAACAAATACGCTAATGACGGCTGCCGCCGTTGCTTCCACGAACAACACACGCCACCGTTTAACGCTTAACACTCACTGATATCAAACGGAACTGAAACTGAAACAAAACATTATTTCCTTCCCAAATGTGATCAGATTCAACGAGTCCGTCACTATACCTGCAAAAACAAAAAAATGCGGTGACAAAAGAGATCGAATTGTAGGTTTACTACCTCTATAAGCCCAAAAGGGATAACTTCAGGTGTTCATAAAAAAATCTCATTCACTAAATCCGTCAACGTATCAAATCTCTTTGTCATAAATAAAAAAATTAAAAATCAAAAAAGCATAATGGATTGCGCACGCAATCTCAGAATCCAATATGAAAGCACAATAAAAGTTGTTATTTTAGGTTCAAGAGCCACTGTGGGATAGAATTAATATTCAGTAGTGAGTTATACTTGTAATCGAAATTTGATTGATTTCACATAGTATGTACCTAATCTTCGAGATTGGTTTAAGATGAATCTATCAAGGTAGGTACCTTCAAAGTGGAACAATGACTGGGAATATTGACATTGCCTTACGGGACGTAATGCTTATAATTTCGCCATAACCTTTTCGTTACAATTGTTTGGAACAAAAAAAAATTGTAAATGTTTTTTTTGTTATAAATGTCCTGCCAGCGCCAGTAAGCCATATATATCATATAAATCTTAATTTGATAGTCTGCATCGAAGTCTGGTTAGGTGTGCCTTGTGATTTTTTTTGCCAAATATATGAAAAATGATTGTGAAGTAAATAAATATTACAGGACATTAATCTTAAATAAAATGACAAGTATATGCTTTATTGATTCATGCGTATCTTTGCGAAATTCCATAAATATTGCGTCTGCAGCGCGCAATCAGATGCAGAACATTTCGGCCAGGGGCTCATCAACTTAGCAAATCAAATCAAATCAAATATTGTATCAGACATGATTGAAAACGATTCTTCAAATAAAATTATCAATTCAACGGTGTTCTTGCAGGCGGCAAACTCACGCGCCAGAATCCAACATGGCGTGCCGGTGACAGCGCGCTTTGTTCAAACACAGAAACGACACAATCTTTTTTCTTTCCTTTTATCTTTTATTCTTTCTTTTATTCTATTCCAGGGACAATGGTGGCACTGTGCCCGTGGCATTTTAGTTAAACCACGTTTTTAGACTTTGTTTTTGCTGTTGATACTTTTGTCTCCTTCTGTCGACAATGTGGGTTTGTAATTTTACAGTCACTTAGTTATTTATGACATTAATAAATAAGTCCTAAGTATTATCTGCTTATCCCCGAGCCAGATTACTCCAAACTCCATTATTATGTATTTTCTAAGTGCCTAAGTAGGTTTTACTAACCATATTATACTGAGACCAAGTGATGTGTTAAACTTGTCAAACAATAATTTCAAACATACAGTCCAATAAAATTTTTAAAACCGTTTAATTGTACACATTATGTTAGTTAACAAAATATTTGTTTTGGTAAGAGGAAAGCTCATTTAATTAAGTAGCCATTTAAATAAAGACCGATTACCTAGAAGAAAAGAAAGCTTGGCATTGAAAAGTTAACTGCCCAAGGTTCTTGCCATAATTCTTGTGCGCAATTCTACGTTTCAAAAATACTCTCAAAAATCTTACTGAATAAATTATTTTTTTGATTTGATTTGATTGAGATGAAACATCATAAAATCGACCATATCAAGTTTTCTGTCATATTTCGATTGATAAACCTCATTGTGTCTCAAATCCAGCCCTCAAGGACGACCTTACAATGGTATTCTCAGTTATTATCTACAACATCATAACACGTTTTGTTAGTGTAAGCGTTTGTACCACTTTAGGTCCTGAAAGGGGTCAGACGTCGCCATCTGGGAGTCTTGGGACCGTTGTCTAATCTGACGATTGTGCAAGCCCAAGGCCTTCCGACAATAGCTACAATACTCCGCATATTATCCATTCATATCATATTTATAAATACGTTTCACGGCAGCATTGTGACGATCTCCCTGAGGATATCCGAACAAAGAATCGGTTATTACAAAAGTTCGGATACAAAGCGCGCAACCCGTCATTTTCGTACCTATTGGCTATTTTACAACAAAGAGTATTGTTTGTCGAGTTGTGAGGCGAGTTTTGTCCGAGATTTGCGAAACTGGGAATTGTCTCTGTGTTCGCTAACGAATGTCGCCGAGAGCGACGTGTTCTTGTGGTGCGTCCAGATGCTTAATTCGAGCTTGAGTGCGCCGCTGCCTGAGTAAAGTAATTGGACTGCGAGACACGCGATGGAGTTGTATGGCTGTCTAACCTGGAGATCCTGTCAGGCCTGTTGCTACATTCGAAATCTGACAATACTATTTGTATTGCCAGTGTCCATCATAGAGCTGATGAGAATTGAAGACAGAAGCAGAACCAATAGAAGATTATTTTTGACCACAATTTTTTTTTTTACTGGACATTAATTTTGCACAGCTCCATCTAGCCCCAAACTAAGCATAGCTTGTAATATGGGAACTAGATAACGGATAGAATACTTAAATACTTTTTGTAAATACATACATATTATATGATACAACACCCAAACACAGAACAAACATCTATATTCATCACACAAATGTTTGTCCTGGGTGGGAATCGAACCCACAGCCTACAGCGCAGAAGGCAAAGTTACTACCAACTGAGCTATGAGGCTTGTTAATTTGTAACGATTTATATAAGAGTAAACATGATAGAATAACATCGTCGATAGTCTTTAACCGCCTATAGACCAAGACATCCCGGATTCCATCCCCGTATTGTGCCTGGTTTGGTTGGTGGTACGATTTTATACAAGTCCGCCAGCTTAATATAATGTACTCGTTGATTTCCGATCAGTTAGTAAGCAATGAAATATAGTTCCGTTCTCTCGAAGCTTATAAATCAAACGAAAATCGCGCATGGCTAGTTACGATAAGTGAAACGTATCATAAGCTACCGTGTGAAATGATGGCCTTTAAGCACCCCACATTGAAACTGAACCTACCATTCAGTGGAGGCATTAGACTGGAAAAATTAACCAATCCTATATCTCGAAACTCGGAATATCTATGTTGCGTGCCAATCTCCTATGTCTACGGAATAAGGTTCGGTATTCATCAGATTGTTTTTATATTTGATGTTATTATTTATCTATTGTGTACCACCCTTTGCTGTTATAGAATTAGTGTCTCTTGTCTTGATTGTGGTTAGATAGCACTGGTGTCTGAATAGCTTTTTAATAGATTTCGAGATGGGCTTATATTTGTGATTGTATTCATTGCGGTAAATAAAAACACAGCATTGCTGCGCTCAACTCAAATCGTAGATGTAGCTATGAAAACCGCTAAAGTGGAACTGAGCCGGCCACATAGCTCGAAGAACCATAACCGCTGGGGAATAAAGGTTTTTAAATCGCGACCACGATTTAACGCGAAACGGAGTGTGGGAAGACCCCCTACTCGATAAACTGATGACATTGTGGCTATTGTGGGGAGTCGATGGATGGAGACGGCTCAGATTTGCTATTTGTGGCTTCAATTAGGGAAGATGTTGAGCGTAAGTGAGCTGAAATGATGATGATGATGATGATTTTATTGTTATCTTTGCTATGTTAAATATTCTATAATGTAAAAATTACATTATTGAATATTTAATTTAATATATTTAAGGATTTTTTTCGGTTAATAACGATGCGTTTTGTGGGATCGATACACATCAATTTCGAGTAACTGTATTTTTTATATATTTTTCTGTTTATCTGTAACCTCTTCACGACTAGACGGCTCTCGTCGGTCTTGATGATATTTAGCATGAATACGGTGTATGTCTTGGGGAACAACATAATCTACTTTTTATCCAGGTGAAACCATGGACAAGAGCTAATGTTGTACAAACTACAAAGGACGGTCTTTAACCGACCAAACAATCAAAATTATTCTTTCAAAACAGCAATAATGTAAAGTCATGTAACTACGAAGCCATTCTCCAAAGTCGACTTCTAAATTGTACTGTTTCAAGTGCCATCCACATACAATACCAGACATTAATTGTACAATTATTTTTAACTATTGTACTGACACAGTAGTTACAAGACCAAGTGGCACGTGGGTCTACAAAGCACTTCTTAGACCACTCATTAAGGTTTAATGGTCTTACATTTGACAGAAAAAAAAGACTTCTTCAGTGGCTTACCAACTTAAGACTCAGCCACGCCAATGGAATCTCGACCTTCGTCGTTTTCAATAAGGTTGGTTGTGTTTGTACCGGGTCCGTAGGTGATGAAATGCTTTATTCAAAGTTTAAAGTGTCAGATGAATTGTTGACCTCGAAATTAGTTGTTCGGATTCACAGCTTGTAATTACAAAACTGTTTGGTATTTTAATTTGAAACGATTTTCTCTCTTTTGAATGGATGACTTTGTGGTTTTGACCGTGTTTTGAGTTAGGTCTTTTCTGGGATCGTTATTTTTGACATCAAATGGGTAAGCAATCAAAGCATGCTTAGACGTGCATATGGATGAGATCTTATGATGGAGTGAATTTACCCGCGGTACCAGCTCTACCTCGCACCTTCTGTTGGTCATCATAGCAAGGTTTTGGCGCTAAATAGACTCCAGCAGGAGAATTTCTTTGCAGGTCCTACTTGGGATCATTTATTCGCGGGCAGAAGCCAGCGATACCATTGCCCAAGATGGACCACTACCTGATCTACCAGATCCAACCAACCCAAAAGAATATAATTATATCAGGGCTTTATAAATGAGGCAACCGTTTTATTCCATTATCGAAGTCTATGTCACTTGTTTTCTACTTTGTTACCATCAGTGTAATATATCTGAATAAGATAGAAGTCATATTATGCAATATTTTTTTATTTCTTAATTTAAGATAATAATAGTGTAATTGTGTAATGTACTTATGGTCTACCTCAGTGTTTGAATTAATAAATATCTTATTTATTTATTACACGGAAAATAAAAATTTTCATTAAAATAAAATAAATAATGCGTACATTCGTGTTGCAAAGGATTGCAAAACAGAGTAGATAAATAAATATTACAGGACATGAATATTATGGATTTGGCGTACTTTTACATATATTCAGATCTTTAAGGTGCCTTATACATCTTATTTTTAACCACCTCTAGTCTAGTGGTTCGCTGACCGGGTTCAGATCCTTAGATATCGAGTTCGATCGCCAGGGAAAATCAATATTGTGGTTGGCTTGGTTAAAGGTAGGACTCTGTTTAAGTCCACCTTGCTAGCTTCCACCATCTGACCTGAGTCACGATACCAATATTTTTTTATTTTTTATAATTGGGTTCCGGAATTTAAAGATAATACAGCCAATTCCTTTATTCCTTACTTCATGTACATGAAGTTCATCGCTAAAAGTGAAACAACTACTAATACTGGTATTTTTTACTTCAAAGTAGGTCTCAATATCTTAAAGAATATTGTACTAAGAATAACCAGACTAAGTTAAAAAAAAATACATTTGTATTTGTATTTTTAGATGCAAAGGATCTAGCTCTGCAGAAAAGTTAGAAAATGTTGATGCTACGAGATCTAGTCGATCGATAGTCGTATTGTTGATTGTTTCACTTGGTCACCCTTTGAGGTTGGAGAGTGAGGAGGAGACACCTTACTCTATGAGGCTGACATCAACATTAACTTTAAAAGTTTTAAAATTTATAATAAAAAAAAAGCATTTGTCTTCCTTAGGACAGTGGCATAATTACGTTTGTCGGACATATTGCAAAAGTAGAAAGACCACGGGGCCTCTATTCCACTAAGTTCAACTCAAAGTTCAACGAGTGAGGAAGGTCACCTATGCACTGGATTGATCAAATCAAATGAGCAAGCCACATCAGCTCGAAACAATACATAGTTACCAGGATCCTCTATCAAAAATGTGCTGACCGAGGAGAATTTTGTAAGTGTTATGTCACACCAGATTCTTTGCCATCATCAGGTATGGACATTAGTCCTTGATACAATTTATCATCATTATTTTAAAACTATTTAAAACTCACGGCGTCGCCATGTCTGACCTCGTCTCGGCTATCCCTTTCAAATATATTAACGATGTTGTTCTTTTTCTTGCGTGATTAAAGGGCCGCCGATTGGCTGTCTTAGATGAAAGAGATATTGACATCTTAACACGGCTGCCGGCATATTTTTATAAAGTAAGCTGACCCACGCTTTCAAAAAACGCATTCTTGTTTTAGTATTTCTAACTATATAAATAATTTGAATATCAGGCAAATCATCAACATCAAGTATCTAAAATAAAAATAACTCTATCTTGGTTTCCAATCTTGATGATATAAAAAGTCAAAGCTAACTGACTGACTACCCAAATTAAGGGTCCTAAAGTAAAGATTTTTCACTTTTTGTATTCACTACACCAGCATATTCAATATTACAGGATATTTTACATGGCACAAATCTTGCATACAAAGCAAATATTTTTGTTTATGCATACCTACTTATGACAAAACAACACCCAATCACTGAACCTCTGTAATGAACATATTCTGGATGGGAATCAAACCCACAACCTACTATGCCAACTAAGCTTGTTGATTTCGAAAGAGATCTGTAATACAAGTATGACTGAGCTTACTTCACAAACCCTTTAGTTTTAGTTTGTTCGGTAGCTCCAAGCCAGGCCAATACCAAAACTGCAGCATCATTTCAATCAGGCCTGTGTGATTCATCATCCTCCCTCAAAGGAGTCATTTTTAAAATAAACACAAAGAATGTGCCCCGAAGAATGCGTTACAAAAATATGTGTAAAGGATTTTTGAGACGTTCTTATAACAGGTGTACGGTTGGATTGGTGTTGCCGCATCTAAAAAACTCGAAGTCAGTATCAATTCGTTCTATTTTAAAGCGTTTGTACTGCTCAATAGAGTTAGTTTTCCAGTGCGTGGATCAAAGAAAAGGCTTACTCAATGAACTTTTTTTAGTCACTGCTTAGTGCTATTTTGTTTTTATTAGTCGGCTACACATGTTTTTTCTGTGACTGTGCGGCTATCGTTTGATTAATTCACTCATTTTGAAACTATTATGCAGGGTTTAGGAGAAAATGGTGTTTAATTTACAGTGGTTAAGTATGTATAACCTCCTTGAGCTGTTGAAGGTGATGTTTATGTGTAGATTTCATTATTTTCGAGTCATTCTTTTTGGTAGCTCGTATGGCATGGCTCTAGATTGAAAATCTTGGGAACTGGTAATAATCATAACAAATATGTGCCACACTTGAACTTGGAACTTGAACCCAGGATCTCCGGATCCGGAGCCATACGCCCTACCACTTGACCATGCAGGTCATTTGTTAAATGAAACGCTACAAAGCGGATTATTTGAAAATATTTTATCTGCCTAAGCTTATTAAAGATAAATACCCTCAAAAATAGGAAATAAGCCATTACTATGAATAATACCGCCACTAATATCTCAAAACGGATATACCGTATCATATCCTGAAAGTACACAATAACTAAGTTCCCACTTACGTTGCGCATGAGTCGTTTCACGCAAAGAAATGGATCAAAGGCGGTGGAAAAAATACAAAATATGATTTTAGAAATTATTCCATGCACTCCTCAGCCCAATTATATATCCAAAACGAGTAAACAAATATAGGCTAAACCTAGTTATGAATAGAGTATGGTTTTGATCAAAGCTTGTTTTTGATATTACTTCTAAATCATTAAGCATGGTTCACATGCGCTACTTCGAAAGTCCCTGTTCGATATCGGCCTCGTTTAAGTCCGCCCCATTTAACCGGATCGAATCGAGTTTGCACAACAATCATTCTTTACTCGATCGTCAGTTTTTTCAATCATTTTACTACATTCTCGCTTTTATAGCATTGTTCGATAGATAATGTTACTGCGTTGTGTTTGTTGCGTATTCGCGTGGAAATTTGATTAGTTTTGTTGTGCAGATGGTCGCTAATAGTTTACGCAGTTTCTATAAATCATAGTATGTATTGTTGAGCGTTATTAAGAGCATTGAGGAAAGATTTTTCGGTGAGTTATTGCTTTTGTGGAAACACTTTAAATCTATACATATCTAAAATATAGACGTTTGAGAGTCATATTACACCTCAGGGGAAATACTTGAGATGGTTTTTGGAAAATGGTGTATAAAACTACAATTTGCTAAAACTATTTGACGCGTACCTGAATCTGAGAATCTTGATTCAACAATTTTATTAAAGTCTTAAAAATGTGCTACCTTAACAAAACGATATCATTTATTTGAGCCCGTCACGGCAAACAACAAAGCTTCTCCAACGTTTTTAAAAGCAAAAATATTCATATGAATTCGGTCCGATTACCGGATACGAGGGCGACATGATAAAAACCCCTTTTCGAGTGTTAATACCGTGACAAATGTCGAATTTATGCGATTGTGGTGGCTTGGGACGCCCCGCAGCGCGTGTGCTCCGGGCCTAAGGACGGTGGATACTGACCTTTTAGCTTGTAAAATGATTACAAATTGTGAATGAAAATAGGTGTCGGATTAAGTTATGCATCGGCATCTAAATAACAGGAACATATTTTGAATTTACAAAATTTTGGCACTCAAGCTTGGTGTATTTTAAGCACTTACTTTGGTTTTTTTTCTGATATATTTAAGTATGTACAGTTTTTACTTTGAAATATTATTTAATACACGAGTGACAAAATGTTGAATATAATATTCATGCATGTACTATTTACTTTTGCTGCAAACTTCATGTACAATTAGCAAATGTTTGAATAAATGAGGATAATGCAATTTTCTACACTTATTTATTAAATGTGTACAAAAAGCATTTAAACTACAAAGTATTACCTAAAATTAATAAGTTTCCGAGATTCTGTAGGAATTTCTTCAAGTAATATCTTAGCCCCTATAATATAAGCAAGGTTCCCTAACGAAATAAAAGTTCCTGGTTAAGGCAGTGCGTTTATTATCATTAATCTACGCGAAGATTTTAAATAATTGATATAAATATAGTGGTCTCGACAGAGCTTACCTATTTGAGCCTTTTGGGGTGGAGACCTTCCGTGGGGTCCGTCGGGAGCCGGTGCCCTCCAGGTTTTCAAAAATCTTGCGGGGTTTTTGATTGAGGCGACATGTAACCCCAAGGGCTGGCTCTTATTTAGGCCAGCGAATTAGCATAGTTATTCAGCGTGGCAATGCAGCCAGTGTCTTGGGCACGCTACCGTCTGGTACTAGTCTGGAACAGTTGAGTTTCCTATAGGCATTTCCTATATATAATTTGAATATTGATTTGGAAAAAGTTAGCTTTAAAGCCAGAGTATAAAATGACCATGATACTGACTGAACGAATTATTTTTAGTGAGTTATAAATCAATAATTCCAGGTAGCTTTATACTTCAAAAAGCATGTCATAAGCAAGTTTAAGTTATTTTCACAGCATATAATTCGAACTTATAGCAGAGTACGTCAGCAGGTTGTTAGGTTTTTAGGCACTTAGCTTTTTGAATTCACTTTGTTCGCGGACAAATACATTTTGGAGCTGATCAAAGCCTCTTTTATAATCTGTACATTTAAATGATAGCTATTGCAAAATAACAGTATAATAAACATTTTTTTAAAGCTGCTAGTATAAACTCAGCCTTATCCAATTTATTATTAAAATGGTATATCTTACATGACAGCCTCCGGAGTTATTCCGATCCGCAAGATTGTGCAATGACGTCACCAGGGACACGGTAGCTCCTCAAGCTGTGAAACACCAGATGGGATATCGCCTGGTAGTTATCACTTACTCAACGAAAACTGACTCTGCCAAGAAAACTGACTCAGCCAAGAAAACTGACTCTACCAAAATCGTTGCACTTTTATTGAGATGCTATTGACGTTGAGGCTTGTCAGGGTGGCAATCGCCTTTAACATGATGAGATGAATCCCAACTGGACCTAACCCGTATCCCAACTTTTTCACAGTTTTTGTACTACGCTATCAAATGTATACTAAGTTGAGATGGTATTTTTTTATTTTACGACGGGAACCCTATATTAAATCACATTACATCGACAGCCCATTAGTGTCCACTGCTGGACAGAGCCTCTCCAAAGCTGGAGGGTTTTCCCATAATCACCTAGCTAAGCAGGCGGATTGGTGTTAATATATAGCATATAATATTTCCCATATTACAAGCTATGCTTAGTTTGGGGCTAGATGGCGCTGTGTTAAATTAATGTCCTATAATATTTATTTAATAAAGTCAAGACTAAAGGTGGTAGCGCACTTTATCTGGAATTAGCAACAGACTGAAGAGAACTGAGAAACTGTCCTTCCTCTTAATACCGGAACACAGCAATTAAGAATTGCTGTTATGGTGACAGACTGAGCTAAGATGGCGGTAGCTAGCCAAGTGGATTTAAAAAAAGCCCTCCCAACCGAACCAAGCACAATGTACCCCCTGGGTATCAAACCTAGAACCTCTGGATCTGACACCGGTAGGTGAACCACTATGCCACAGAGGCGATTAAATTAGATGACAGAGTCGGTTTATTTTGTATTTGGGTATTGTATTGTATGATGAGTTGAGTATGTATTAAAAAAAATAAAAGTATATTTCCGTATTATTTCCGTAATCGAGTTCCCATATTATCACAAGCTTGCCTTAGTTTGGGACTAGATGGCGCTGTATGAAATAAATGTCTACTTTTTTTTTTTATAAAAACAGTTCATCGCTTAGCGAATTATTTTGAATTACTGTAAAGCTTATTTAAGGATCTTCTTCAGCAGATGCTATTCAGCTAATTTATTACGATGTTATGATTTCTTTTAACATTACAAATTTAAAATTTGATTATAGGTAAATATACTAATATGATTAAGAATGCTCATACTTACACAAAATCACTGTCTGATCATACAGCAACATCGCCAAGCGCCCTTGTTTGCCAAAAAATATATTGCCAAGACCAGGCAGTCGCTCCAAATCTCTGAAACATGTTACTACCTAATCCCTCTCGTTTCTCACAGGAGCCGGCACAAAATGGCATATTGACATTAACGTGGAACCTCAGCGGTAAGCACGCATGAAACCGTTTTCGGGTAAAGTCAACGGTCAAGATCAAAGTCAAGGGTAAAGTAAACATTTTTTATGAAGTTTTTTAAGAAGATTTGACGTTTCAAAAACATTGAAACGTCAAATTTTCCACCTGTTCAGAATCGCGACCAGCACACAAAAAAGTCAAAAACTCAGGCTAGTTTGTTTTTTACTTATTACTATAATAATTATAAAAACATAACCATCAAACATTTACAGAGTTCAAATAATTTAAAAATATTAAGACCTACCAAATTGATATCCAGACTAAGCAAACTTTGCTCAAATTATTCAGTCAGTTTGGGAATCAATCTGGAAACTCTAAGCATTGAAGTTCATAAACAATGTTTATGCATTGTTTTTTTATGTATTGTTGTTGTTAGTTAGACGTAGCCTGTATGTATATGTCAATTTCATCAACAATTTACCATTGAGATTACCATGAGATACTATTAAGTATTAAAGTGTATAGGTTACCAATGAATGCTAATTAAATTATTTAAACTCAATTTGCGATGGATCAGGTGGCCTACATCTTTTGGGCTTGTCCGGGGAAGTACTACCATACCCGGAATACCAATTCCGGCTGCCAAGCAGCACTGCTGTGTTCAGGTTTGAGGGTATGGTTGCCGTTGAAATGACGGATACGCGAGGCTTACCATCTTAATGCGTCAAGTTGACGGGCCACGTTCTTTCATCCACAAAGAACGTGATCTACGCAGAAAAGCTTTGTTTTAGGCAAGAGATGCACTTAACATCAGGTGAGCTGCTTGCTTGCTCAGTCTCCAAAAAATCCACGTTGTGCTTTGAAGCTACAATTTGCCAAAAACCGTATAAAGCGTACCTAAAGCTGAGGAGCCACCTCAACGTCACTCCGGAAGCCTTTGGAATGTTAATCGAATGATCTGATGCTATCTTGTAATAAGACATTGTGCCGCGTCGCTCGTGTGCTTCTGGACTTATGATGATCGGATCGACTCATTTTAGTCTCGAATGTGTTTTTGTTTCACAACTTAAGCTAGAATGCCGACCGCACAATAGAGGTTTGGGTTTTCGAGAGCTTTTTGGACATGCGAACAGATGAAGGCCAAAGAAGATATGTAATGTGTGAAAGAGGACATTCGACAGGTATTGATGCAGAGTTAACGGCTGCCAGGAGAAAGTAAGGCGAACATGTTGTGCCTATACCTGTAGATTTATAATTATTTAATAAAGCCGGTGTCAGTACCGCTGATTTTCGCTCTCCATCACAAACGTAGCTTCGAAATGGCACGTCCATTTTAAATGACTCTCTGCAGGATAACAAGCCTCACAGCTAAGTTGGTAGTAGCTCTGCCTTCTGCGCTGTAGGTTGAAGGTTCGATTCCAAACGAGGTCAAACATTTGTGTGACGAATATTGATGTTGTAGTGTGTTCACAAAAAAAAGTATAGAGGTATTCATTTCGTAATCTAGTTCCCATATTTCAAGCTTTGCTTTGTTTGGGGCTAGATGGGGAACTCCCGTAATCCTGTCCTATATTATTTGGAGTAGGTACGATAAAAATATTAATGATAGAAAATTGTACGGATACTCTTTCCCATGTTAATAAATTTGTATTTATTTCCGAAAAAGTACCATAGACACCGATTATCGCGATGTGATTTTTCTCCCCAAATTTCATTGTAATCGAACTTGTCAATAATTTTTAACGTTATTATGGACTCTGCCTGAGATTCATTATTTCATATTATATATTATTAACAATGATGCTATTTTATATATCCCTTTACAATTATACTATCCCTTTACAATTATACCTGCGATTTGAATCTTATAACCCGTTTCAAAAATAAAAGTACGTATGTATAGATATTACTGCGCCTCTTTAATGATCAACATTTTAATGTGATCTATGAATAGCGGTTCCAAGCCACCTATGAAATTAAAAAAAAGGGTTTCTTTTCCAATATTGATATTTGTGCTTTATGAGGAAAACACTAAAAAATCCCATCCAAACGTCCTATCACAATGAGTTTTCGTAAAATATTCGTGTTCCACGTTTATGGGCGCTACTGTGTTGTAAAACGTTCAGGTGTTGCAGACGGACGGACGTCCAGTGATATATAGGGACCAATTAAACTTGTAGCCGATTCCTAATGACAGCTACCGGCGGTCTGGAGGCTGAGGAAGGTTCAGAGCGGGCATGGAAGCACACCCCATTAAACATTAATTTATTCTGTCCCTTCTGATTTTTTTTGAACGTTAGATAAACATAAAATTAATTATGTTATTAAAATAGTAACATAATAATGATATAGTAATTTTAGCTAGAACCCTATTATTTTGGACTACCAATCACCTCATTAGCCATAAGATACTTTCCATCCAGAGTTTACCTGAAAAGCAAGAAAAGAAGAAGAAATAGCTTTTGAGCGATTATACCGCCATTGAACAATATTAACTATTATCATACTATTTAACTTATCCAGTTTCAGCACACTGCGTACTTACAAAAGTTATAATGACACAAACATTCACAACCCGCGACGGGACTCGACCCCGCATCTTTCAATATCTGTGGCTCGGGATTTTTGTTGAAGGAAAATGTAATATGCTTAGCTTACAATGTAGTAAATTAAGTAGTAGTAATATGTCAGATGTACTACTAGTACTACATTTTTATGGACAACTCACACTTGACCAAATAATATACTATGTCAATGATGCTTTCACAAAAAAAAAAACGTAATGGTTCGTTCGAGTACCCTATATTTTCTATGGTTTTGTATTTCCCAACTGTCCCTGATAAAAAACACGCTGTATCTAGCTCCCATTATTATCAGATATGTTTAGTTTGGGGCTAGATTGCGCTGTGTGAAATTAATATACTGTAATATATGCTGGGGAGAAAAAAATCTTTTTTTTTTGTACGACGATGAAGCGCTTTGCCTTCATCTCACCTGGTAACATCTTCATCTCGCATGGCGATCACGATTAAACGCGAAAACAGTGCAGGAAGATCGCAATGGACCAACGATTTTGTTGCGGCTATGGGAGTCGATGGATGGAGGCAGTTCAGGTCGCTATTTGTGGCGTCGATTGGGGGAGGCTTTAATTTTATATCATACATTGATTTTAAAAATACCTACACTTTTCGTTCCATGTTTTGATATTATTTTTAGTTTTATGGAGAAGAACGGTGGCTAGTGGTTGGTTAGTGTTGTTGGTGGTGTTATGGCGACTCACGTGAGATGGTGGTTGCCAGGCAGAGTTATGCAAAGTTCTACTTCCAACCAAACCATGAACAAATAGGCTCGCGTTTGACTGATATTAAGCAATGATGCAACCAATCATACCAAAAGTTTAAATATTACTACAGGTATCCCAAAATAACCATTGCCGGTATACGGACCATTCTCATGAGCGATAGTATTCGTAAATCCACTGATCTTCGGACATTTTTACAACGCCGTAAACCGTTTTAATTAAGGATCCAAATCACAGTTATTGTGCCGCCTACGTTAGATTTATTGCTCTATGTATTCTGAAAGACAGCGATAAGCCTTTTGGATTTGGACTTTTAATCTTTGTGCGAGGGTTGGTTTTCGCTTGCAAGTTTTTCATTTAGGTTTTAATGTATGTTCGTTTGTACCAATTAGCACTACATCGTAACATCATACTTAGAGCGTAATTACGTTGTTTTCTTCGTCTATATTGTGGTAATTGTCGGGATGGTGATTGAATGGGATTGTTCAGAGGTTTTTAAATTATTTTTCGAAAATAATGAGGTCAGGTGCTTAGCCGTGTTGTAAGAAATTATGTTTTAAATGTCTGTCATTGCATTATGCAAACGTGCAGTTTTCAAGCTCATTTTAGTGGTATAAATTATAGGTACAGGGCTAGCGCGGTAGTGGAGCGGGGCGTATAAACACAAATAATTTAACAAAAAAATTAAGATAATAAAAATTAATATAGACTCACGCCATTTTCCCCTTCGAGGATTAACCACTGATCACAACTCAGAGCGTGGATCGTATAAGGATGACCTACTAGGGGGTAGTCAAAGGTACATCAAAACTTATGTTTGGCACATGACCACGGTTTGTAAGTAGCTAGTATCCAATACGTGATAATTTGCAAGCCCATCACCGCTTAGAGGAATACTATACTAGCCAACGACATATGCCATTAGGACATGTGCATGTATCAGATGCGTACACAAGCTTCCGAAAAACCCAAAAGTGAATCGGTGCGCGACTGGATTTTTAACCCACTACCTCTGGATAGGAAAACGAGCCCATACCCAATTGGCCACACAACTCTTATTATCAGCTGTTATGAATCATTTTATTTTTGTAAAATATTAAGAATGTAATATGGGACTGCATTAAAGCAAAAAAAGCTAAGAAGTTTCAATCATCTATTTCTGTTTATGGCTATTAGTGCGTACGCTCTTGTAAATATCATGACATATCTTTAGAAGCTATGTAATAAAAGTATAGAGGTTGAGAAAAAAAATAGAATTTCGTGAATCAATCTGGAGATTGACCAAAAATGCCCGCCCCCCCACATCGTTTGATCCAGGTAAAATGAATGATCCTGTATACTAACCGACGATGTTAAAACTATGAAACGGACCTAGGTTATTTTCATTTTAATAATAATAAATTTGTTTATATCATTTTCAAGCACAGTCAAGCACTTAGACTACAAATTTAATAGCTTAAAATTACTTACAATTTGTAAATTTATAGAGGCGGCTCGACAGACATGGTTACCCTAGAGGGAAGCGTGCCCAAGACACGGGCTGCATTCCTACGCAGAAAAGCTTTGCTGTTTCGCTAGTCTAAATTAGCCCGCCCTTGGTGTCACGTCTCACCTTTTTTAAATTGTGTCTAGAAAATGTAGCGCACCAAACACAGACTGTCCCTATTCGATTATACCTCCAGAATTTAGTTTGAATCGGACATGACATTTCGAAATGAACAACCAACTACGTTTGTACTACAGATAAACTTTTTTTGGATAAAATTGGAACGATATTCTTCATTGAAGTCGGTTTTCTTTTTAGTTTTTAAAACGTTATTATAATTTATGATTCGATAAGCAAAAATTTAACTAAGTATTAAGTCAGTATGTCGTTAAGTTTTTTTTTTAATCAGAATCACATTGCGTTTTTAGTTCTATTTAGTATGCTGACAAATATTTTGAAGCTGACCAAAATCTCTCTAATAAGCTGTCCGTTGGTACAATTAGCTGTTTTATTGAAATGATAGCCTGTATTTATGAATACACTCATCTGCGGATTAACCACATCAGTTTGCCATAACCTTGTTGTGATTCCCATATCCGCGTCGATATTTGAATATTTAATTTCGAAATTAGAACTCAAGGGCGTTCTGCGGCTTGTTTTTGCTGCCATCATAAAAAAACCGTGAAAAGGGTTGTCATTTTAATGTTGGCAATAATCGATTTGATACGTTCGGTAACTTATGGGTTTGTGTTTCGATGTGTTTTTTTGCCAGTGTTACATTCCAATCATGGACATCGTTTTCCTGTTTTCGTTTTATAGTAGCCACTATACCATATACCCCTTAAACTAGCTTTTACTTAATTGAAGACTTTTTGTGATCAAAGAAATTAAAATGGGAAAGTACCGTTCGTAAGAAGCGGTCTAAAGATAGCTCAACGGCAGGTTGGAAACGAGCCCAAGATAATTTTATACGCTAGATGTCACTGTTTTTCTGGCCTTAATTAATAGGCCCAGTTCATGCGTCGCCTCAAAGCCCTGCAAGTCTTTTGAAACCCATATATTTTAGGCTAGAAGTGTCAATATTTTAAATAAACAACATAAGTTCATAGAACTGATTTTTGTTAGGAGGGATCTAGTTCCTAGTGATCTACCAGGCAACTGAGTCGCAGGTGATGACAACTACTAGTTTGTAAATATCTCAGGTCATACCAGCTACTCTGAAGGTAAGACCTGCAAAGCCTGAGTAGCTATCATTCTTCTACCGAAGTCCAGCACCAAGCAGTTAGCTGTTCCGTTGGTGCGCGGTAGACCTAGTGCCCTCTGGGTAAACTTGCTACATCGTAGACCGCATCATAATCTGCGCTACTGCCTGTGCAAGTTTTTAGGTAACCCGTTTCATAAAAAGAGACTCAGAAAGTAGATACGCGTTGTAGATATTATTCATGAAGATAATCTGTAAGACAAAGCCGTATATTTCACAAATGTGATGTCCATACGGTTATTTATAAAAATGAGTGTATCCCATGAGTTATTGCCCGTCACGGTGATATCGGGCTGCGGCAAAGGCAAAGATGTGATGAGGCAAGGCAATACTTCGAACGCTACAACGGGTTCTGTATAACATTTGGAACTATTTGCCATCAGTTTAGACTAAGCTTCATAGTTAGAGCTAACCTACCCAGAAGGTTCCCATTTCTATCACGGCTGTCATACAGTGATTAGTTTAGACTAACTAGTTCTTTCTCGTGACCGCCCCATCATACGAAGGATCTCCAAAAGATGATAAAGCGCGGTCCAGCCACAAGCTCCTTTGTCAACATCAGGGTGTGCTATCGGGCACATCTTAAAAGCTCCGATCGGGAACAATAAGTGAATCTTAAACGTTGCGCTTATCAACTGTATCTGTTAAGGAGCCGCCTGTACAAGTGATTTTTCATATGATTATGTTTTTTAGAAAACGATCAAATTATTGTACCTTCCATGAAAATATTGAATATGAAAAGGTATGTTTATGCAATATTTGTTTCTTTAAATTACTAACTTTTTCGTGGTCATTTCAGAATTTTAAGAATTAATTTATGTGGCCTTATAAACAACAACAGAGGTAGGTGTATGTTTATTCAGTGTTTATTCTATTATAACACGTCATTAAAATACATTTAAAAAATCTAAAGAATAATAAACATACCTTCATGGATGATGATTTAGATTATTTCTTCATTAGATGGACCTACTACAATAATAAAACAACAGGTGAAATGTTTAAATCGAATAGTTACATAACTTTATAAACATAATAGTAATAAGACACTAGTTCAGAACTCTTTCAGAATCTACTAACACCTAATCTACTAATATTATTAAATGAATGCATATGGTTATAAAATATAGCCAATACTGATTGGTGGGTAGATGAAGTCATTACTTTAGTATTCAAGACTGTTAGATATATCATACTTGAATACCAATTTTGTTATAAATTCTACCAAATGTGGATACGGAACCATTTTGAAAACTATGAACTACATTTAAGTGCGATTGTACCTGAATACAAGCTATTCGAATTTGTAAATATTTAGCGTCGCCTTTACACCGATAACGTGAATGCCAGTCGTGAAATCGATATAATCAGGATGACAATCGGTAAGAGAACAATACCACAGTACAAATAAATAACAGTAAACGCACTATAAAATATAATTTTGCTTATATTTGGGTAATTTCAGTTGATGGTACTTTATAAGTCTGCCTGGCTAGCTACCACTATCTTACCTAAGTTTATCACCGTTACAACAATCCTAGATTGTTGTGTTCTGGCTTAGAGGTAACAAAACCAATTTCTTTGTCCGTTCTCTTTTCTCAGTTAGTTCGATCTAAAGGATATCGGATAAAGTGCGCTTCAACCTTTGGCCTTATCATAACTTGAATATATAAATGAGATGAAAGCCAAGCGCTTGCCCGTCAAACAATAAAAAAGATTGACCACAATTTGTTTTTGACTATGATAAGGTGTACAATGAAGTGAAATGTCTCAGAAGCTGGCAATTCCGCTCAACGATGCCAACGACACATTGAATAACAGCTAAGAGCTAAGACATAATTAAATAAATAAATAAATATTACAGGACATACATTTTTACACATAATTACACAACGCCATCTAGCCCCAAACTAAGCATAGCTTGTAATATGGGAACTAGATTACGGATAGAATACTTAAATACTTTTTTTTTTTTTTGTAAATACATACTTATCATACATTACAACACCCAAACACAGAACAAACATCTACATTCATCACACAAATGTTTGTCCTGCGTGGGAATCGAACCCACAACCTACAGCGCAGAAGGCAGAGTTACTACCAAATATTAAGAATAACTTATCTAGTAGGTAGCTAAAAACAAATGATTTCACAACTTTGAACCGCTTTTTGTAAACTAAGGAATAACTTTTGACTATCCTTAGGAGCGTTACTCTTGCCTAGGCTAGAACAGGGATGAGGTCTATGAAGCGAGCTTTCCCAGACGGCACTAGTTTTCCAGCGCATCGACGGATCTTGGCAAACCCTCGTCCACCATGCCATGTATACTAGCTACCACCATCTTTCCAAGTCTGTTGCGAGTTGTCTGGTAAGATAGCCAGTTCCTAAATATGTCGAGGATTTCGGATGAAGTGCATTTCCACCTTCGGCCTTACCATAACATGAAGATCAGGTGAGATGAAGATCAAGCAATTCGCCGTCGTATGATTAAAAAAAATATAGTGAGTTGTTGTTTATAGTAGGTAAGAAAATATGCTATATTATGATAATAATAAATAGCCAGTACCTTTGTATTTAAGCCACCTTTACACACATCCACCATACCTCTGTACCTTACTTACTGTATAACATATTTTGTGTAGATACAGAGAACAATACCAATGCTCTTGTGACACGGATTTCTATTGTGCGTTGATCGCACCTTTAGGGCAATACTGTGTCGACGATCCTCATAAAAGTTTCGTCATGGTTTGTGCAGCCTTAATAAGGCCTAACACCTTCATGATATCATAGAGTTGCGTCTGATGCTTACTCAAATAGAGCTCTTTGCATGTTGCATGTCTATGCAACATGCGAAGTATGCTATCAGCTCAGTTGGCAGTAGCTCTGCGTTCTGCGTTCGATTCCCACCCCTGCTAAATATTTGAGTCATTGATATGGATTTTTTTTTATTTAAGGGTGTTGTATTTATTACAAAGAAAAAAAGGTAAATTAGTATTATATCTATAAATTAGTCATATCATAAGCTTAGCTTATTTAATTTTCTGTATTATAAAAAATATTTTGTAAAATACCGCGAATATAATAATATATCAAGACTCAGGATATTTGGTATGTGCGTTGAATATCAGTCAGTCAGTTACATTATTTTTTATTATAGATGAAGGTGTAATTTATAATTTAATTTGAAAAGCGTGCTATTGAAGGGTTGGGAACACTACGAAGGAATTTAAATAGGTAATTCCTACGGGATGATGGGAAAGTCCCGGACATTTCGCTAGATAATAAAAATGCCAGTTCAAAAATGGAATAAACTTTGAGGGAGGTTCAACAGGAGGAACAGTTACAAAAAGGTTAAATACTATTAGAGTACAGTACGCATTCTGCTTAGCCGGCGATCAAGCGACAAAGACGTTTAAAAATGTTGTTTTATAAACAAAATATCGCTTACCCATCCTGCTAACATATAAAACTCTACAGCCTTGATAATAAGGTATCAATTCGGATGAACTTTAGTTATTGATAATTTTGTATTGGTGGTAAATATCGGTTCACACAATAATGTTATTGTAAGAGTCTTCAATGTGAGTGGGCTGGTCATCATAGCCTATTCTGTTGGTAAAGAAGCAGCTTTCGATTTTTTGTAATTTGGTCAAGAACGAATATACCAACTAAATTATTATTTTTTAAGTGTCGGTTCTTGTCGAGGTCTGCGACGGAGCGAGCCTACCCAGAAGGTGCCTATTAACTCTCTTCGTGAAGACACGTCGTAACACAGCGGAAGTACCGACGCTGGGAACTGATTCCAAGTAATTGCAGAGTTATGTGGGATACCAACCAGGTGGGGATGATATGGGATATGCGACTGAAACTTCTATTAAATAAGGGTAAATTTGGTTTAATGTCGTGAAGCTCCTGGGCACACTCGCCGAAGAACATCTGTAAAATACCGACATTCACGTCGACCTTGCGACGATGGCTCAGGCTGTCGAGCCTTGCTTTATCAAGATACTCTTCACCTATAAGGCTCTTAGCTCTGCGCTCCACTGAATCAAGCGTGGCATGATAATATTTGGTAGAACCATCCCAAACGTGACAACAATACTTCATACAGGATCGAATTTAAGTCCTAAAGTCAAAAGTCGACCGGGTATGAAACATATTGTGTTAATATATCTAACAGTATGTAAGTTTTACAAAATATATTTTATATTTATTTGTTAGTAGTGGAGTTGTAAGTTATTTTTTTTTGCATATTACATTTACAAATATATTCATCAGTTAGTCTTTTATTGTTTATTTTTGAGTCATTTTTTAAGTTTTGGCTTAACACTTTATTATGTTTTCTTCTTAGTTAGAAAATGTCTTAACATTATTCTCAATAATTATGCGGTACATAATACATTTGGAGAGGTTAAGGCCACCCCAAAGTCTCTCCAACCATTTCAATCCTTTACATCCTACCTTCTATCTGTAGAAAGAGTCGAGATCAGCATCTTCCTGTCCATGTCCAGCCAAACGGCCAACGAACAGACACATTGAAATGTATTATAAATAAAGCTAACGGTAACCCAAAAAGTAAAGCAACACAAATATTATTGGTTCGATACCAGTTCAGAGCTGTATCGGGTAATGTTCGGTCATTCAAGACGAACAGTCAAAATGAGTATAATTTACTGGCGTGAAAGAGATCTGTTGTATCCTATTCGATTTGATATCTATATTAGTGTGTGGTAATATACGACAAATGCTGCAAGATTATGTAAATAGCGAAAGAATCAATAAAGTTAACCGCCTCTGAGGCCTAGTGGATCGCCCACCGATATCAGATGCAACGGGCGGGGTTCGATCAGGGGGGGGCAATATTGTGCTTGGTTTGGTTGGTGGTAGGACTTTGTTTATAAATATTACAGGACATTAATTTTACACAACGCCATCTAGCCCCAAACTAAGCATAGCTTGTAATATGGGAACTAGATTACGGATAGAATACTTAAATACATTTTTTTTTTTGTAAATACATACTTATCATACAATACAACACCCAAACACAGAACAAACATCTATAATTCATCACACAAATGTTTGTCCTGGGTGGGAATCGAACCCACAACCTACAGCGCAGAAGGCAGAGTTACTACCAACTGAGCTATGAGGCTTGTTTAATTCCACCTGGCTAGTTACCACCATCTTATCTAATTCTATCGCCACAACAACACATTCTAAATTGTTACGTTCCGGCATTTAGAGGTAAGATAGCCAGTTCCTCAGACTTTGAGGATTCCGGGTGAAGTGCGCCTCCACCTTCGGCCTGATCTTAACTTGTAACCAGGTGAGATGAAGGTAAATTTTTCGTCTTTTAAAAAGTTATGGTGTTTAGAACTGTAATGAGCCAGGTAAAATGAGTGGTAGGTGGGAGGTGGGATCTCCGTCCTAGTGGTCTACTCCATGCAACGGAATCGCTGACTTGACAAGCAACTACAGCTGGATGATATGAACACTGATGAACCCTCTTGCCGAAATCCAGCGCCAAGCAGTTCGTTATCTACTGCTGGTGCATGGGTGAGCCGATGCGTCGGTGTCATCTACGTACAAGTGCCTGTGGAAGTTTTGAGGTCAAGAGCCATTTAATGTAAAAATCAAATATTTAATCGAAATAATCTAAATAAGTTTATATCTATATAGTCTGCATTTACTATTAGCTTCTCAGATTAAACCTTGTTTTCGGAACCAATCGTTAATAACTTGTTTTCATTCTATTTTAAACAGTTTTACCGGTATTAATCGTGTTATTCAACTATTTCGTTATTGAAGTATTTTCTTGTTTTGATTACTTAGTTATAATAACATTTTTTAATGATAGGTTCGAAAGCTTTCAAGTGATGAGACACCGGTAATCGCTCAAATACCAAGATAGATAGTTGAGTCTTTTGAGTAAAAACAGGTAGGTACTTACAGGAGTAGGTACTTATATAGTCTTATCGATATTTCTATGTAACAGTAGTAGATCCACTGAACTAAATTATAGTATATCAACGAAAAAAAGCAAAGACGGAGCATTGACGTTCCTTTTCTTTTAAATTCGGTAAAGAACCTTTCAAATTTTGTTATAATAATTTTAATGACATATATAGGTTTAGCCATATTGTCAGACTGTTGTCCGATTCACCTAAATTGGGTCATCAAAGGTCCAAGCGATAGTTCAACCAATAGGCTTCGAGCGTGGTCAGGGCGGACCGCATTCCTGAGTTCCGCTAGACAACGCGACGCCACCTACTCATACGTAGGGGCAACAAAAAATACAAAAGGTGAGAAGAAATGCAACATGAGAGAGCAAAAATATATCTAATTAACTATTTTATTTTTTTTTATTCAATAAAAAGTACAATTAAACTAACTATACAATGTGTACAAAGGAATCAGTCAGATTACCTAAGGACCGTTACAAACGGCCTATAGGTAACTCAACTGTTCCAGACCAGTACAAGGCGGAAGCGTGCCCAAGACACTGGCTGCATTGCCACGCTGAATATGCTAATTCGCTGGCCTAAATAAGAGCCAGCCCTTGGGTCACGTGTCGCCTCAATCAAAAGCCCCGCAAGATTTTGAAAACCCGGAGGGCACCGGCTCCCCACGGACCCAAGGTCTCCCAAAAAAAAACCCCAAAAGGCTCAAATAGGTAATCTCTGTCGAGACCACTATATTTGCGACTTTTGTGATCCTCGGCCAAATCAGCCGCCGTACCAGCCCTAACTGATGTCCCAGGCAGATGAGATGGCGCTAGGGTGTCGACGCAGGGAGCGTCCCACACCAAAGGCCTACCCATTTCCCAAGGAACAAGAGTCATACCGTCGGGCCGCTTACCATCATCACGTAACAGACCATTCGGTTCAAGAACGGCTGGAACATTGACACTGGTAAAAGCTCGACGGATAATGTTTTAAGTAACATATATAATAGATAATCTATTAACTATTATCATGCCACATGGCAGGTCAATATGGAGATGGCGGGACTAACTAAATATTTGATTTTTTAGGTGATTGCGTAGACATGGCGGAAAGTGTCTAGATGGGTTTAATAGAGGCCTTTGCAAAACAGCTAGAATAATGCTAGAAATATTAAATTGACCAATTGATACTAATTATATTCGTTCAATGGAACCAGAGTCTAGATATATTTGTATATGTCTCAAGAAGCATAGCAGAGAACATAAAAACGAAAAATTTCTGTCTATTTAACTGGGAATTGGTAAATCGACTAAAGGGTTTCAAAAATACAAAACTCGAATAATTTAAAAATAACATCATAAAATACTACGTTACCTTGAACCGGAATTATATGAAACCACATTCCAACAGAACGCACCAGACTATGCGTCGCCTGCGCATCGGAATGAATATATCGATTGAAAATGTATAAAAGTTTTGTTTATTTTACTGTAAGGACGATACTAGTCGTCGTAGTTGAACATCGCTAACAAAACAATATTTTTTTAACCTTACTACTTGTTATATATTGACACTGAATATTTTATTATTTTTAGATACTTATCTCCTTTTTTTGTACGCTTACTTGACCTTCATCTCGCCTGATTTTCAAGTTATGGTATAATCGGTATAAGGCCGATGGTGGAACCGCACTTCACCCGGAATCCTCAACAAACCGAGGAATTGACTATTTTACCTCTAAATCTCCAACATAACTACTGGAACATAACTCCAGACAGAACAATTTAAGAATTGTTGAAAGCGACAAAATGAGGTAATATTGTGGTTGCTAGCCAAGCGGACTTAAGCTAAGTCCACTTTGGATTTGATGCCGGTAGGTGAACCACTAGACCACAGAGGCTGGTATATCCATATCCATAATGCTAAAATTAGGATCAGACGTATATTTAATTAGTTTTCCATAATAGGTACCATTATTTAAGTGTAATATAAGTCTCGTAAGTTTTCAATCACAAATTTCAAATTAAATTGGCTATGAAGGCACGTATAACGATATGTAAACTATTTGTAGTAGTTCTCAGCAATATCATAAATTCAAACACCAACACCCACGCGACCTGCGCATAAAATATGCATTTACTTTGCACGCATATACCGAACTCGACTTTCAACATGGAATATGCATTACTATTGTGTTCTACATCATATTCGTAATGCTGACGTATACCTACGTACTCGAGTCTGTGTAACGTCTGTAAACAACGTTGTATTTAATTGACTTCACGGAGAATTATAGTTCCTGGTTAAGATTTAATTTATATTTTTTGCTCACTAATACCAAGTATTTTACCGTCTTTGTGGTTTACACTGGATGTCCTCATCTCGTCTTGTATCGAGTGAATCATTCCAAAGGTCAAGTGCACTTCTAGTGCACTTCACTTGGACCAGACGGCCTTAAAACAAGCCCAACCACCAACCAAACAAGCATTAATTTGAGTCACTGTATCTGATAACGGGCGGCAGTGATTTGCCGGGTTTATTTTAAGGCCGTCTGGTCCAGGTGAATTTCTTTCGGAATTATTAAATTGACACCAGACAAAATGAAGGCCAAGCGCTTCCTTGACGTAAAAAAAAACAAAAAAACGATTAGCCTGGCAGTACAATTAATGTTTTTATATCGGAACAACTAAATAATTCAATTACATAAGATTTTCAGGATTAGCATATAATACATTTATGTAGCATTTAATACAAAGCAAAACCAATGGACAAAGTAACAGTCGACAAAAAAAATTGCTGAAGAAAACAGCTATAATATTCGTAAGGTACAAAGATGAAAACAATTAACAATATGAGACCACAATTAGCCCCGCGGTGACACCCGCATCCCTATAGATTCACCACAAAACTATACATTGTAACTAAGCAGAAGTCAATTCTTTGTACAATTCACAGTAAACTCTGCATTTTGGTTTTGTCAAATACAATTGACACAATGAACCGTATCCTTAAAATTTGGAAAACAATATTGTATGCCCCCTGTGGATCGAAATTGTAATGACAAGTAAAGGTGTATAAAATTTATTGATTTCTACACTTAAGCTATTGAACAATATACCTTATTCCTCTGGTAAAAGGATCAGGTATAAGTAAAAGACTGCACTACGATTGGTTTCGAAATCACAATTACCAGTGCCATTTAAATGCAACATACCCTTTAAAGGAATTCTTGTTCACTTGTATTAGGGTTGTGAATCCTGCGTCATATTTGACACAGGATAGTTGTCCCACTTAGATGTGTGTTTATTTTTATTTTTTCGCCTGCAAAGGATCATTACTGTGTATTGTTGTGTAATTTCACACGTTTGACGACACTGCGGGCGTTTTGTGGAGAATTTAGCGAGAAATCCGCAAAGAATGGGTGATATGAATAAAGAATGGTATTGTTGGTCACCATACTCACCATTTTAGTCGACAACGGCTGGTTACTGTTCAATTCGCAAGGAACAATTGGAGTACTCCTGGGCTTACTCAAGAACTACACTTTGGTTAGCAAGAGACAAAGGAGAACCTTTAGTTTTTTAACCTACATGAAATTTGATTCGCTGACTTTGAACAACATTGTACTCGGATTAAATATAACAAAAAGTTCGGACAATATGTATTTGATTGGTCTAGAAAGGTCAACTGTATGTATTTCATGTTTGAACATTTATATATCACAGGACATTTATAATTAGATAGAATATTTAAATACTTTGTGAATTCATATACGTATGTATATATGATACAACACCCAAACACTGAACAAACATCTATATTCACCACACAAATGTTTGTCCTGGGTTGGAATTGAACCCACAACCTACAAATTGACTTAGTTTTAATCTCGAAACATTTCACCTCAAATATATCTTCATTCTCAAATATATTTATGTATGATAAAATAAAATACATCATCTTTTGTAGTCAGGCAGGTGCACGTGTTGTCCCCCAAATAATAAATAGGTAAATTTCTTGCAATTTAGTTAACAATAGATGCGTGCGCGCAGAATCAAGGTGCGTTTGATCCGCCATTTGTATTTTTGACCAATTTGAATCATTGTGCAAGGGATTTTACGTTAGCGTTATCGCGTTTAGAGTTATTTATTAAAATATGTCGTTAGGTTACGTTAGGTTAGGTTAGTCTTTGAATTGAATTGGCATAAATATAACACGCTTCAAAAAGCCAAGGTGCTCCATTTGAAACCACATCTCCACTTGTCTTTGTGTTATCTGGGGATCAAGAGCTTGACTATCTTCAACAAACAAAACAATTTGGTATGGTTGGTAAAGGTACTTCTACAATCAAAAAATCAAAATCTTCTTTATTGCCTTAACCAAAATTTTAAGTAAGAGTAATTGTTGGGGTCTCCATTTAAATATAAATAATACTTGTATTAGAAGTCCCCCATCTTCCATATCTACAATAAACATTATTTTGTTTTAGTGCTAAGAATAGAATAGGTAGGTAGTATATCTGTAATTAATTTAAAATAAAGTATTATTAATGACTATGCGATTTGATTGTGTGAAGTGTGTGTAAGTATGTCTAAGTGTAAGTGTAAGGGAGAATGAATTCCTGAGAAATTCCTGAGCAACAGGAGGCCCCCTGAGTGTACATCGTCTATCAATATATTCTAGGCTTTATAACATAGATCAGCTGCTTTAACATATTGTGTATGTAAAGGGTAGGTAGTATTATTTACTAAATCCAACTTACTCGTACCATAACCTTAAAAAATGTTACGTAATCATAACAATATCAATGTTAATAAAAAACTCGTAACCGTCCGAAATCGAATAAAACTAGAATTATACCCAACATTCAAATAACCTCTCGGCTAAAACCTCAATGAGATTTAACAAGCAAGAATAAAATATCGACTACGGGCCTGACTGTAATGGACGACAACCATTCAACACTGAGCCTTGGATCTATCAATAGCAAGACCAAAGCTCTTAGATATATAGGTTTGGTTAGTTCCAGGTTATGCTGGTCAGGTATTATGCCTATTTGGACTAAGGTTTTCGTACAATTGAGAGCGGCCGATTCGAATTGAAAATGTGGGAAAGTCTCGAGGGAAAATCGTCGGGAATAAGAAGGGTGACAATGTTGTATTGAAATTGTGACTTCGATCAATATTAAGTAGTTACGACGATTTATGCGTGAATAATGAATACGAGGAAAATATAAATTCAGTCAGACGCGTAAGCTGCCTTTCGTTTGATTGACATAAATTTAATATGTACAGTCTTATCTGTAAAAACATCGCTTAGCCAACTCTTATCTAGTACTCTTATTGTAGTCATATACTTGTGGTATATGAGTTCAAATTCAAATATCTTTATTGCTCCAAACATGGTATAAAAATGGTAAATCATAATTATAATTAATGTTCTCATGTATCACTATAGTCTAGCATGTGTAGTGAAAACATTCAATGATTAACTGATGAAAATAAAATATTTTTTCATAAAAGTTGCTTTTCTAAGCTCAAAATAAACCAAAATAATCGATTAAAGAACAAAACTACACTTTCTGCTAATGGGTCTTATTTCCACAATAAAACTTTGCAATGGCTGCTTTGCTCTATGTAAGGAGGCTATTGACTAAATAATTATAAAAGGTTGATTTCTAGTAAATATAAATATGTAATTAACCATGCCAATAGAGTAAATAAGGTTTTCAACTCTTTGCCATAAATATATTGGATTGTAAGTAGATTTTTGTCAAAATCAACAGTGGGTGAGTGTCGCTCATCGATAATGCCCCTTCGCCCTCCCTCTGAATGCAAACTCAAATTCAGTTTACCAAAGTTCTTTCAATTCAACACCGGAAACTTATAGATTGTTACTTGAAAGGGTTTCGAGGTTTCGGATTTATATTCTGCTATCAGAACTACACAATCGGATAAAATAAGGAAAATAAGCGCTGTTTATTTCCTCGCCAGCTTTATAAATTCTTTGATCAAATTCTCGTTAAGACTTATAAAGCTTATAAACAATACGCAATGATTTCATATCAATAAGGCTGTGTGTGCTATAACTATAAAAGACGATAGCGTGGTTCGTGTAGGATTTACAGATACATAATGTCTATTGCACATTTACTCCGTACCAACAAAAGATCATGTCCTTTCTTATATTTATAGCCATGTCATTGTTTAAATACCACATTCGAAATGTCACTAAAAACCATTCCCATTGTCGTAAATCAAGTGTTCAATTTAAAAACCGGTTTTAATCGCTATGCCGTTGTCTCAACCTTTAGTGGTACATAAACTTTATTGCAACAATAGACACTTGACTTTGAATCCTTAGAACCACACGCGGAGCTGAGCCGACCACTTTCAAAGACCCACATTGTGAGTTATTACCCCATAGACTATAAGTTCTCTGTACACTGGCCGACAGCGAAACCATTTCATAGACCTGAATTTATTATACTGATATTGTTATCACGTAGGCTGAGACGTCGTTACGAACAATAAAAGTAATTTTTACGAGTGGCAACCCTGCGTTAATAAATTAAAAAGTAAAAGGATAGGGTTGGAAAACAATGCCACTTACCCCGGTGCCCCAAGATTTAAGTTTTGTCCCTTTAATAAGAAAACGATTCAGGGCTACCACTTACTTGTGGCATATGTCTTCAAAAAGTTCATATTTTTTTTTTTTGGAAAATTGGGTGGAGGCAGCTTAAGATCGTTGAGACTTTGGTGAAGGTTTATTTTATTTTTATAGTGAACCGGTTAAAATAAGTAGTATTAACAATAATTTCTAGATATAAAATAAAAAATGCTCGTAGATTTATAACACAATTCATCACACAGCCTCATAGCTCAGTTCTGCGCCTCATGCGATCTGCGGTCATGGGTTCAATTCCCACCCGGGACTAACATGCGTGTGATGATTATAGATGTTTGTTCTGTGTTTGGTGTTTTGTGATGTATTTATAAAATGAATGCATTTAAGTAAATTATTCCATTATTATTCTAGTTCCCATGAAACAAGATATGCTTGGTTTTAGGTCAGTAACGCTGTGTGTTATTAATGCTTTGTAATACTTATATATTTATTCTATAAAATATAGGTACACCATAAAGTCGCAGCCCTGTCATTAGGGTTGCATCTGATTGGGTGCGTACACAACTACTGTTTTGTCGAGTACCCCAAATTAATTTTTGAGAACAAAATCCATTAGCGAATGAAGCTTTCTGCTCATTGTTTAGGGTTCCATAATTTACGCGCGAAACCCGATTGAAGTTGGCTTAAACGATGGGGCGGCAAATGCACGGTGCACACTGTGATAGACATTCAGTTTTTAAAATTCGAATTCGCCTCTTTTCGAATGGGATTGAGTTGAGATTTGAATCTTTTTATGATTTGTAAATCTCAAATGTTGGTAGCAATGTGTATTCTTGTCAACTCTATGATTTATATCGTTCAATTGTCTATAGTTCGATGCGTGTAAAGAGAGTTTCTATTTGTCACAGTTTTTTTTTAGTTTTTATGGTGCGGGTTTACTTTTAATTTGATATTGTTGGTGGTAGCATTTATGGCTTATATTTATTGCTCAAAGGGTTTGTGATTTGGGAAAATCGGATACGGTGTATTGTTGGTACAATAGAATGTAGTTAGCAATAACTTGAAAAAAGTAAAAAATGTTTATGTTTTTCAACGATATGGTTGAATAAAAAGTGATTTCAAAGATAGTCAAACCACTCACTTTAAACAAAAGAAGATGATTTATCATGAAAATAACACCATAGACTTGAAGACTATAATATTATAATCATTTCACTTCACTGGACAGTCAGATCCATTCAAATAGGTACCTTATACAAAAAAAAAATAGTACTTACTGATTTTTATCTCATACTATTAAATTTATTTACTAATGAGATGACTGTTAAAACTTGGTAGATATGAAGTAAGACAGGAACCACTTACATTATTCCTGAAAAGCCACATCTTTACAAGTTTTTCAAGAAAACTTATGGTCAAACGCTTGGCTATCACCAACAAAAATAAACTGTCCAATACCAACCAATAGTAATATAAAATCCGAAGCATAAAATGAAATTCAAAAGGTAACAAAACGTCCACCGGCAATTCGCAAATATCCACTATTGTTCCAGCATCAGCTGTGTACATCGAAACACAATACATAATACCCCATTCTATATTCATGTCGGATAATCCACACAATGACTGTGTGTGCGATCAAAATAACTATAAAAATACAATAAGCAGCTTATACGTGTACCCTAATGTGTGAGGGATGGACATATGGATTCTAAATGGCGCAAACGGTTTGATTATTTTACAGAGTAAAGTTCTTCGCTAAAATAGGGATTTAGATAAATGCTTCAATAAACAAGACGGCTAGACGTCTCTAAGCTTACCAGCTATGATAGTATGAGATATTACGAAATTTTGCAAAATTTAAATTGAATTTTGCTCAACCTTCTCCTTTTCAACCTTCGGTGTCAGTAGTTAGATAGCCTCTCAGTAATAAATAAATTCTCCTCTTTAAAATAGATTAGACTGATTTAAGCAGTTTAGTGAGATAACAGTGTGGTGTGGAAGAGGATGTAGTGACAAAGATTGAGAAAGGAATTCTAAGATGGTTTGGACGTATAGAGAGGATGGATGAAAGCAGGTTGACAAAGCGAGAATAATGTATGTCGAGTGTGAATGGTGAAGTTGGGAGTCTTGAGAAAAGCCTGGGGCCTAACCACAACGACATAAAGCATTCTCGTTTTGATCTTACATTACTTTTGTCTCGTTTTATCTACACTGGATAGAAAGTGACAAAAGTAAAGTAATACCAAAATTGACTATTTGTGGCTATTTCTCAGAGGAAACGTAGGCCACGCTCAGTTCAGTTCATAACATCATAAGTTCATAACTCGGCCACTGGCCATGTGTGATGTTATGGTAAAATTATGATGATGTTGATGAAGCAAAAATAAAGATGACTCCGTAACGTCGAAATAACGAAGCACTGTGTTAAGTCAACCTATATTTAACCAACTTCGTGTATAAGGTGTGTACGTTTTTGACGATGAGTGTATGTTATCCAATGTCTGTTCATCATCTGTCGGTATAAAAAATCGGTGGAAATCACGCAGTCCAGCAGAAATGAATAAAAGGTAGCGTATCATCGCATAGGTAACTTATCAAAGACCGCTAACAATATCCATTCGATTCTATATTCGAATTTTTCAAATAATTCTAATCCAAAATGGCGGTCTTTTGTTACCAATTAGGTGAAGTGTACCAGAGATTTAATCCTATTGGCAGAGCATAAATTGTTGGCCGCTTGAATCACAATAAAGCTGCGTTGTGCTTTATTGTGCATAAACGTTTATCAGTTTATTGTGTTAGAAGCTTTGGTTTTTTAACACAATTAAATAATGGGTCAATTTTAGTCAGCTTACCAAGTTCTATAACCGTTAAATAAAATCTTGTTGCCAACAAGAAACAGAACATTGCATCCGCCGAATTTTTGTTTTCTAGGACAATTTTTCATGAACTAGTGTTCTCTTGAATCCTTACCTTCATATACATAAATATCTATTATCGTTAAATTTGTAGTTATATATCAATTTGCTAGTCACAATAACCAAATTCCAGGACTTTCCCTTGACTGTGCTTGACGGACGGTTCGGTCAAGGAATTGACCAGCATTTATTTGACTTTTATGATTCCGCCATGATATTTTTTATTAGACCAATTTTTTAAAGTTTTTTTATAAATCATGTTGTAACAAAACTTACATATATTTACTTACTTTTGATATTCTTACTTGCGAGACCCCAAGACCGCTTCAACAAAAGCAAACGTATCCAAATACGAAATTATACCATCATCATCATAATCATTACAGCCTACATACGTTCTATATTGAAAATAGACCTCCCCTAATCGACGATTCTGACATAATCCTGGCGACCTGCATTTATAGATTCCCCGCGACCGGCGCAATGTTGTTAGTCCATTAACACCTCCACCTGGTTTTCCGCACTCCGTTTCGCGTTTAATTGTGGACGCCATGCGATAACCTTAACTCCTCAGCGGCAACAGCTCTGCAAACTATGTGGCCTGCTTCCGCTATCCACTGCTACTTCAGCTTGTTAATTCTGAGTGAGAGCTATGTCAGGTAACATGGTTCTCTTGCGGATATCGATATTTGGTTCTAATTCAATCACAATCCAAAGTACTATATTCTATTTTATCAACACAGGCATACCTATAGGTGTCTACCTATATGTATGAACTTTGTAAAAAGCTGTCTTTCGATTACGTCATAACATAAGGGCCGCCACACACAGCTGCCCTTTATCAGCCGACCGATCTTAAGCCGATGTTGTAGGTACTTAGCAAAAATACTCATTTTTATCTCAAATACAATCTGAATCTTCCCTAATCTGCCTTTTGTGTTTGTATGTTTGTTTGTGTGATAAAACGGGGAGGTTTTGTGCAATTAGACGGATTGGGGTGTGAATGCGATCGCAGCTATTAGGGATTTCGTAAATTGTTTCTTTTTATTCTCAAGCTTTTTTGCAGTGGACAAATTGATTTGGAAGTTGACAATAGATAAGAGCTTTGGCTGTAACGTTAAGTGGGGTAGAATGAGACACGCAGAAAGTAGTCCTTTAGATTATAATATACTAATTGTATATAATTCTGTGGGTTGTATTTATTTGTGAACGATAAAGACTCAAATACGTGTTGCTTGCATTGTTTTTGAGGAAAGATGGAAAAGTAACCACATAAACAACTTGGCCTTAAACTGTACCTACTATGCAAGAAGAACACAAGCACGGACTTGTACTTAATTATGTTTAATTTCTAATAAATATGGTCTGTTCTTTTCTCACCTATTTGACGTTCAGCTTCCGGAGTCTGCGTTTCTGCTGTATTTACCTTTAAGGAGAGTTTGTAGACACCATCTGGGTAGGCTCGCTTCACTGTAGACCTTATCTGAACTGACCCATATTCCATAAAAAACATTGTAAGTTACTATCAATCTTATTTCATTAGAGCACCGTGAATTTCTAAATACTTACTTGATATTTGGCGGACGGAAACTTGTGAACAATTTAAACGAAATCAATACCCAATGATGAGAATCACCCTGTCTCCATCTTTGTCCAACTTCGCCCCCTCCCTTCTGCGGGTGACAGTTCATCTAATTGTTTTTTTTTAACTCCGAGGCAAGCGCGGTCCGAAGAAGTTTCGAGTTGTGATTGGTAAACTCAACTATTTAAATCAAGATTGAAAATGCTAATGGAATTGATCAGTGGCGCTGTAAAGTTCAGGGCAGTCAAATGGAAAACTATTTTGGTAATAACTAATTTGTGAGAAGGGTTTAAAAAGAAATAACGTATTGTTAGGCAAAAACCACATCAAGGTAAAATGAAAGTTGAAAAAACACACGAAAGTAAGAGGAAGTAAAAATATTTTTTTTTATTCCTATCACGGATTTCGTAGATAAATAGAATTATAATCTATAAAATCAACATGTTGCATGTGTAAATACATTAACGACAAAATTTGACAATAATTTTTCCATGATATTTTTTTATTGATGAACGACATTTTTAGAAACACCATTAGGAATAAAGGTATGTATGTAAACAAGTTTTTACCTTTTTATCGCTCATATCGATCTTGACCACTTTTTTTGCTTAATTACATTAGTAAACCGCTTAGACTGTAGGGCGTGCAATGATCTATACATACATTCTGCAGGGCATACAACGATATAAACATACATACTGCAGGGCGTGCAATAAAAAAGACATACATACTGCAAGGCGTGCCATGATATAGACATACATACTACAAGGCGTGCAATGATAAAGACATACATACTGCTGAGCGTGCAATGTTAAAGACATACATACTGCAAGGCGTGCGATGATAAAAACATACAGACTGCAAGGCGTGCAATGTCATAGACATACATACTGCAATGCAATGATAAAGACATACATATTCTCGAGAAACATTACCCACCAGATGGGTAAAAAAGTGAACCAGCAAAATAATTTAATTTAATTTAATTTCGTTTAATTGTAAGATATAATATAATAAAAAAAATATAAGAATCTCAAATATAAGATTTGAGAATAATACCGGGTATTATACATTATATATTTAGTCACTCGCTAAGCAGTTTATTAAGACTGAAACCGCAGCAGGTACTAATGCAGTTGCAATGTTGCATTGCAAGTCCACAGAACCGAAATTAGTCACGCGTTATAAACGGTCTTCTACAAATAGTTTTTGCATCATAACGGTCAAACAGAGATTGACCATAAAATTTTCTAGAACGAAATAATTATCTCCTTTGTTTAATAAGTCGTCTCCACAAGCCCATTATGATCATAGTTGTCACTTGTTATACAACTCTCGTTACTGTGGTGCCGAAACCACGGGACACTTTTCAAAACAAGCTTTTCTATATCCGAATAAAGACAGAATTGCTTTAAAACCTCTGAAATTGTCAGCCTTGTGGCCTACTCAAACTGTGAACTGATTTACTAAGAAAAATAAACAGTACCCGCCAAAAGAAATGTCCATAAACATCTTTGTTCGAAAACAAAGGAAGCAACATTATAGGTCGGTTATATAAAGCTGAAATGTTCCCAGTACGTTTGAATCAATGTGGTTTTATTTTAAAGTGTGTTTCAAAAATAAAATTTCATGCTATCACTTATTAATAACCAGAATAAAAAAAATGAGCTGTGTGGCCAAGTGGGTATCGGCCCGCTTTCCAATCCGGAGGTTGTGGGTTCAAATCCAGTCGTGCACATAAAGTGCTCATTTGACATAATGAACATGCTCTGACTGTAAAAAAACTATCACGTATCGCCTGAATACTAGCTACTTGTAAACTGGGGGGCATGTACCGAACGTAAGTTTGGACGTACCTCTGAATAAATCGATGATCCGCATAAGATTCACACTCTGAGTAGTGATCACAGGTGAATTCCTCAAAGGGGAAAAAGTCGTGAGTCTATTTATTTATTGATGATCAATACAAATGACAATCATTATTTTTATTGTACGACAGGGTAGTGCCTTCACCTGGATTCAAGTAATAATAAGGCCGAAGTTAAAGCTCATTTCTCACGGATTCCTTAATAGTCCTTAGAACTAGCTATCTTACCTATAAACGCCGAAACACAGCAATTAAGGATTGTTGTTATATTGACAGACTTAGGCAAGATGGTGGTAGCTAGCCAGGCGGACTTAAACAAAGTCCGGTAGCTAATTATTTTGACAATTACATGATGTGCGCTTATTCATCATAGACACCACACCAGCATAATGTATGTGCCAGCTTTCCGTAATCCACCTATAGTTCAGACCGAAAATTTCTAAAAAGACCGTAAGATATTTCACAATAGAAAATTTACCGAAGGACTAAAACAACAGTTAAGGCTATAATGGGTGAAACGGGCTGCATGGAATGTGTCTTTTCTTTTATAATGGTTCTCTTTTGTTGTAGAATGTCATAAAAATTTACTTTAGAACTATCGGCGAAAGCTTTGATGGTAAAAGATATTGCAGCTATCTTTTCAATTCCACAATAACCCAACCACCATGCTGCTTTTTTCAAAAATAACTCATTTGAATATTACTTTGGGTCTATTTTTGAGTGAAACCTATTGGAAAGTTAAGTAAATTAAAGCGCTATGTGTTCCTTTTGTCTAAACAATTACTGCGTGTATTGTAACATGCATTCATTTGTGTTCCTTGTTCTATTGACGTGTTTTTGTTACTTTAGGTGTCCGAACCACATCATAAATCAGTTGAACAGACGTGCAGGCTGATTTACAATGGTTGTGGATGTTGTTAATGATCGATTTTGAACGCTAATGGTATGTATTTACAGAGAATTTGAAAGTGAAGGTAGTTTGGCATAATCACCTCTCGAGTTTGATGCTATAAGATGTTTAACAGGAAAATGATGATTCAATACAAGTAACGTGCAGCTGACTAATCTTTGAGTGTGTCTCAGGAAAATTTAGTGTCGATCTCAATAATTTGTCACAAGATTTTCAAAAATATACCATTATGATATTGTAGGAAAGACAATATATAAAGAAGCTACGCTATGTTTTCTTCGAGTAGCAATCTTCTATCTATCTAAATATATATAACTCAAAGGTGACTGTATGTCTGACATAGTGATCTATCAACGCACAGCCCAAGCCACTGGACGGATCGGGCTGAAAATTGGCATGCTGGTAGATGTTATGACATCTGCTAAGAAAGGATTTTGGTTAATTCTACCCCCAAGGGGATAAAATAGGGGATGAAAGTTTGTATGAAACTTTGTCAATTTGAAACCGATCGGGCTGAGACTTTGCATGCATAAAACTATTATGACGTAGGCATCCCCTAAGAAAGGATTTTGAGATTTTTCATTTGTTTTGTTTCGGTTTAGTAGTTATGGCTATAGACTCTGCTTTGTATTTGGCATTTATTTTGTTTTCGTTTGGTTTTGTTTGTATAGGTTTTTTCGGTTAGACTTTTTTAAAATGGCTAAAGAAAATCTAAACGTTAATGGAGAAGTTGAAAAATGTACTGTCGTTTTTAAGTTTTGTAGGCCCTAATTTTTTACACACGTTAACAAAATTAAAGCCGCAAAAACTATACCTAATTAATAATAATACTCCTTAACGCGAGCGAAGCCGCGAGCAAAAGCTAGTTGTGTACATAAAAGTGACTTCCATTGCCCTATTTAGCAGATTTTTGCAGAGCAAAGATTTGACATTCTTACTGTGACCTAGAGCTAAACAAATCAAAAGGTAATAATAGAGCGAAGCCATCATTAAAAAATAACAACAAACTTAAAAATAACCGTAAGGTGAATTAAAAAGTGCTTTGTGAGTAACCACGATGAAGACGTCAAGTCAAAATGTTCGGAGCACGGAAGTAAATTGGCCATTCATCCGACAATGCTGACTGATGATGAACCAATGGACAAAGCAGCGTTGTCTGTGTTGCCAACAGTAAGTGATCAGGTGGTCACAATGTGATTACAACTATTCATGCGTTTTAAAGTGAACGGTCAAGAGGTATTCGTAAAACCGGCCGAGTACAGATACGTGTCAGTATACGATGGATCAAACCCAAAGGTCTAATCCCTCAGTAGGGATTAGACCTTTGGGTTTGGGTTTGATCTATCGACATTTCAAGGAAAAAAATAGCGATTCGTTTATACTCATAATATTACATTATGTTAGTTGTATCGGTAAAAGAAATAACACTTAATTTGTCTACCTATTACGGTTCATGCCATACAGCCAGCTGACAGACGGATGGATAGACAGGATGATAGGGTTAGCTGTACCGTCTTTGTGTTCTAGTGATTCGCCCACTTTTTTACCAGAGTTTTCAAGTCAGGTTACTTCTCTGGGTATGAACCCAGGACCTCTGGATCTGATACAAGTGGTCGAACCACTAGACCACGGAGTCGGTCAAAATTTGTGTTAGGAATATAGATCTGTGTTTGAAAGTTGTATTGACTGTTATATTTTATGCAACTACAATGTATTTAAAAAAGTAGGTACATATGTATACTCGTGTAATTCTCAAAGTGGCACTGTGGCTGTGCACAGTTTACCAGCAGCGGGCATTTATGCTGAGCCTTGGCCTTTTTGCTACTGTAGCACACGCACACCTATTTTGAGTTTTACTGTCTAAGTACTTTGTTTTTTAATTTTTTAACTTTATTATATATTTTAAGAGATGTATCTATAATATATTATATTTAAATGTTGTCTAGTTTGCTATTTTGGGTTAATATACGTTTTTCTACTCTATTATATTCTGTGCTTAGTTTGGGGCTAGATGGCGCTGTGTAAAATTAATGCCCTGTTACATTTTATTTATAACAGTCATCATCTTCAGTACCAGTACTTACCAACAAGGTGGAACTGCCGCTTACCAAGTCAATAAAAACATGAAAAGCATGACATAATTCACGATTTGTTGGACTCGTATTGTTAAGGTTTCCTTTGCAGGGTTTTTTAACGTTTGTGAAGTTACGAAACTCTCATAATGTTTAATAAGTAAAGCACATAATGCGGTAACTCTTATTCAACATTACCTCACCCAAAGAAAATTATTTCATTTAACTTTGCAAATATGCCACAAATTTCTTATTGTTTCTTTTGAATTACCTAATTCTTACAAAAGTATAAATCACAAGGGGTTTTTGTAAATGATTTGAAACAAAAGAGTTTTGCAAGCATTAATGTTTTTATTTGAAATAATACGTGTGTCTTTCCTGCGGATTGACCTGTTTACAACTCGGAGCGTGGACCTTATGAAGATCACCAACAAAGGGGTAGTGAAGTGCAGCAAAGTTACGTATGTCACAAACTCGCACAGTGCAAGTAACTATAAAAAAATGATAAGATTGGCTATCTTACCATTTTTTTTACATTTTGTACCGTCGTACATAAAAAAAAATATGAAAAAAAGTCCTTTGTACATAGTTAGATTAATTGTACTTTTTAGTAAAAAAAATATTTCCATTTGTATTGGTTAGCAATAAATAAAAACTAAATAAATAAATATTACAGTACATTCATTTCACACAGCGCCATCTAGCCCAAAACTAAACAAAGCTTGTAATAATGTGAACTTGATTACGGATTGAATAATTAAATACTTTTTTTTTGTAAATACATACTTATCAAATGCTAATACAACACGTTTCGTGCGTGCTTTTGTACTACCTACGCTACGAGTTAATAATCTGAGTTAATGTGATAAAAAAGTTCTAATACAAGGCAAGTGAAAGGAACAATAATAATTGTTCCTTGAAATTCACTTGCCTTGTATTTCAATCATAGTTATAAATTATAAGCTATGATGATTAAGACCATTATACCACCATATTATGGAATCTAAAATTGAGTTATGAGGTATATTTTGTGTTTTCATTTTTTTTTTTCACATTTCTTTAATGACGAAAATAATACAGGAATATGTGATTATTTGTTGTTAACAATTTAATAAGAAAAATAAAATACCTAGCATTGGCTTCCCTACGTAGAATGTTTGAGTCAAATAGGGGTAGGTATAAGTTTTAGCTGACTGCGTAGTGTGAGTATACGTAGATATAAATATTCTGAAAAAAAAACCTCCCCGTTTCCCCCTCTACTTCCTCTTTTTGGTAATTTTTTCACTACATTTTGTATAGAATTAAATCCTTAGCGTGTCTTTTAAATTTAATTGAATTCGTTAATAAATACCGCTACAGCAAACTTTCCCTTTTTCCCCCCCGAACAATTTAAAAAAAATACTAAACCAAGGAACATGTGTGCCAATGCTCATCAAAATCGGTTGAAAATGCGACGTGTAGGCAAGAACAAGCCGATCGACACCCGACGGACAGCGGACAAAACATTTTTGGCCAATCTCGAAACTTAGACGCTTCGCTCGCTCGGTCAAGGAAGGTGGATTCAAACTGCTTAGTTAATATGCGTGGTATTCTAACCAGGTAAAGATGGTAGGGTTCTGTGCGTCTGTTTGTCTTGTTGACCCTCCTGCCGTAGTCAGACGAAGCAATTCGCTACGTTCTGTCGGTGCAAGTGCCCATGCCCATAATAGGCAGCTTATGGTTAAGCTCGCTCCATCGTAGACCTCACCCTCACCCAGGCTACATGAAAGCCCACCTTGCCAAAGCCTTGAGATCAAAAGCATGATGATTTAGACCAACATTTTTTTAAATGACGTCATTTAAAAAAAAACGTGATAAATACCCATTCTTCTCATGATGAAAAGCAGATGTCGCTGAAGTATTTTATTTGTTTGAACATTAATCGCTTAACTTTACAGACGTGTCTTTGTTTAAAGTTGACGATGCATTATCTCTTTGATGAACCTTATTGTCTGAGATGTAAAGGCGGGTTTCAGGTTTCAAAGCATAAACTGACAAGTGTCGAGGTAAAATAAGGGTCCAAAGATCTGTGGATTTTGTGAGACTTCCAATTAGTTAATGGATAGATTGTTCATTTTAATGAGTATCTTTTGATATATTTGTTGGCTCACACCTAAGCTTATACTTGAGGTTGTAATTTTAATTACAGGTCGTGTTGTCAATGAAATTCAGTCATAACATTCTATGATTACTGCGAATAAATGCGATGTTGAAAGACCTCGTTGAGAGAAAGATCTTTGCAATAAACATGTTTGTGTTATTAAAAATGATAATGAATATTAATTTGGGTGTTGTACTGTATGATAAGTATGTATTTACAAGATGGCATTGTGTGAAATTAATGTTCTGTAATATTTATTATTATATTATTCATTGTTATTATTTGCCTTCAGACACACACATAAATAAATAAATATTACAGGACATTAATTTCACATAGCGCTATCTATCCCCAAATTAAGCATAGCTTGTAATATGGGAGAACTAGATTACGGATTGAATAGTTACTTAAATACTTTTTTTTTAATACTTTAGGCTTTACATCCTATGACTCTTTGGCGGGGCAGAGGGCGTACACAGTTGATTGCCATCTCGTTGTGTCTTAAGTTTAGCGCTTGTTTGTGCTCCAGGTCTTTTCAGTGTTCGTGACTTCTACCAGAGTCAAGCGTCTCTAGGTTTTTGCTTGTCTTGAGGGTTCCAGTTCAAAGTATGTCCCTGCAAAGAATGTGGCCCATCCAATTCCATTTTTGATCTTAGCATATTGTGCCTAGAGCTAATATATTATTTTAATCGTAAAATCACTGAAGAAAACATTCTCACTGTAATGACAGGAAAAGGTATTGAATGTTTCTTCCACAACGTAAGCTCGTTGCGCACGTCAATCACTCCACATCCAAAAGTGCTAACATCACACCTAATCAAAGGCCAAAACCATCAAATTAAAATTAAAGAAATTAGCCTCAAAGGGGAGTGCACGCGCGCGGAACCCACACTTCCCACTTAACAACACCCTAAAGAAAACCTGTGAGAATATAAAGGCAGTTCATACTCATCACACGGCGCGCCACACCTTTCAAAGTCTTTCGAAGTGCCTTATTACTGGCTTTACGGAGCTTATCAAGCTTTGAGAGTAAAGCTGGGGTTTCGAAAAAACATCAAAGGTGGTGGGAATGTTTTCAGTGGTTTCACCTTTTTAGGGTTTCGTCTGCTAATGGAATCCTTATGGTGTGTCATCATTGTCTGTCTGCCAAGTTATACGTGAATCTTTATGTTGTCAAGACTCTACTATAACTCTAAAAAAATTTAGTTTAATCATTAACTTCCTGCCTGTTATGCTCCGGTAGTTGAGGTCGGCACAATATGCCTTCTTAAATTAGTTAGAGTTTTGGATGAATTATAAAGACCAGCCGCCTGCCTGACATCAACCCTCAAAGTCAAAGTCAAAATCATTTTTTTTTTATTCATAAAGATTTTTTTAGGATCATTTTGAAACGTAAAATCTTCGCCTGTTCGGAATCGCGACCAGCACACAAGGAGAAAGGCCCTCTTTGAGAGGGGGGCCTTTGTAACTAGGCTTAGTCAAGATGGTGGAAGCTAGCCAAGTGGACTTCTCTTCTTCAGTTTCCCCTTCCCCGATCTTCAAAACTTCATTATGTCGTTATATTTTCAATAATACCCGTTCTGCGTCGTCCCTACATATTCTGGTGGACTTTTTTGGTCTATGATGATGAAAAAGCGGTACCCTTGATAGTCAGACGCGCGCTTGTCGAATTATTTTCAATGGCAATTAGTCGGCGCAGCAGTCGACGTGCGCTTTCGCGCCTTGTGCAATTATGGCGGCGAGTAGATCCGGCCTAGGAACTTCTGGAGATTCCTTCTCACGCACTTTATCTGTGACGGTGGCTCAAGACCTGCCCATGTCGGGTGTTCGATGTTGATCCTAGTATCTTAAGATTTCTTATCATCACTAAAGCTTGAAACAGTCCACCATTGGACATGGGTTTCTTTCAAATATTGCACTGGGGTATTTGCCATAGGTTATCAAGCTTAACAGGCAGATTGGTGATGGTACTCAGGTGGATGCTGCTATTGTAATCCTTGAACTGGCTCAAATATCCATTTCTAAGACTAAATAAACAATTGAAAGAAAGGGTAAATCATAATAATTGCTATTCCCAAAAAGAAACTCAATGACACCTTAGCACAAAATACTTACTACTGTCATAACAAAAAAACTATCATTAGTGATATTTTTTATTTGGAATCATTTTTTGTAATCTCCATTTTTCGAGGCTCTACGTCCCAAAGGGTGTCTAAAACTAAAAATTATGGATATTAAATTGCGGCTGCGTTAATTAAGCTTTTCACTCATTTAATTTTCAGTCACACAGTTTACTTTGGTTAGTTAGCACCAATTTATTATTCTAGTAATTAGCGTTTTATTCATTCGGAACTTCGAACCGAGTGATTCATGTTTTAAAACCTTATTTATGTAAGTTAGATATATATAAACGTTGTGTAGTTGTCCGACTGAGTAACTAATACAATCAAAGCAAAGCCTCAAATCGTTGGGTGAAGACTTTTTACAGCTTCCAATTAGATATCCTAGAGACTTGATTCGGACAAATATGTTATTTATTTTTATTAATTGATGGCTCAGGTTAGCTGCTGCTCTTGACGTCTGGGCTTTTCTAGTTCTGAGATGAAAGTGATTAAATGCGAAGTCGTGAAAATGTATGGATGGATTACTGAAACGGTCAATCTATTCAGTTCATCGAACTAAACTTTGCTATTCGCTCAAACGACATGTGTACTTACCGTAGGCGTTATTATGTTACCTAATGGTGACCGTGTAAGTCCTGGGTAGTACTTGCTACGGTCACCTAATACAGCAATAACCTTGACAGGTTAATAGGTTAATAAATTACGAAAGTAATACATTCTATTATAAGATAAAAAAAAAGAATAAATCTATGGCATGGTTTTTTAAAATGGCGGCCGCCATCTTGCGCATTTGACCCGTTAATCATAAATTTAGTTTCCAATGTGATGAACTGTCGTTACGATACGGTCACACCAATAGTGGCACTGAGGTAACTGCCAGCAATAGTACCTAGATAATAATAATAAATACTACAGGACATTAATTTATAATAGTAGATATAGGTAGGTATCTACTATTTGTTGGGATACAGTAAATTTTAGTTAATTATTCGTTATGAAGGTTATAAATAAAATTATTTTTGCGACATCGCTAATTATAATAATTTATATTAAATAGCAATATTGTGTTACAGTACGACGGGAAAGCGGTTGGCCATCATCTCACCTGGTTTTAAGTTTTTATAAATTCAATTCAATTCATTTATTTTACATACATATTAAAATAATAAATGTGCGTGCAAAACCTACACTAAGACGGAGGTCTTGTGTCTTAGGTAGGTTTATATCCTTAACGGTCTATGGCGGTAGATTAAAGTAAGATGGTGTAGCCAGCTAGATGGACTTAAACATAGTCCTACTACCAAGAAAACCAAGCACAATATTAAACTCCCTGGGAATCAAACGCGGGACTTAAAAGTCCCGCGTTTGATCTAAAGATCTGACAACGGTGGGCTAGCCACTAGATTTCAGAGGTGGTTAGACTTTCTATTGAAACGGACTTGCAATTTTAAAATGCTCGGCAAATTAATTTATACCTAACTGGAGAGCGAAAATCAGAAAAACTCACAGGGTCCTCTAAATCTGAGTTATGTACTTACATAATTAATTGTATGTATGTACCTATGTATATACTTTACATCAAAGCTTTCTTGTTAAATCACGCATAGAAGCAAAAAAGTGTGTCAAACTGTCAGTTTCGTTGAGTTCGCCGTGAGTTCAGGTTAGCATGGAGTCTATCGACACACAAAGGTCACACAGGTTCATACAACTTCAGGTAACTACTACTCTGCACTACACTCAGAACCCATACAAATACTTTGAAAATTGATTGACGGAGCATTGTTTTGTATGAAAACCAATTAAGTTTAGGTAAAAGGCTTATTAAATAATCTCGGAGGGTGTTTGTTGGTGTTTCTACGTTAATTGAATCAATTTCGTTCATGATTCCATTCCGAGGCAAGGCTTTCGATTAACGACTAAATTGGTTTATTTCCATTACTCAAAATTGATATTGGAGTTCTGTTTGTTTATAACATTCTTGTACAACACAAGTCTTACAAATTACTAAAGACCTTTTATTGATATATTTCGCTTTTTTCTTAATCATTAGTACCTACTGGTTAGGAATGGATCTCGTCTGTTTTTCCGCACCAGTGTGCAAGCATCGTTTCATATCATTTGCTTATTTGCGAATCGCAACGGTCGATAAAATTTACCAAATTCCTTGCGAGTATATCTTTATAATAATTCGATAAAACTTAATAAATGTACAGTTAAATGTAAATGTAACAAAGTGTACTCACAACGGTCGATAAAAACAATTTTATTGACTTTTACTTGTACTTGCATACGACTGTTGAGGATTCCGGGTGAAGTGCAATTCTACCTTCGGCCTTATCATAACTTACAACCAAGTGAGATAAAGGCCAAGCGCTTCCCCGTCGAAAAAATCTCACTAACCTCATCTTCATAGTGACCACACAAATACCAAACAAGTAGTCCAATGCATTATTCTACGACTCATTGTACTTTAATGTCGGTATAGTTAAATGTGTAGGACAAAAAAGGTTTCAAACAATGGTTCTAACACTTTTGGAACGGATACCGACCGTCACACCTTCGTTTGTTACCGACTGAGTTTTAAATAATATTCCGCCTACGGTACTCTAATTATTAAAATACCTGTTCCGGCTACTCTATAGGGTTTCCATATTTAAAAAAAAAACATTGCTCAGTAGTAGAAAACCAATTATTTTCCAAGAAGCGTTCTCTTTTCAAAACTCTGTGGTCGTAAGACAACGATCAAGAAAAAACAATATTTGGCTATGAATTACCTACATCATAAAATTTTGGGCAGTAAAAAAAATCTCATTATGCGTAATTGTTTTTTTATGACGTGCCTAGCTTATCGAACACTTGTAACAAGGCAAAGTAAATGAAATCTGAAAATTGTTACAAGAATGTGTGATGTGGTGACCCTACCACTAATACCTGTTCCACACAATGTCCATTGTCTTGGCCACTGAACTTCTGAACGCTGTTCTGGCGCAAGTATTGAATAATTACTTTGACGCTACCGTTCATATGGAAACACATTCAGAAGTTTAATATTAAATAATGAATTGGTGATAAGGTAGTTAAAGGAGACAATTTTTTGATTTACTGTGGGTTAGCTCTTGTCACCTAGGCTTGCCTAGACCAGAACAAGGCTGAGCGAGCTTTCCCAGAAGACACTGGCTCTCCCCCGCACCGATGGATCACGGTAAACCGTTTGGCGCCGGCAGGAAGGCGGTTGCTAGCCAGGTGCACCTTTGTACAGGTCCTACTACCAGTGTTGTGATCATTTAGCCTAAATCTCTAGCTAAAGCCGCGATTCCGTTGCCCCGGTAGACCATTAAGAGCTAGATCACACCAACCCTAAATCGGATGTATCCTTATTATTCGAGTCTTGAATGCAGCTAATGAATAAGTCTGCCTGGCTGTGATATGTAGTAGGTTAGTTATTGAGTGCATGTTTGATGTGAGATGGTCCAACTATGGACTGATGATGACCTTTACCAATGTCTAGGGCAACGGGTACCAATAAAACATCCAATAAAACATTTATCAGCAGCAAAAACAGCCACACCAGTATTTTCTTAAGATTTATGATTCCAGCTATCATCGACTTCACAGCTCTACAAAAAAAATACGAATAAAAATTAAAATCGACGCATGAGTTGCATTCTCAACTTCTTTGGCCTCGCCGCCTAGACCGCGGCCATTGTTTTCAAATCGGTGAAAGATCCAGTTCCGCCACTGGAACACTCCGCATTAATTACACGTAATTGAATTTCGAATTGGAACGATGACATTTGAATTTTGGCGGGATCCGCTCAGTAGTGATGTGCAACAAAGAGGCCGATACGACCTCCCGCAGTTATGCATAATGGTACATTAGAATCGACCGACAACATCGAATAGAGAAATGTGTGTAATGAGAATTATCTGAATTGCTTCTGTTGTATCGGAAGGATAGTCGCTTCTATTAGCAGCGTGAATAGCATTCTTTAGCGCCCCTCTATTCAAAAAGATTATTTTACATTGTGTTCGCTTCTAAAAAGGAAAATAGTAATCAGTTAGTTTATTGAGGGCGTTACTTGCAGAAACTGGAAAGAGTTTTGTATATTACACATTTTTGTGGAATATACAAAACAGTTACAGTGTACAGTTAGACATTTTTGAAATGGTGAGGACTTATTAAATGAATATTTATCACAAGAGGGAATAAAGCGGTGTATTAGCATCATAATTAGCGGAAAACTGCGTACTGTGAGCACTCATCTTCGAAACGATGAACAAAAATTTCCATTCAAAAACATATCGTAATCTCCCAGCTATAGAGTGTATTCTGACATCTGTTGTAGAGTTCTTGACAATCAGTGGATTTTCTCGCGTCGATGCGCACCTCCCTAGCAGAGACGCCACGTGGGACGCCCTGCGGGGAAGCTGATTGTCGACGAGTGTCGCTTTACGCCGGTGTGGGCAATACTAGTTTCTAAATTTGAAATAAGCCGGGATTTGAATTGAGACTGGTCATGTAAGTGCCCCACTCATGCTAATCCTCCAATATTACTTGTAGGCTCGTAAAAGGGTCAAGAGATGTCTCTAACTAAGCGTAAAGCTGAATTTAAAATGAACAATATTGATATCATATCAGCAGTTTTTTTATACAATAGGGAGAAAGAACAAGCAAGCAGCTCACCTGATGCTAGATGCGACTCTTGCCTATATATAACAAAGGATATGACCTACGCTGCACTGCATTGCGCCCATCAACTGGAGGCATGAAGGTGTCAAGTCCCGTACGTCCGTTTTTTCACGGCAACCAAAACCTTCAAAGCAAAACACACAATAATATCGAGCTATGTTTTTCGTTCCAAACCAGACCGTACCAATCATTGTAAGAGTGAGTATCGATATTGTTGTTTACAGTATTGAATAGCGAAACAAAACTAATTATCGCACCCCACTTCATACGTTAAATTAACTCACATAATGTGCTGTGCCGTGACGCGTTCAAAACAAGGCATAATTACTCACTTGAGTTTATTTTACGTTTTTTTTTAATGTTTCAAATATGGAAAGTGCTTGATTACCTACTTTTTCTTTGAAAATGTCACTCCGTTTATATCTTTTGACAAGCCTCATAGCTCAGTTGGTAGTAACTCTGCCTTCGGCGCTGTAGGCTGTGGGTTCGATTCCCACCCAGGACAAACATTTGTGTGATGAATATAGATGTTTGTTCTGTGTTTGGGTGTTGTATCATATAGTACGTATGTATTTACAAAAAGTATTTAAGTATTTTATCCGTAATCTAGTTCCCATATTACAAGCTATACTTAGTTTGGGGCTAGATGGCGCTGTGTAAAATGAATGTCCTGTAATATTTATTTATTATTTTATTATTTATTATTTATCTTCTTCTTTATCTTTTTAGTCGGTATCACTCGTGGCTGAGAGGTCGTGGTCATAATTTAAAACATTTGGATTAGCAGCACGCTTTACAATTGCCGCCATTCTTCTCTCACTGCTGCTTGTCTCAATCTCTGGTTTAGAGGACTTACAAGTGCAGCAATTGTGATCTTCCGCTTGCTTTTGCTTGTGCTTTTTATATTTCCCTGAACTACAAGGCACACTAAGGTACATAGGCGTTACCTCACAGCGACCCTTGTTCAAAGTAGATCATAATTCGAGCTTGTGATGGAAAAGAGACGCTGTTTGCAGAGACGATTACTTCAAACCTCAAGAAAACAACAAGGTCACTCTCCAATGGATTAAGGGACACAGTGGATCCAGAGGTTATGACGAAACTGACCTACTGGCTAGGAGAGGCTCGGAGATGCAACTAGCAGGTCCGGAGCCAATCATCCCTCTACCCTTTAGCCAAGCTCGCTCCTGGATCCGTGACCACACTATAAAACTACATCAAAACTACTGGGCAAGTTTGCAGGACTGTAGACAGTCGAAGGAGGCCTTCCCGGTTTTGAACCCGAGTTACTCCCGAAAACTACTCAGCCTAAAACGCGACAAGCTCCGACGTATCATCGGTATTGTCACAGGACACTGCTCACTAAATAAGCATTTTTACACAATGGGTATTACAGACAGCCCTCTAAGCAGAGGGCAGCAGAGGAAACAGCCGCACACGTACTTCTGGAGTGCAGTAGCGTAGCGTCTCAACGCCGGCAACATCTTGGGACACCAAGGACACCCAGGGAAACCTGCACTAGCATCATGCTGCTGGCCTTCCTGGAGGACATCGGGTGGCTGGAGTAGCCGGAGCCAGCCCGTCACGCAAAAGGGGCCCATAGGAGGCCCAGTTGCGGAAAATGGTCCGCGCACCAAGTACCAAGTACCAAGTAAGTACTTCAAACGTCTGACGTAGCTTCAAAAGCATAACAACCCGTTTGAATGGACGCAAAGTTTTTTTTATCGTACAACGGGGATGTGCTTGGCCTTATCGGAATCCTCAATAAACTGAGGAACTGGATATTTTACCTCTTAATTACCCACACAACAATTTAAGAATTGTTGTTATGGTGACAGAATTTGGTAAGACGGTGGCAGCTAGCCAAGCGGACTTAAACAAAGTCCTACCACCAACCAAACCAAGCACAATATTGTACTCCCCCTGGGATCAAACCCGGGACCTCTGGATTTGACATCGGTAGGCGAACCACTAGACCACAGAGGCGGTTTAAGTAAGTCCAGCTCAAAGTACCTCAACGAGTTCAATTTACGTAGTTCTTCTAGGTCTGAAATTAGTTCCATATTTTTTTTTGATATCTCACATATAAAGGTACTTATACCTATTTAAATTATATCTCGAACCTTACAAGATAATGGCTTGTTTTCTGCATCATCAGGATCTAGAATAAGTCATTGACTTATGTTGCAGATCCTGTTTGCCTGATTTTTTGTTCTGGGAGCACATTTAGGTAGGTAAGCATCATCTTAAAAATATACTTTCCTCATTATTTTCAAGATTTACTGATCAGTTCTATTTTTTTAATAACTTGCTAGATACTTGCCCACCCGCTACAAAGCGGCGCTTAGATGTTTTAATAAACGGTTAACATCCGTGAAATAACATATTTGATTGTTAGCACCTGCTAATCACCAGTTCCTGAACAATGCTCGAAGAGGATCATCAGAAATTTGTATCCACCTGAGCACCCGCTGAATCATGGTGGGTGGGGCCGCTTAGTAGCTAATTCATTTTAATTTTAATGTGTTAATTCTCCCGTCGGTGTGAGGTTTTAACGTGTATCAATCTGGTCTATATATTTCACAGCTAAGAAATCGCCGGCATAATTAGCGCCATTTTTTTCTCGTAAACATAAAAAACAGATTTTTGCTGGTAATCATAATTGGAAAGGTAATATAATCTAGGATTGCATAGTTTTGCTTCGTTATGTTTAAAATATATGCACAAGAATGTCTAAATTCGGAAAATACAAATTACAACTCGGTATTTCAATTTTGATTGTGTCTGAGATTAATTAAAGCGATGGAAAACTAGTTTATCCGTATCCTATTACACCTGTAAATTACTTAAGAATTGATAAGCTATATCGAAAATAAAAAAAATGACGATTTGAAATGGACTTTCGAAATAGCTTCGAAATTAACGTTAAACTACGTGAGTATGCTGGAGTGGTACTAATGGGCCATCACATCACCAAATTTCAAACCACGCTTCAAGGCAAAATATGCTGGTATTATGAATTTAGTTCTGGAGCCTTAGTCCTATGCACCTCACAGTAATAAAGTCTTCATTAAAATTCGGGTAAGTAAACTAATGACCGATAAAAGACGAATTATTTTAATAAAATTTGGTTTGACAATATATTGTTTTGTGAAGGTAAGATCTACGTCCTTGTAGTCCCCGTCAAAATGGAATCGCTGACTTTTGTAATCGATTACTGCGAAATGTCCTACCACCAGTGGTGGGATCCTACCACTGGTGGTAGGACATTTATGAAGGTCCGTCTGGTTAGCGACCAACCTGCCGTACCCGGCGCCCAACGGTTTGCCATGTTCCTTCAATGCGTGGGACAAACAGTGCTTTCGGGAAAAGCACTAAGGCAAGCCAAGGTCAGAAGCTAACCCATCTAATCAAAAAAGGAATTAAAACTCGGTTGAATCGGTCAATATTGTTATAAAGTCAAGCCAATCATAATCTAGTAATTCTATCCATAGATGAAGTGGTGCTGAAGCGGTACACACCGTTCTAATCAATCGTGTTCGGAATTCAAACTGAAACGTTCCATTTGTGCAGAACGGAACGTTTCAAATCTATAGCGTGGCTATCTCCGAAAACATTGTCCTCGAGTCTTCTGAAAGACGACATTCAAATGTGGAATTGGATGGTGTTATGCAGAACAATGTTCATCTTTTAATCTTCTTTGAAAAAATATTTTTTCTGTACGTGTGTTTGTCGATTTAATGTATTTTTGGTTGGTCTCTTGATCATTTGGATTCACAATGGGACCCTGCAGTCCCGGGGCTATGTTCCCGTTATACTGATGCAGTAACGTAATACAGTCGTGGCGAATGCAGCGCCCGGGCGTGTATTATAGGAAATTATTACAGGAAATATGAATAGGTACTGTATATTTTTGTTTAGTCAATGAATTATGTAAGAATGTATTGGTTTTATTTTTCGCATATAATCGTTGAAAAAACCTAATCTAAAGTGATTATAATAAGATTTAACGATAAAAAAATTGCTTCCAGTCATTAGATTTTTTTTTTTTCACTGAATTAAATAAATAAATTAGATTATGGCCAAGTACGATGTTTTTTTGTTATATTATAACTAAAAACAAAAAAAAAAATCCTTAAAATTAACCTACCTAACTAATTAAATCCTCTAATTGCTTTTTTGTAAAGTTTATACAGATTTCCATGATTTATTTAACAGTTAGTATACAATAAGCCTAAATAAATATTAATTACTATATAGCTACCAATGGGCATTTTAAAATCACCATTTGGTTATTACCAATTCACTTACACAGCATCATCGGGACACGCGTTTTTATCGTTGAAAAAGTCACAAATAGTGTTTCTCATGTTTTTCGACTTCATGTCCCTTTACTGCATTAACATATCCCAATATCGTCCACGTTCTAACATCCAAACCTAATTTCCTGTCTGAGATACACCGCTCTAAGCCTAAAGACAAATGCACTGCACCAAACCACTCGACGCTGACCTCTATGCCTTCGCACAATCAACCTGAATATGGAAATGCGACATGTATGTGCAGTTCAGATTACAGTGGTTTATTATCTCATCAGTTCTAGGGAGAGCCTGCAATGTTCGTGGGAGGAAAACTATGTGTAACGTGATACAGGGTTTTGAAATGGCAAAATGAGATACTGTACCAAGGATGAATTCTAACTAGTGGTCAAAATCTGTCTGAAAAATAGCTTTCTGCACTCTTTTTTCGTATAAATTAGAAGTTTCGGTATACATTAGGTCACATTAAAAACTTTTTTTAAATATTTTTTAAATTATACGGTGAATAATCAGTATTTTCATTTTGTTTCATTCTTCAGTTTATATGCTGATCATCAAGTTGTTGCAGATTCTGAATTACATATCTGCTATATCTTACAATCCTCTGTGCGCGATATTCTAAGAGGGGTCCGAAGTATCGATGTAAGTATGAATTAAAAAACATAAGATGTTTGATTTTAATGTGGCAAAAGCCTTATTACCCTAGCTTGATCACTATCATCTTATCGAGTAAGTTTGGTGTAACTTGAATTTGTATGTCTTCTAGTCGCGAAATGAGGAAATAAAAAACAAAACGGCATTTAATCCGGAACTTTGATCCACGTGCTTTTAGAAAACGTGATGTTTTTCAAACATGCTAATTAACCATTTTTTATATAATTTCTTTGAAATGGGAAAACGAGATTATGGTATCAACTGATAATTTACGATTCCAGGAGGATTGCACAATAGACAGAAGTCGAGCTAGATTACCGCCTCTGTTGTCTTGTATTGTCTCTGGTTTAGTGGTTCGTCTACTGGTGTCATCCAGAGGTCCCGTGTTCGATCCCCAGGGGAGTACAATATTGAGTTTTTTTTGGTTATCGGTATCAATCGGTCTTAAGAGAACGGTAGCAAAATCGTAGCACCTAGTCTCCCTGTCCTGTCAATTGATTAAAAACACATTTTTCTTGCTGACCAAAAAATGCTGAACAAAAAATTGCCGTGTATAAATTTTGTAAAAAGTTTATAAAATAATCATTAAAACAAAATCAACTCGTATTTTTCGTAAATGGATCAATTCTTAGATTTCACATTATTTTGTAATTTATACTTAGTATATCTGTGAAATACATATCCTAGCTTGTCAACGCCATTGTAGGTCAACGTTCTTTGGGTAGTTTCCCATGCTCATCACTGTGACCCACATCGCCAACAGACGTAACTGTTTACATCTAACCTGACTCCAAACATCCTCATACCCCTCAACAAAGCGCACAAAAGAGAACTTACACTAACAAAATTCGCATTGTTTCGATCAAAAGGTGACATTACTCCATTCATACACGCAAAGCTTGCACGACCTATGAACTTTGAATAGCACAATATCTGAATAGATGTCTACATCACTCAGAATAATCCTCGTCATATTTTTTACGTTGGTTTTACATACATTTCGCTAACGCGTATTTGATATGCTTCAAATGGGGCGGTGGGAATCTATGTTGATGCTGGATGTCTTAAGAAATGTCAAAAGGTGACTTATGTTTGACCGTTATACTAATTATTGTAAAGGTCGAGCTGATGAAGCTGTCACTTATTTGACAGCTGTCGTTTTAGCCCTCGAGAGTAGTTTATCTTTTCTTATCTTTGTATTTTTTTATCGAATTCAAGCGAAAAATAGTTCAGGTGATAATTTTTAATGAAGTTGGTATCGGGTTTATATATTAGTAATAGGAAATTATTTAAATAATAACAATGTAATTGTAAATAACATATTTTTTGCACCCAGAAACACCTTAATTTTTTAATTCACTTTGTTTGCTAACAAAATACATTCTGGAACTGACCAAAACATATTTAATTGATGATCGTTCAGTTGAATTATAGCTATTTTAAATTGTCTTTATAGCAGTTCCGTTCAGTCTTATTAAATGAAATCTAAAATGATTAATGTATTTAAAGCATGATTTTTACACAAATAAAAAAAAAAGATGTAACAAAAGGTAACATCTGGATCTTGATATGAAGTGCTTAAATATTGAAATGAACAAGGAAATTTTAATAAGAAACGTTTCTGCCTTCCTATTTGTCATCCTAACAAGCAGATGCCGCAGAAGCTGACCAACCAACGGTCCTGGGAACAATCTAGGCAATAAATAATATTCGTTATCACACACTTATTAAATCATTCCAACTCATAAATCAATTACAAAGGAGTGAACTACTATAACGCTCTCAAAACTACATTAGGCTATGCGTACACGGACTTTATGGAATTATTATGGACTAATAATGTGGACCACAAAGTGCTTTGCATATAAATCTCCTAATTACAACGATTCAGAGTGCACTAATCTCGACTAGACCATTCTTGCATTTGCATAGCTTTTTTATGACAATTGTGTTTTGATTTAGGGGACCGAAATGGAAGGTGCGACCAGTGCATTCAAATGAAATGTTCTGTACAGTCGGAAAAATAGTACACACTATGTGTAGCAGATAAAAAAACTCATGTATATTAAAAATAAACTATGTATTTATTTTTAATATACATACTTATAAAATTACGAGGCAGGAAATATATATACCGAAAAACGTAACAAACTACTGCAAGATGATGCAGGATGGGATGCTTGGTGTTTTCGCACCTTAACCCTTAGTTCTTGGTTTTTTATACCAGGTTTAGTGAGATTTATTTATTAAAAATTAAAAGTAGTGATTTTTTTATAGACATTAAATTCAAATGTTATTATGACACAAAAAATCACATCCCACGACGATGACTTTATATTTCCGAAAAAAGAATTAAAGCTTTAACTTCTTAAAAGGCCTCGGAGTACCGCTAATTTACGCGCTCCAGTACAGACGTAGCTTGTCGTTCATTTCAAAATAGCACGTCCGACTTGAATTAAGTTTTGCAGGTATATGCATAACCTGTGTCTGTGCTACGTTATGTTTTCTGAAAAAACAGTAAAAACTTAAATGTATGGAAAGTTGTGTTTGTACGGGAAAACTCGTTTTCATATTTATATTTTGTATCATTCTCAAATCGTATTTTTATTAACTTATGTAGGTATATTATATTATTTGCATACATTAACAGAATCTGAAAGAAGAAAACAGTTTTACCAAGCAACTGGTCAGGTCAATTTTAAGAGTTTTAGAAGCCATGATACCATGAAACACATGTGCAGATAAAAATATAATTCATATTAAACTCATCATTGCAAATCAAAAACCAACGTCCATAACAACAAATGATAAAATAAACATTATCTAGGTATAATACATGTCTTTACTGCTATTAGCGCTCTCTTTCAGACAACTTTACGTTGTCAAATACATTTGTGAATGCCATAGTATAAACTCTCGCGGACTGTCCTGCTCGTGACACGCAATAAAATGGATTAGCGCAATTGTAACCCATTCCATTGTCCATGTGTCCTCAGCCTTACAACTACGCTGTATTCCACACCATCACGAATTCATATTAAACACAAATTAACATAGAGACGACCATCTATTGTAGTTATCTAAGATTTATATACGTAAACAAATAGGTATACGTGAGACAGTAGGTACAAGTACAACTCATTGTGAAGGGCGCCTAACGAACTATTGTTGCTCAGATTAAAATTCTGCGGATAGATATTTTTTTGTATCTAGCGCAAGTTTTCGTTTGCACCCGATCTTGTCTTGTCACTTTTTGTCATCCTATTCAATTAGGTATGATTGTTTGACTCTCCAGTCACTTGTGTGAACGAACCCATATTCTGTGGTATTTAACTTTTCTTGGTTACGTACCTCAGTAAATACCTACCGATTTGTAAAAAAGTACCTTCCTGGTTTGACGGTAAAATCACATATTTTCAGTCAGATTTACTTCTTCTGATGGCAGTTTTATAAAGATAAGTAATGTTAAAATGGATATGATACTTAGCTCATGTCATTCAGGTATTTATCATATGTTTTTTATATACTTCAAAAATTTGCAAAGGTCTACAATACTGTAAATATCATAGAAGGATAACTAAAAGGCAAAGAGGGAAATATATAGGTCGGTAGTAGGTAGTTATACATTATTTTAAATTTATTGTACAATTCATTAACTATCTCGTCACACAGAGAAAACACTATACAGATACACCGACTCCGCCGGCGGATTCGATGAACCTTTCCGCCTCAAAGCGTTACCCTCGGTATCGTCTTCGGCCATTCCTATCCTCCCCCATCAAATGGCAACAGCCCAAGCCGAGGTCCGTACCTAAGTGGTGCCCTTGCGCTTGTTGCCTCAAAAATCAATTCTTGGGCTCGCGCCTTCAGCGCCAGCCAGGTCCGCGCAAAGCTGTCGCCCTCCAGGCTCAGAACCAGGCCAGCGTATAGTCTTTCATAAAAAAAAAATTTGGAGCCAAATAGCGCTCTGAGAAATTAATGTTCTGTCATACCTATTGATAAGTGGAGAGAGAAACATTAGTTTCCCCAACAAGTGCCTTGCGAAAACGATAAAAAACTTTAGACTGCTTGGCTGTGCCTCTTACTACCCCCAAGCAACCCTCATAAGATCTATGCCCTTTGTAGTGATCAGAGGTCAATCCTCCAAGAGGAAAAGTCGTGTCTGTTACATTTAAATTTACTGTATGTAACACAAAGAAACAAATAGGTTGAGCCTACCAACCATCACGCTCCCACCCGGTACAAGTGCACTTCACCGTCCGGTTTATTTGCCACGCAGTAGACGGACAATTAATTCACCAATAAAATTAAACAGTACACTTCAGTGCACCAGATAATCCCCGCACAATAGGGCTTGCGATTTTGACGGGGTTGTACTCAACTACGGTAAAACCAAAGGTGATGTAAAATGAATGTATTGTTATTCGCTTTGTCTGTTCGTTTGATTTTATTCATGCGTAGTAGAGATTAGTGTCGGATAAAGCTTTGAATTGCCGTTAAATTATAATGGAAGTGTTTTATAAAATGAAAACGTGTTACTCCCACTTTTACTACTTGTTGCACAAATAATCTGGCTGTTGGGTATCCAAAGAGTTCGGTGTCAAAAACAGTCACTAGCGAGAACAGTAGTGAATATGTATGAAAACTTACAGCGTATAGAAAAGGTTCTAAATTAGGCAGAAAAATGTGAAGTATATTAAAAAAAAAAATCTACGTCACGTATCACGCAAACTTCTATGATCCTATGGTAGGCACACAGTATATATCTCTTGAGCTTTGTGGCTTATGCTATGCAGTACGAATTGCCTACGTAATTTCACCTACTGCAAACGTAACAAAACATAATTCACAGGCTACCTAAAAAAGCCTAGGTACCTGTGTAGGTACTATTGCATTCATCACTTAATGGCATCAAGATCCATCAATTGAAATTGTTGCACAAATTTCTAAACGATGAATCCATTAAATCTTTGCCACCATACCGACACCCCATACAGTTCAACCTAACGAACCCCGAACCATATTGTTTGTGTAACCATAGTTTAAGTTACCATACATAATAGACCAGCCCGGCAAACATTCGCAATTTTCATTCACAATCGAGGTTTTTTATATTTTGCATCACATTGAAGGTTTTACTCTAAATTACAAGCAAATTTTATCGGAACTTAATTTATATTCGTTTCTAGACTTCTAGGTTTGTATAATTTTAGATCAGGGCAAGGTTAGGCCTTGTTATGGCTAGGATGGATCGAGCTTTATCATGGCAAGCCGTTTGCCGCCGGTCATTGGAAGAGAGGAATTTCACAGGTCCTTCCAACAGGGTTGTGATTATGCAGCCGTAACCGCAAGCAAAAGCCAGCAATTTTGTTGCCCGGAGCAGACCACAAGAAAAGTATAGTATCTAATAAGGTTTAAATTTAATCACAATAACTATTACTCTACTGATTTCCAATAATGCAGCCTGTTAGGTAGGTACCGACTGTAGGGTTACTAATGTCATAAATCGTCGATAAAAAGTTTTTAATCGATATTGTTACATACAGACTCCTTTTTAAACTTAGGATGAATAAAATTAAATGAATCTTTTCACTCGAAATCATGCCAGGAATCAGTGAACGAAGATAACCCAGCAATGGTTGAGCTGCAGCCCGATAGAGTCGTTACCCATACAATACGATCCCCTTATCCTATGGGACGAACTGAAGTAATCCATTTCAAGGGGTGAAGATTCAATTGCAACTGATTTGGATGGCCCTCCAACATTTTTGTGTACTCTGTTCCAAACACCGGTTATCTCTATGATATTGATAGAGGTTTTTTAGAACAATTTATATTTTGAATACATAAGGCAAGTAATTAAATTATATATTAAAATAGTAATCTGACAGACAGCAAATTTTGGATGAATGTAAAATATTTTGATCTATTGAAAGCGTCCAAACTACCTAACCTGTATGGAAAACTCTCTACTCTTTTTGAAATGAAGACCACCAACTTATTATTCTCTTCATTATACTTCCATTATTCATTCGCATATTGTCCGCAAATAATCACAATTGCCAACACTAAACCGTAACAGTTGAAATTAAGCCGTCATGCGAGATAAAATACGACGAAACTGTACCACAAAACTTACACAAACACATTACTTTGTCACCAGAAACAACCACCAGCTTTTAAACAAAACATGCATTCATAACAAACAGAATTGAGCCGTCCAAGTCATTAATTTTCAAAGTCGGTAACCGTTCGCTAACTCTGGTAGCTGGTGAGACAAAAGGCAAGATTCCAAAGGCTGACCAGACTGTTCGGAATGACAAAAGATCCGAGCTACATGTTATACGCTCGCGCGGCCGACAGCGCCTCCAGGTCCAGTGAGTGATCTCCAACAATCAAACCCCGACGTGACTGTACACACACAAATGTACTAAAAACTACACTGGTTGTGGAATACAAACATCACACATTGTTTTAAAGAATTAGCTTCTCAAGCTAAAGCGTACCTACCTGGTATTTTTTTATTTTACGACGGGGAAGCGCTTTCATCTAATCTGATCGTATGACCGAAGGTAGAAGGGGTTCACACGGATCTTTAACGGACTCAGGAACTGGCTATGTTGCCTCTAAATGCCGGAACACAATAATTCACATTCGGTGTTATGGCCACAACCAAACCAAGCACAATTTTTTACCCGGCTTCAAAGACTTTTATTTAAAAAACACTGTTTTTTTGGTCTAACTCCTTCTTTGATTTTATTATATCCCTTCACATCAGCATTAACAGAGGTAACTTTGAATCGTGAAATACTATAGTGACTCGCTCAAGTACCTCAACATTCAAAAAATCTTGAATAAAATGCTATCTATAATGGACCAGCCACAATCATTATTATTAAAAAGTATGTGGTAGTTGAAAAGTTGAATCTGCACCAGGCATTACTACGCAATATGCTTATTGACGCAATGATTACGTTCTGTGTCTTGCTGACACAGCTTTTAAAAATATCAGCGGATTCTATCCAATTCTATCCAAAAATTTCAAGAGGAAATAGTTATCACTACAAGCTTAGTTTGAGGATAGATGGCGCTGTTTAAAATGAATGCCCTGTAATGTCTTGTTCTTCTTACCCTTACTTTATGAGTCAGCATGTCTATGACCTTGGAAAATCAGAGTTGCGCTGCTGTATCAACTTGTACTACCTCTCATTGTCATTGTAATATACGTCTAGAATCGTAACGTGTGGAGGATTGGGGAGATGCGTGAAAAGCTTGTCTTGTGTCCGATTATCTATGATTAGTCGCGGAGTCTAATGACTTATTTATATACGTGAAGTGAATCCACGAGGAGGTGATGGTTGAGGAAAATGTGCGGTCTTTTCAGACGCATTCGAAGCGGTGTTATTGGGAATTGTAATTGGAACGAATGTTCTGTAGACTAGAACAGTTGCTGTGCAACAATTGCGAACTTAGACATCGGTACATTATTTGAAGTTAACTACGTGAATGTCTGTATTCCCACTGTGTAACGACCCTTATGTCTTCAAGAAGAAAGTTAATAAGCACCTTCCGGGTAGGCTTGTTAGATCCATGTAGATAATCCGTACCTGTGGTAATAGTGGTGATATCAAAGTCAAGAGCTGAACCGATAAAAAAAAATCTTGAATAAGTTTTTTTGTAAATTTGTTTGGTGACAACCGCTAACAACTGAACATGTTTCGTTTTGAGTATTATTATCTATACCCGCTTATAAGCATATGTGAGAACTCTACCAAACTACCAGTATCAATATATGCGAGTCAACATGAAATGCACTTCCGTTCTCTCCCAACATCTTTGCAAATCCAATCGATCTTAATTCCATCGCCATCGAAGTTGCCTCTATGCACAATAGTGCCTCTGTTTTGCTGTCACTCAAACTTAGCAACAACAATGTGGATGCGCCTTAAGTCCCACAATACGTGGACATTGTGCAAAGGTAGATAGATAGGGGTGATTGCAACTGCTTTGTACAGTTTGCAAATACATTGTATCATTTTACAATATCATCGAAAGCCTAATGCAATCTGGGGAACCAGCGTACAAAAAAACCTGAAAATAAACTAAGTAGATACAACCTAATTCATCTTTGCCTAATACTCATATAACAATGATCAATATGTTTAATTTACTTCAACTATTTAGGTAAATAAAGATGTTTCATTATTATTCATTCATATAGTCTTTAAACCATGCTGCACTATCATTGTCATGATAGTGATCCGAAATCCTTTAACATAAAAAAATAATCAATATAATAATACATATAGATATAATAATATATGAAACCAGAATTGGGTTTCCTTTCCGGTGAAAAATGCAATTAAACTATGCTGTAAGTAGTTGCATTGGGTGCAAACTCAATGAAGTTTCAAAGTTAATGTTGTACCGTTTAAAATTAGAACAAAAGAACTTCGTACATGTAACCCAACGGCTATTCTGCTTTTCGCGTATTACCTTTTTTCTAGGCATGGCAATTTCAAAAGTAGACTATCAGAATGCGATCCGAACTATTTATCTTTACCTAATACTTCGACGATATTTCCTTTGTGTTCAAATGTTATCTACTAGATTTATATGCGCTCAGTACTGCACATGGAAAGAGGATTAGTAAGTGCGATGACGTCATGAATACAAAATTAAAACCTTTGGGACGCAACGCGATCTGACAGCTTCGATTGTACGGAACACTTGTGGGTGAGCACCGTGCTGTTGATTAGAGAAAACAGACATAGAACGTATGAAAGATCATATGAGCATTGTGCACGGATAATGCTAATTTGAAATTCTTAAAGTAGGTGTAAGTTTAAACTGTGTTTAAACTTACACCTACTTTCACCTACTCGGTGTCAGATCCAGTATCAGTGTCCTTGGCTAGATCCCCAGGGGAGTACAATATTTTGCATGGTAGGTGTAGTGTAATGAAACAACCGAGCCTGTTAAACAACTGGTTTATTCGAAGTATCTGCGGGTACGCCTATACACTAAATCGCCTACCCACAACATCTTCCCCTATATAAAAAAGTTAGGATGACAAACTGTATCAACAGCTAATATAAAATAACAACTTTTACCTACTGATTACATATAAGTAGGTACTAAATTAAATGCTTTTTTATTATACATGCAAAACATTAACTAGGTACTCGTTTTGTTTAATATATTTTTTGGTCGGAGACATGGAGGCAAATAATCAAAGCTTTCCCCCAATTCTCTACTTGGCACATACTCTTCTCCTTCCTCTGACCTGTATTCATCAACATCATCATCATCATCCGATACAACAATAGTACTCAAAGTTTGTTTTTTACTTTCTGTCTGTCTACTATCTTGCACCCTCTTAATTAAATGTCGTCGATTGCGTCGATAAATAACACATCATGTTCTTTACAATATAGGATTGAGTCCATATAGGATCACCAGTCCGAAAGGGCGTGGGTTCGAATCCCACCGCTGTCACCATGTAGTGTAACGAAACGACCGAGCCTGGTAAACAACTGGTTTATTCGAAGTATCTGCAGGTACACCTTACACAAAATCGCCTACCCACAACAGTAGGTGGTAGGACTTTGTTTAAGTCCGTCTGGCTAGCTATACCACCATCATCTTTAACCGCCTCTGTGGTCTAATGGTTCAAGCCACCGATTTCAGATCCAGAGGTCCCGGGTTTGATCCCCGTGGGGAGTACAATATATTGTTCTTGGTTTGGTTGGTGGTAGGACTTTGTTTAAGCCCGCCTGGCTAGCTACCACCATCTTACCTAATTCTGTCGCCATAATAACAATTCTAAAATTGTTGTGTTCCGGCATTCAGAGGTAAGATAGCCAGTTCCTCAGTTTGTTGAGGATTCCGGGTGAAGTGCGCCTCCACCTTCGGCCTTATCATAACTTGAAACCTGGTGAGATGTAGGCCAAGCACTTCCCCGTCATATCATAAAAAATCTAGGTATAACCTAACCCATTTTGATAGTTGGAACTCTTATTCAATAAAAAGTACAATTAAACTAACTTTGTGCAAAGGAATCAGTCAGATTACCTAAGGACCGTTACAAGCGGCCTATAGGTAACTCAACTGTTCCAGACCAGTACCAGACGGAAGCGTGCCCAAGACACTGGCTGCATTGCCACGCTGAATAGCGATGCTAATTCGCTGGCCTAAATAAGAGCCAGCTCTTGGGTCAGGTGTCGCCTCAATGAAAAGCCCCGCAAGATTTTGAAAACCCGGAGGGCACCGGCTCCCCACGGACCCAAGGTCTCCACCCCAAAAGTCTCAAATAGGTAAGCTCTGTCGAGATCACTATATTTGCGCTTTTTGTGATCCTCGGCCGAATCAGCCGCGGCACCAGCCCTAACTGATAGTTGAGGCAGATGAGATGGCGCTAGGGTGTCGACGCAGGTAGCGTCCCACACCAAAGGCCTACCCATTTCCCAAGGGACAAGAGTCATACAATCGGGGCGCTTACCATCATCACGTAACAGACCATTCGGTTCAAGAACGGCTGGAACATTGACACTGGTAAAAGCTCGACGGATAATGTCATTAAGACTTGCGTGGCACGAAATCCTGCCGGAAGACCTTGTGCACGAAAGTCCGTGAAAACCATATTTATCTACGCCCCGCACCGCACCGGCACTGGTGAGTGGCGCAGCATCTTGCACCCAACCGAAGACAAGTGGCAATACGGAAAGTTACAGGATCCATAGGTGTACCGGTATTGTAAGATGGATGTGCTTGCAGCCAAAGACCTGATTCCCATTTTAAAACAGCTAAGGGACGAGCATGATCTGTGGAGGTTGAACACGTATGTAATAGATAATTCTTCTGATCGCAAGTTATGCTATGGCCGAAGGTAGAAGGGATTCACCCGGATTCTCACCGGACTGAAGAAATGGCTATCTTACTCGTACCTCTAAATACCGTAATACAACAATTAGACATTGGGATCATAGCGGGAGGTAATGCAGCAGCATAACAACCAGATGGTTTAACCCTTAGCCACCAAACGTGTTTTTGAGTTACACTACCACCTAACGGCGGTCATGGTGACCGCTCATTATTTTCTTTTTTTTAAATGAAAAAATAATTAAAATGACATGAATGAAAGACACGTCTTAAGCTTTATCATATGTTTATTTTAAAGACGTTATAAAACTATGAAAAATAACACTTATACATAATAATAATCAATGCTCATAATTAACTTCAGCATTTGAGTACAAAATCTAGGCATTACAAAAAATCTGAGATCTAGCAAATAACTATAAGTAAAACAATATAATCTACTTATTTTTTGGTACTTTTATATGTAACCTACTATATACAATTATTAATGGCACAATCAAATCACGTTTTTTATAAAATTACAATGGTTAAACAGTTACAATTTTGATCATAATGACATGATCCACCGGAATAACTTTGGTGTGGTTGCAGTCTTTATTTGGCAATTACGGCTCATATCTTTCGTTTTCCTTCGTGGTCTCTAAATCAGAAATTTGTTCTTTCTATTTGCAGCCCCGTGGCGAACGAACGCCAGGAGTATCTGAATTTAAATTTCAAAATGTTCTCACATTTGAAGCTATTTCAACAGCTTCAGCACTTGATATCCACGATACTAAGATATGTGATATATTCAAATAACTTGTATCAAGGCATTGGCAGAATTTGTTGCTAGTTGAAAGTTATTACCCGACAAATCTGTGCACATATTTATTTAGATACAGATGCTTTATATATCGCAGCAGGCATGTGCCTGGTAATTTATGGAGCTTCGTGATGGCCGCGGGCTGGAATAGCATGGCGCAATGTATTGGGAGATAGCACGCATATCTTTTGTGGAAAATATCTCGATCAAGAAAACCATTGGAGATACTAAGCTCGAAGGCTGCCTAATAAAGGTACCGGCACTCCCGCGCGCTAACAAGTTACAGCAAACTGCTGGGCACCAGACTTCTGATCATTCAGCCGTAACCGTTGACTTGACCTCTAGGCAGTCTACCTCCTATCCACCCCAAACGATCTGGTATTGAAACCCCCTATTAGTTTGAAGTTACAACCATTAGTCTAGAAAGTCGAGTTTTTAGGATTGGTTGATGATCTGTTCACGTCGTATTTTCGTAGCTCAGTTGGTAGTAGCTCTGCCTTCTGCGCTTTAGGCTGTGGGTTCGATTCCCAGGACAAACATTTGTGTGATGAATATAGATGTTTGTTCTGTGTTTGGGTTTTGTATTATACAGTACGTATGTATTAAAAAAAGTATTTAAGTATTCTATCCGTAATCTATTTCCCATATTACAAGCTATGCTTTGTTTGGGGCTAGATGGCGCTGTGTAAAATTTATGTCCTGTAATATTTATTTATTTTATTTATAATTACTAGTTTCACATTGCCTAGTGATTCTCAAGGGCTACGACAGAATACCAGCACCAATCTACTCCTTAGTGGTTAGACATTGATGCTAAGTCGAGGCCTTTTTTGGTGTACCTACACAATTCACCCATACAAAATGAATGAATGACTAATTTATCTTACTATAAGTTTAATTAAGTTGGTTCTTTCTTGGAGATTTTTATTGTGTTTTTTTTATTGTATGCCCTGATAGTAAATACCTCGATTCTGATTCTGCTGCTGATTCAACAAAATTAACATCTCACTGAAACAATGATAAAAGTATGATCGAACTTATACAGTGTAAGCGACTGGAGTGAAATCATTGTTAACATTGATTCTACCTGTATCTGGAACTAATGGAAAATTAGTTCGCTAACAGACAGGACCCAGTCTCAAGTTGTTACCTCGTAACAATGATTAATTTCGCATAAATTAACTTTTGTCGTAGTTCTGGCCCATTCAAATCATCAATAAACTTTCACCTTTATATCAATAAAACTAAAGGGTAGTTTTGTGTATAGTTATTAAGATATAAGTCCTTTTGACCGGACCGCAGTGAGGTTATAAAGGCAAAGTTAGTATTTTTCGCGTAATTTATACTGACAAGGCACGGGATTGCGTTTTGTCCGTCTATTGTTGGCGAACAAATGTATTTTGCGTGGAACAGTAATTAAAGAATACTTGCTCGTACTAACTTTTGTGCCCTCTGTGGTATTACGGGCAAAGTGGCACCATGAAATCGTTGGTGATATTAATGGTGGTAAGGAACGTAAAGCGGGTCTGGTACTAATTTACTTCGTAATATTCTATTGTTTTAGCGGTGGGTTGTGTTTGGTTCTATTCCTGGTCATCTATCCTTATTACGAGCACCTTAATGGTCAGTCTTTAGGCGAAATTAATCTTAATGCTGTCGGTAATACATACAAATATCGTTTGCTTTGGTTACAACAGAAATGTTTTAAAGAAATTCATCGACACTTTTATTATATCAGTGTCTAACGGTATCGGATCATAGGACAGTTTACTTTGCTGACGTTATATGCCAGTTTAGTACCTACTTATCCGATTCTCTAGAGGCGCTGAATAAGATAATGATCTGTATCGATAACAAGACGCAAATGTTTACTTAGTCTCACGTCTTATACAGTCGTGGAAAGCCAAATTTTAATTTGTTGTCTTGAAGTACTCACTTATTACTAATTGCTATTCAGCGTGGCAATGCAGCCAATGTCTTGAGGCCGTTTGTCACAGTCCTTTAGTTTAATTGTACATTTTATTGAATAAAAATACATATTATAACTTATTACTGTCAGCCAGCTAAATGTGGACAAGCAACAAAGAGAGGGTTCTGACCCACATTTCGAAACAAAAATCACTGAGAGACAGTCCGCTGACAGACTGATAGATGGTCAGGTAGACGGACAGCGAAGGCTCAGGGTTCTTTTGACACCCTCAGGGCAAGGAACCCTAAAAGTGTAGATGTATATACACACAACAATTCTCTGTGGATTTTACCCACAATGCCATGCAATCTGCAAGCCTCAGACAACACAATTTATAGGCGATTCTTCGCCCCGACTTATCCCAAATCACTAAATCACACAAAAGCCATCGACTCTCATCTTTGTTTTCCCAAACGATGGAACTTCTCATAACACTGCGGTTACAAAGATGAGCTTGAAAGCACTATACCAAGAAGACGCACCACATCAAACTACGAATGTAGTCCTTACTATGAAGGCTTTAGGGGTTACACTTCTATTCAGAGCTGGTCAGGGTCTGTTGGCAAATATATATCGAAGTCAGACAAATGAAGTCATACGTCTTTCGCGTCAATCTCGGGGTCGGTTAACCGAACGAGGCTCAGCGTTTGACGTTTACGAGTCGATATTTCAATATGCTTACGAGGCGATGGTGATGCGGTCGGAAAGGACTAAATTGCAGAATGGAGGCAAGGATGGTAAAACTGAAGGCTTGTGGGACTGGGATTGTCTCAGTACAAGTCAAAAATATCGAAGCTAAATAGCCGAAAAACAAGTAGGGTATACAAATTTTAAAAATCATTTAAACGGTCAGCTTAAGACGTTTTGATCAACTCTCAAATGTAATTTTTTCAGCTAATATCGCGAGGCGGAGTCTCTCAAACATTTAAAAAACATATATAAATTTTCTGATGCGTGCAGTTACAGCATGAATTTAAAGGAAAGTGTGCTGTTCATTTCGACGCCAAGGTATTTCAGATGTGAAGTTCAAGTGATAGGAAGACAAGGTGATCATTATATATATCACGATTTGGGCACTTGTGAAAGGGCTCGCCCGGGGAAGTACTACCACCATACCTACTTTAGCCGCCAAACAGTATTGCTGTGTTTCGGTTTGAAGTTGAAGGGTATGGTTGCTGGTAAAATAACGCGAGGCTTAACACCTTTATTCCTCAAGTTGACGGGCGCAATGCAGTGCCGTGTAGGCAAGGTTCTTTGTGGATGTGATCTACGCAAGAAGGCATTGTTATAGGCAAGATATACGCCTAACATCAAGTGGCCCTCATGCTTGTTCGATCTCCTAAGTGTTTAAAAAAAATTGCGTCGTCTGGAGTCTCTGACGGTGAAAGCTTGCCAGGCGGACTCAAACAAAGTAGTACCATCAACCAAACCAAGCACGTTATGGTACCTGACCTCTGGATCTGATACCTGATCTGATAACCACTATACCAGATGCGGTTAAAATGTTGACCCCCCCACTTGATGGAATAGAGAAAATGGATTGTCGCAGGGAGTTGATGGAGAAGGCCACAAATTGAGACCTGAGTCTCAATTCGTGGCGTCGATTGAGAATGTGTGTGAGTTGAAATTATAGATAATCCTAGATAATATTTGAGCGATCAGAACCCCACAGCTTTTAGCTCGTTTAAAAATAGCAATAAATTTTACGGCATGTGACCGCAGAAATAATTATTTTTTCTTCAAAAATAAAATAACTACAACTCAGACAAAGAACAATATAATAATGCTCTAACCTCTCGGCTAGTAGGTATGTCTAGTTTTCTATAGCTTATTCCTTTTGTCTTTGTGAAAGGTGTAACCGAAGAGACCTGTCGAAGCCCAGGTCCAAATGGGCACTAAATCATGGCTCTAATCCGTGACAGCCTCACAAACACGACCTTTTGTGTTTCACATAAACAGGATAAAACGAATCTCGGGATCGCTTGCACCACACACTCGTTCAAATCCATGACTGTTGTAAGATGAAAACTGTAGTTTACATAAAAAAAATATTGTTATTTTTTTATCAATGTCTTGTAAATGTACCTATATGACAAGTGATCCTAATTGGGACCTAGGTGGCTGGGATGACATGAAAAGTAAATGGTAATAAGATGCACAATTTAAGTATGTATTGCAGTATGTACGAATGCTTCTGGAGCTTATTGAAAAACTTTTCATGGTACTCACGTATCTGCCAAAATTAATCTGTTAGTGTTTTTTTATTGTACGACGGAGAAGCGCTTGGCCTTCATCTCACCTGGTTTCAATTTATGATAAGGCCGAAGCTGGACGCACACAGTTCACCCAGAATTCTCAAAAGTCTGAGGAAGTGGCTATCTAACCTCATTATGCCGGAACACAAAAAAATATAATTGTTGTTACGGCGACAGACTCGGGTAAGATTGTGGTAGGATTGATAGGTGGACTTAAACAAAGTTTACCAACGAAATGTTTTTATTCAGTAAAGATGCTAACAACGTTCAGGTTAACCAACGATTATCAGATTGGTGGAGCTAGTGCTGCGAATCGTACCGGGAAAAACGTTCAATACCGGCATAAATCCATTCAGTTATTGTTGCGCCGGAGTCGACAACGGCTTATAAACCTCGCTAAATGCAGCCTTAAACCTAATCAACTATGCCTAATTATATAAAAATGTTCTTCATATTGCTATCAAGTGTCAAACTAATTTATACTTTTGTGAATGAAGCGAGCATTTTCTTATTGTAAGACGGGGTAGCGCTAGGCCTTCATCTCACTTGGTTAAAAGTTAAGATAAGGCCAAATGTAGAGCTGCACATCACCCGGAATCCTAAACAGTCTGAGGAACTGACTGTCGACCTGAGACTCGAAATGCCAGAACACATCAATTATTGTAAGACGGGATTAGATATCGCAAAAGCTGCCTATTGATGGCTCTGACACTCCCTCGCTTCGATGTCTAACCTGGTGGACTCGTCAGCTCCTATGTCTATACCATGAGTTATATGATCATTGAGCTATAGCAAAAGCTAGCGATTCCGTTGCCCGGGGTAGACCCCTAGGAGATAGATCACATCTAGCTTACTTTAATCTCTCATTTTTTAGTACAATATCATGATAATAAAAAATAAACAGTATAAAATATCATACCTACATTACTTTGAAGCACTTTTAAAATAATAACAAATATTACATGACATTAATTTCACACAGCGCCACCTAGCCCCAAACTAAGCATAGCTTGTAATATGGGAACTAGATTACTTAAAAACTTTTTTTGATTGTAACTACATACTTATTATACAATACAACACCCAAACACAGAACAAACATCTATATTCATCACACAAATGTTTGTCCAGGGTGGGAATCGAACCCACAACTTACAGCGCAGAAGGCAGAGTTACTACCAACTGAGCTATGAGGTTTGTAATTAAGGTATGAAAATATTTTTATGCATAATATTTTTCTATGTATGTATAATTATTTTCCATTCGAATTATATTTGTTATTTACCAAGAAATTATTAGGTATTTTGTATTATGTTGTTGTTATACATATTAATGTTTTTTTATTTTATTTAGTACACTGCCTTGTTTGCTTTTATTTTCTCCACCCAAAGGTTGCCTGGAAGAGATCGCTGTTAGCGATAAGCCCTTTGTACCTTTATGTGTTGTTCTTTACTTATTCGATTTTTTCTTCTTAGTATACAATAAAAAGTTAACCTATATTTTTATCTACCCCAACAATGAGTTTACTATCGGAAGTGCATACGATAAGGATTTACCAAGTCCCTACCTGCAATATGACATAACAATTACATAAATGACAATTATATTATAAAATTAAAATGAAAATGAAAAAATAGCATTGACATAGCGTAGCAGCTAACTTGTAGAGCAGTTTAATATCGACATCTCACAGATTGGCAAGGCACAGATATTAGTATTAGTATGCTCTTAAAATCGCCATAAATTCTCAACAAATGACAAAGCCTTAAATGGTTATCAATAAGCGATACGAGATAGCGAGGTTTTGAAATAAAGTTTTCCATGAGAGTAAATTGAAAATCAACTCCTCCATCTCAGCTCGAGGATGTCGTAAAAGCCGACTAAGAGAATCTCACAGAAGAATCACAACAGTTTGATACAAACTTCTAACAAATGGCCAAAAAATGGCTATAGTTTTGGAGGACCAGTTTACAATTTCTCAAATCACAATAAGAACACTTTAAATACGACCTAGAGTCGGAACAAGGTGCAATCTCCACAAATCCGATTTAATAAGTACCTATATAAACTAAAAATAATAAAATTATACAGGTACTATATAAATAGTACAAATTTTTTTTTTTACCACTTGGAGACGTAAAAAGCAAGTAGCCCACCTGATGTTAAATGCATTCTTGCCAATAACAAGACCTTACTGCGTAGATCACATTCACAAAAAACATGGCCTCAGTTCCTCAGACTGTTGAGGATTCCGGGTGAAGTGCACTTCCATCTTCGGCCTTATAAATACAAAGAACGTACACTTTTACTGTGTTAACAACAATCGAAATACAATCTCTGTAAATATTTCAATTGTCTACCTATAATAACGCTTCATGAGATATACAGCCTGCTTGTAAACAGACTAACGGAAGGACTGAGGAAGCTTAGTGATAGGCTTGGCAACCTTACGATATGGAACCCTAGCTAAAAACATGACTTTACGGGAAAAATATTTATTTACCTACTGTGTGTAACTATACAGGCTTTTTTTTATTATACGACGGGGAAGCGCTTGGCCTTCATCTCACCTGGTAACAAGTTGAGATAAAGTCCTCAACAAACTGAGGAACTATGGATATCTTACCTCTAAATGCCGGGACACAACAACTTTAGAATTGTTATTATGGCGACAGAATTAAGTAAGATGGTGGTAGCTAGCCAGGTGGACTAAATAAAGTCCTGCCACCAACCAAACCAAGCACAATATATCCATGGTACTCCCCATGGGGATCGAACCCGGGACCTCTGGATCTGAAATCGGTGGGTTGAACCACTAGACCAATTAGTAAATACTGAGTCTTATAAAATAACTCTGAAAAAATCTTTGCCAGGTATTTGTTTGTAAAACTTAAAGCTCTCACAGACTAGCCTACAGATAATAGTCTCACACAGTCCTATAACTTTTATTATTTATCCCCCATTGTTCTTCAAAATAAGGCCTCTCAAATAAACAAAGTATGATCATAAACAGCGCAGGTTACGAGGCGAGGCGATTGTTTAGCTTCGCTTTTGAGAGTAATTTTTATGTGTTTTGCGATTTGAAGCTTTGCAGTTAAATAAGGGTTTATATGTTTTTGTCTGGGTTTGATGCTCTGACTGGCATTATGCAATACCTAATATGTAACCTGGTAGAAATCGCTTTTAGCTATAAGACCGCCCATTGTACTTGGATATTATTGTCACTAAATGTTTGTGTCGTTCTATAGACATTCTGAGTACAATAAAGTGTTCATTCATTCATTCATACTACGGTTTTTCATCAGTTTATTTATTTCAAAAGGGTTTAGTGTGGGAAATTATAGGGAATAGATAAATTTCAATATATTTCATTGCGGGCAACGAAATCGTAACAACTTTTACTGGCTGTAGCGGCTGCATGATCACAATTCTGGTAGACCACCTGGTTAGTGACCACTCTGCTGTTGAAGTCCGGCACCCAACAGTTTGGCAAGTTAAGTGGAAATTACTTTTAGGGAAAGCTCTCCATAGTTGACCTTATCCTTGCTCTGGCCTTGAGCTTGAAAAAAAAAACGCCCTCCCGGTTTTTTTTTTATTATACTGCGGGGAGGTGCTTGGCCTTCATCTCACCTGATTTTTTTAAGTTATGTTAAAGCCGAAGATGGAAGCGCACTTTACCCAGAATCCTCAATAAACTGAGGAACTGACTATCTTACCTCTGAATGCCGGAACAAAACAATTTAAGAATTGTTGTCAACAATTCTTAAATTGTTGTTATGGCGACAAAATTAGGTAAGGTTTATGGCTAGTCAGGTGGACTTAGTAATTAAGGAAAGCATAGGTAAAATACGCGTTAAATTCCCGTTTTTCGGTAAAGTTTAATCGCAAAAGTTTAAAAAAAGACTAAGTAAAGTCCTATACTACCAACCAAACCGAGGACAATATTGTACTCCCTTTGGGGATCGAACCCGGGACCTTTGGATCTGACACCAGTTGTGCCGACATCACGATACAGTACAAGGCAGAAGATGATGATAACTCAGGCAAGTCCCCAAGGCCAGACTGTTAAGGTAAAGTTTGTACAATATTTCGTAAACTATTTGTGACTTTAGAAAATATTCATAGGGATTTTGTCACAAAAGTTTTCATTATTATGCTATCAACTGCCATTATTAAGCAATCAACACGTCACTGAGAGTAAACTGGGGTGCTTGAAGGTATCGTGATTTCCTATTTGGAAGTAAGCCGGGGTACAATGGCACAGCCGTTGAAATCATCCATAACGAATCAACAAGGTAAGGTATGAGTTCCACTAAACGATGTACTATCCAACATCTCATCACTTCAACGATGAACGTTTAAGATTCCTCGAAATTTCTCGCTGAGTTTTCATAGGGTTCCGTACACCAAGGGAGCGTCCGTCTATTAGCAGGCTGTATCTCAGTAAACGGTTCATCCGTTTCAGTTGTTTTCATAGAAAGTGAATAAATAAAAACAAAAAAAAAATATGAAAACGTGACCTAAGCCAGTTTATTGAATACAAGGTAGTCAAAAGGGGTAGTACGGAGGTGAACAAAGATACTTTCGATATTGCAACAAAGTATATGGTAGAATCTAGGTCCTAAGCTCAAGATCCCTAGCTCTAAGCTGACGCTAGAACTCAACATATTTTGTGGTTTTAGACCATCCTACTATCCTGTGATAATACATTTTAAATCATCTCTAAACAAGCATTTTTCGCTTCGGTCAATCGGTTACGTGTATAGCTTAGCTTGCTATTGCAATATATTATATATAAAGGGTACAGCACTTACATCTTTCTTGGTGACAAGTGAGTATCATACACCTTACTTACTACATGTGGTAATGCTACCAAGTACACGTTTCGAAAATAAGCCGTTTCCTGTCAGAAATACAGAATCAACACACAAATAGACATGTCCCAGTTTCCCATTGTGTTTGGAAATCCAACACAGCCCTGTCATTGAATGTAAACTGTGTACGTATTTTTATGAATACTGAATGCTATTTTGAGATTCTATTAAAATCGGTTCAATCGTTATTGAGAGTACAATTTGACTTTATAATACCAAACACAATTATTAACAAAAACGGGTGTTCATCGCGTACCTACTTTTTTATATTCTCGATAGTTTCGACCAAGTCCAAAGATCCATTTTTGATAATTATTATAATTGCAATAATTTAAAAATACAATTCAAATAAAATTATTTTATAATTTCTTGATTCAATTTGAAAACCAATTTGAGTGGTTGATATATTTTGTATCGATGTAAATGACTAAAATCGCCCGGGATTGCTTGATTTCTTATCATCCCGTAGGTATTAGAAAAATCTTAATGCACACCATCACAGCATATTTTTTTTCTTATCGAACGACGGGGATATGCTTGGATTTTCATCTCATCTGATTTTCAAGTTATAATAAAGCTGAAGGTAGGGTAAGGTTCTAAGGAAGCGCACTTCACCCGGAATCCTCAAGAATCTGAGGAACTGGCTCTAAATGCCGGAACACAACAATTTAAGAATTGTTGCTATGGCGACAAAATTAGGTAAGATAGTGGTAGCTAGCCAGGCGGACTTAAACAAAGTCCTACCTCCAACCAAACTAAGCACAATATTGTACTCCCCCTGGAGATCGAACCTGGGACCTCTGGATCTGGACACCGGTGGGCGAACCACTGTAACATGGAGGCGGTTAAAAATATAAAAATAATAAATATCATAATAAGCAATAAATATAATAATATGGATAATAATAAGAAAAAACCTCTAGTTTGTACGTAGATTGTCAATTAGTCAGTCAGTTAGTTAATGGCGAGTTTATATGTTTTGATAGGGCTTTTTTTGAAAAATTGTGAAATTTAGTCTGTATGCAAAAATACCTAATTTTTATACAAGGACTGAATAATGATAGAGCAAAAAAGGGTTCCCACAGAATTACGGGAACGAAATTAATTCCGTGCATTTCTCTAGTTAATTTCATAAACTGGACAGTCAAAGCTTTATTAGCTTCGATTGCCCACAAAACCACAACATAATACAAACAAGAGTGACAAAGTACACTAAATACAAGATGCACAAACACAGAAACGAGACTTGGAAGTAGGTATCACCGTGTGGGTGTAAAGTGGTAGCAGCACACAACACAGGGTTTGTTTAAGTAATGGACTATGCCAGGAGCATTGCTTTGCAGACTAGGGGATGAATGGAGCTGCTCTCCACGAGTAAAGCCAGACACTACAGCCTGAGACATCGTCACGAGGTGGCGTGTTAGTCGATTATTACAGAATTTACTTCGGTGAGTGATGTGCACAGGACATGATATACTCATTGAGTAATTATTTTTTGGTGTGGCGGATCGATCTCTCTGATTCAGTCCATGGACGTAAAATCTGACTAAGGGATCATACCAAAAGAAGAGGAAGCAGCTTCTTTTTGTGTTTTATCTACACATTTACTGCGATCACCAATCCGCCGACCAAGCATGGTGATTATGGCATAAACCACCAGCTTTGGAGGAGGCTCTGTCCAGCAGTGGACTCTGATCGGCTGTTAATGTGATGATGATGTGGCAGACAGTACAGCCTTAAAAAAAAAACTTGGAATCAGATTCCAGTGTCTGTGCTTCCATTGATATCTTCAAAAAGAGATTATAAGCTCTTTATGGGTACTCGCTTCATTGTGGATCATGTCCTTGTATGAGCCAGTTTCCAGGTCAAGAGCTGAACAATACTAAAAATATGTAATATTCCCAAAATCGCGTCATCGTTGCAACCTAAAAGTTCATCTTTATAATCATTTCAGTCCACATACGTTCACAACTGAACATGTCCTCCAATCAACGCCATAAATAAAAGTAAGCTTGAGCCGCCTTAGAAAGAAAAAAAAAATTGTAGGTACTCCTCTCATTCCCCTGTTCCCCTATCGCCGCGTACTACAGAAGTCCTTCTTTATTTTCGTAAACTACCCACAATGTCCTTCTAAGAACCGTCGCAGGTTCTAAGTAGGGTTATGATCGCTGTTTGGTCGAATTAACACTTTTAACTATAGGCGTGTTTCCTGCCAGCTTTTGTTCAGGGACAAAGTGGACTAATGCTCAGGTTTGCTTACTTTATTTGGCGGTTTGAAAGCGTAGTGAAATAATACGGCTTCTAGATATCATTGGGCTGATTGTATAATATCTTGCTAACTATTTTGAGTGGCAATTGCAATGATCTAATCTAAGTAAATTATTAATGGTAAATTCACAAGACAGAAAAAAAATCGAAAGGATTACTACTTTTAAACTATGTTAAAGTAATTACGGTACCTACTTACTTTTTAAATTCTGCGTAGAACGTAGACCGTAGACTTAATAACTGTTTTTCTGTCCAGTACAACTTTTGGCCATCGTTGTTGTACCGAGAAACAGATAGAAAACCACAAAAACCCAATTCCACTTCCAAATATCTGACACACAAACGTGAAATTCTAACAGGGGAATAACAAGCGCTAAACCAGTAACCGATCTAATTCCTCTCTTTATCCACCAATTATCACTTCAGAAACTATAGAGCTCTGCTCAGACCATAGACAATGTAACAGTACTGTTTTACAGAAGGTCCACTAGTTTTGGAGGATAGATTATGCACGTATTTTTATAACGATAACTCTTTACATCGAGGCTTGACATGACATGGATGATCTACGATAGAGCCTTCTCGGAAAAGTCTATTAACCAAATTAAATTCAAAGAGTTGTAACCCACTGAAAATTCAAACACTAGCTGATCCATATTCAAGACAATTGGAACATTTCAAGCACTTATTTATTCAAGTATTTTACATTTTTTTATTGTAATATATTTCCATAATTATTATTATATGCTTGCCTATACCTATACCTACTCACACATAGTAAACACCTGAATGTAATGTGTTATAGAAGAAACAAAGTGCATAGTGCACTAACTCCCATACTAAGAAGACCTGTGTAGCGGATAGAGACTAGCTGTCTCTTTCGTATCGAATCTATTTTGTTGAATACAAATTAGTGTGCACGCATGGCGAGAGTGCAATTATGTACCTGAAAACCAGCGGTATCCTGCATCTTGTGATTCCTGGGGCAGCATTAAGCTGAGGTAGGAACTATTTGGTAGACTTGGCACAGAGCATGTGTTGCTTTATGATTCTGTCTTCTATTTTGTATACTAATATGTTCTTTGTTCTTTGACAAATAAGTGTATTTCTTTCATCTTTCTTTCTATGTTTTGATTATATAAGTTGTTTGTATTGGTAACAAATAAATAAATCCTGTCTTCGCAGAAATAAAACAGCGTAGTTAGTACTTGTGTGTTCTTGTCTGCTCAAAACAAAAAGCAATTTCTAACGTGAAATCTAAATTATTGTATTACCTGCGAAAAAAAAAACCCGAGTATCACCAAGGAGTAGGCTTAACCCAATCACTCTTTCTTCTATAAATGCAAACTCTTTTTGTTTGTTCTACGGGGAAGGGTATCGTATAGGTTTAGCCTTCATCTCACCTGGTTTTCAGTAATGATAACGCCAAAGGTGGAAGCGCACTTTACCCAGAGTCTTCCACAGTCTGTTAGGTTAGGTTAGCCTTATAATAGCTTACCTTATTAATACAAATGATAGTTTGGGAGTGGCAAAGACCCACAAGCGGAGTGTAGAGCGTTGTTTAATAATGTAAGTAATGCCTAACGACCGGTGCTAAAACGAAAGTAAACACGATATGGATCGTTCTGTGTAATGTGGAAGCTTTTGGGCCATTGTTCTACGAAGTGGTAGTTGTTTGGTGTGACTTCATCACTTGTATCTTGATATTGACTAGTTTTTAGTTTTTTTTATGTCTGTTATTTAATGCCACAAAGAGTCCTTAAATCAATAAGTTTTTATTTCGTTAAAAATTATAATCATATTGCCCTGAAACTTGCACATGCAAGAATGAGGGCTACGATAGAGCTTCTCTATCTAAAGGTATTTAGTAACTCTCTTGTTGATGATATTCGGATTCAGTTTTCAGCGTCTGTATTTTCGACAATGGAATCGAGATCTTGGAAGCTGATTTTTTGCTGAAAACTAGATATTTGTTCATATTGGATCTCCATACCTATACAATCATAGTGTAACTGAACACTGGCGGTATGACCTGCAATGCTCCATCGCTGAACTCATACTAGCCTGGGCAAGTGCCTGTGCAAGTTTTGAGGTCCAAGAGCTTACCCATTGTATGAAATAAGAATACATTATTACAGACAGATTCTGTGTATAATTCCCACGTCTGTTTTTGGATACCGAATTGACAGATGTCAAAACGACATCAAACGTCAACATGTCATCACAAGAATGTGAGCTTGTCCAGCAATTATATTAGTTCTGTTGAGAAATGGTTTTACAATTCGTGGCCTTTGAGTTCTGCCGATAATTGTTTACAAATAATTATTCACAATTTTTAGGCTCGCAGGCGAAAGTTTCTTTTGAAACTGTTAAATTCTGTCTGTAGTGTTTACTACGAATCAACGATAATTTTATCCTGTTCTAATTTCCAAAGCGTACTCGTAGGTACCAATAAAACATGTCCATTCTCCAGTCTACAAGAAAACGTTGCATAGCCAACCGATCAGTATTATTAATTGGGGAATTTACTGACGGTATTTTGTTATTGTGTTGGCAACAATGTTCAAATAAAGCACCGTGTAAACCGCCTTTGTAGCGTTTCAATGAACCGTCTCTTTTGTAGCTTTAGCTTAATCTGGCTCATTAATTGTGCTCGTGATCATGTCCATCAGATTTGGACGGTCAGGCTTAGACAACCTTTACTAGGGTTACTAACTCTTTAAGGTTGATTTTTCTTTTATGCTCATTCTAACAGGCTTCGCAGCCCAGTTGGTTGCAGCTTTAGCTAATTCGCGATAGAATAAAATCAAAATCAATTATTGAAGGGAAGGTTAAGGATAATTTCAGACGTCAAATATACCGCCGGTTTGGAACGGGCCAGTCAGATTTTTCTGATCCTTCACTGACCTTAATGTAATAATTACAGAGTTTAAAATAACTTGAACTCGAAATGAGTACCTATCTTAAACATATGTATTGCTATCTTACTAGGTATAAGTACCTACATCTGGGGTATGTTTGTTTATTATATCAAAAATATATTATGTTAGTAGCCTCACACCTTGCACTCAATGACTACACTAAATGAAAGCAAAGATGATGGTGACTTTTTGTTATTTATCGGTGATAGCCAAGCGTTTGACCACCTGCTTACTTGGCAACCACAATTTTTAAATACAACAACAAGTTAAGATGTGGCCTAATATAGAGCACGCTTGTCTAAAAGGAACCTATTTACTCTGGACTTGAAGTCTCCAAGATTGTACTCGTGCGGAAAAACAGACTAGAGAAAGGAGTTCCATTCCTAACAGTATAGATGATAACGGTAGGCAAAACGGTGTGCTCGGAACATTTACAAGGTACGGGTTGTAGCCTGCCGTAGGTACGTCTGCTAGCACAGTGATGTTGAAGGGATGGAGGGTTTAAGTCAAAGAGCTTTTGAGAGAGCCTTTGAGAAACTCACACGATACCATTGTTTTTTTTTACCAAATAGGAATTTATGGAACTCAGACCTGCCGATCCACCATCTAGGTTCTGGGCTCTTTAATGTTCTTGAATTCACAGATCTTATGAAACATTCAAAGACCTTACTTACCCTTATATGTGAATGGGTGCAGTAAAAATCCTTCCAACTCTCGGTCAATATCAGTCATACTGGTACTGAGTAAGATTTTCGAGAGGTTACAAGATAATTTGGATCTATATTGTAATCACTTACATATGAAATAAATGGAACTGAAAATCAAGAAGGGCATCGCTTAAATAGCATAATCACCATTTAGCTGTTAGCTGCCTGTTGTAGTATGTCGGTTCGTGTTTTGAATAATAGATTATTATCATATATGTATATTATTATGTATATATACGGATATTGAATCCGTGATGGTGCACATACGTTCACTCCTCAGCAAAAGCGCCCCTATAGAAGTATTCACTTCCAAAACGTATGTCTAAGTATGTATTTACAAAAAGTATTTTAGTATTCTATCCGTTTTCTAGTTCCCAAATTACAAGCTATGCTTAGTTTGGGATTTAATGGCTGTGTAAAATTAATGTCCTGTAAAGTTTATGTATTTATAATAATGGCTCAAAATGGCTAATAGACTACAATTGATAAGGCGACAAACAGGCAATATGACCCACTTGATTGTAGACCCTAAACATATATAAAATATATTAAAACATATGTAAATTTGACCGTTAATATAATATTGCCCTGATATTTTATTTTTCTTTCTACTTTTGTGACGTAATTTTCAAAGTTTCGATAACATCGCATACGTAAGCCAATCTAGCACAACTCCAATAAGCTGGTGTTTGATCAGTTGGGGGCCTAATTAAATAGCCATATGAAAATATTGTTCTCAAACACTATAAAACATGAAACTGCTGCACAAATAGTGTCCTAGCTGACTGAGAATAGTTTTCCGATCCAGTTTTAATCCTTTTTGTTCGATTTGCTACGTCGACGAGCGTCACCGGCCGTCAATAATAATAAAACCTGACATATGCCCGTCAAGAGTTGTCCCAAATCGCATCGGCCCGCTGACCCGGACTAACGATTCCGACCAAAATCCCCAGTTAGCTTTGGTCCGTCAAAACGAACCGGACACAATAGACTCAAATGTTTTCTTAGACGTCACATTACAATACAGTCTAAAATAAACTATCATATAATATCAATAATACACACGGACACATGTATTTTAAATACATATTATTTGGAACCAGTTAATAATTCAAAAGGGTGATGGGCTTTGTCGGTTGATTGGGATTCCCTAACTTCCCATGCTCCTGTGATACAATAGCTTCTTAGGGTGGGTGAAACAGTGATGGTGAATCGTTGTGACTAGTCTTCATAGTTATGACGCGAGCTTGACTTGTATTTGAATTTAAATACATTCGGATTGATAGGTGACAGGAACTGTGATTTTGACATAATTTGAACTTTTATATCGAAAACATGACAATAGCTTGACCAACTTGTTTGACCAACGATGAGAACGCGTGACCCGAGGTTGCTAAGCTAGTTGGCAGCTAAATGTTGATAACGCAATGCCCATTAGGTATCCATTTTTTAGATAGAAAATAGAAAACTAAAGTGGTACTTTATTTCGAAATCATGTTTTTTAAGTAATTTAAATTCTGTATATACTAAATTAAGAACAGTATAAGGATCAGAAGAAAACTTGTGTTCTGTTCGTGTTCATTTGCATACAAATAGACGGTAGTTGTCTTTTCAAAATTATGCTAGAAAATCTTGCCAAATAAACGATTTTTGATTTCAACCACACGGAAAACATAAACATTTACGGAGTATCATCATCCCGCAATCAATCCACGGCACTATATACATTCTTCCTACATTCTCCTCTATCAGACACACGACATCGCATCATACACTCCTTTCCTGCCCATATTATCTCTCACACAATTTATCCATCTTTTCTTCGGCAAACATTCCACACTCAATTTTAATTCGAGAAACGGGTATTTATCTCGTATTTTACCTCTATATTTATTAGGGATAAATATAGAGGTAAAATACGCGATAAATACCCGTTTCTCGAATTAAAATTATGTGTTCTAATCGCGAAAGTTTAAAAAAGACTATTCCACACTCTTCTTTACATGACTCTCATTAATATCACGAAAAATTATATGTACTTTCCCCGTACCTGAACACGCCATAAAGCTGATCCCAGGTCCCAATAAGTCCTGCCATTGTGTCCAACGCATTAAACGGCCCTTCAATCAACTTTTACGACTCTCGATCGCATAAAAATATTTAACTATTTGTTTGCACATAATATTAACAACAAGCATTATAAACATTGTCCTTTTATTTGAAATCTCGCTCTTATTCCCAAGGAATAAGGTACAAAAAAAGTAAGTGAATGATAAACTCGTGGTCCTAAAGACCCTTGTTGCTGTGCGGGTTAATTAATGCCAATATTGGTATTGTATGAATCGCATAGTTGTAAAAGTGAATTCAAATAAACATTGTCGAGAAACCCTCAAAGTTGGTACTAGCTGTACCTTCTGCACTGTTAGTTGGTTCAATTCCCACCTGTAACCAATATTTATGAATTCAGATTTTTGTTTTGTGTTTGGTTGTTATATTGTATCATAAATATTTATTTACAAAAAAATATATACCTACTTTCTGTTATCTAGTTCTTGTATAAAAAGCTTTGCTTAGAGCTAGTTTCTGACCTAGATGGTGCAGTGACAAATGAATGACCTGCAATCAACATTTATTTACACATTAATTATTTTTTTATAATTTAAAAAAAGGCAATGAAGTTGCAACTAATCCCATAATTATTTTCTTCCATCTACGAAATTAAATACTTTCATACAAAATGTGAATTTAGCGCTTTTTGTTCACAAGCTTCATTGGCTTAGTGGTCCATCAATTAGGCTTTCTAATAAAGATGACAAACTTTTGTATCAGACAACATAAGCCTGCCAGCTGTCGAATAAGTTCTCATAAAATATGATTTCTCGTTATTTCTGTAATTTCAGTACCCTCCAGTACCTTATCTAGGTATATATATATACTTTTGATATTCTTATATTTGTCGCTAAGCTAAGACTACCTGGCTATGAATGCACAGTCAATGAGGTCTTAGATATTATTTCTCTATAATTGTCTTTACAGCTTCCATATAAAAAACAATTTAGGGATATTCATAGGTTGGCTAGAGATCTGGTGAAGGTCTATTCGTTAAGGTTCCGTACCATAAAAGTTTAAAATACCTTATTGACCATCTGTTTGCCTCTGTATATTTTGAACTGGTAGCCACTAGACATTTATAAACAATTATAGGATAATTTTGGCGATACCATCCCTTGGTTAATTTTCGTAACTGCGATTTCATAAATAGCTACTAAAATGGAATTTTACTCTTCCTTTCGTAACCAAATAAAATAACCTCAAATGTCAAGAAAATATCTTGAAAGTGGAAAATTATCTCTTATTCAATAACTGGTAACGAAAGGAAAAGTAAAATTCAATTTTCGTAGCTGGTTACGAAATCTTAGTTACGAAGCCCTTTTGGTCACTGAAATTTTGACACGAAAGAAATCAGCTGGAAATGACCCTGGCTTACTGATTATATAAGACAATGGAATCAGAGCAAGGCACTTTGGAACTGTAAAGTTGGGGTTCATTCTTAATGTTGATGAGAACACAGGGTCCCATTGTGTATCTGTCAATCAAAGATCGATTGAAAATAAGAGGCGGGGGATTGTTTGGATTACGCGCTTTCAATTCCGTGTAACTTTACATTCATTTGTTTATTTTCGGAATCTTGTCTATTCACGATAATAAATATCTAAATACATAGAATCGTCATAAAGCTGACTGACTGACAAACAACACACAGCCCAAACCAGTGATCGAATACAGATCACTGTATTCGTCTGTCGTATCAAGATACAGAGACTTGAATTATTTAGGGTCACTCCTATAGGTCCACAAAGAAAGGATTTTGGGAAATTCCTACAGTATGACGGGAACGCAGTTCCGGGCGTTTGAGTTATACCAAAAAAATCACCTCTGATCACTACTCGGAGCGTGCATCTTTTGAGGATCACCTACTACGGTGTCTGAGGTTCGTCCAAACAAAAGTCGCATGTCCACGGTTTGAATTGTTTATTGATGATATAGTATTTTGCTATGTATTTAAATACCATAAATAAATTTATTATTGTTTATTTTCTTATAGCTATCCTTCCCATCCAAAGTTTGTCTGGAAGAGATTGCTTTAAGCGATAAAACCGCCCATTTAACCTAGTGTGAGTGTTTCTTTTAATTGTTCACCAAGAAACAAAAATAATCAAACAAGTAATTATATACTTGCTTGATTATTATTTTTCTTGGTGAACAATTAAGAGTCTAGAGCTATCTACCCAACACCTTTACTGCAAGCATCAATCTGTCTGCCATGCGTGGTGATATGGCAAAACCTTCAAATTTTTGACGAGACTCTGTCCAGCAGCGGACTCCAATGGGCTGTCGATGTGATGTTATGTGATCTATAATATATATTTTTTACTTTAGTTTTAAAATTGTCAATGTCCTTGTGTGTTGTTTCAAATGTCCTTTATGTTTTAGCGTACAAGAAATAATTTTCATTCATTCATACATTCATTCGTAAATACTTCAGTAGAAACACTTTGGAGGCCTACAATAGTGTCTTCGTGTCACAAAAACCTGTCATTACGTAAGATCTTGTAGTTACTTCGGTACAAAAATCGAGTTAGCATAGTGTTGCTAAATGACATTGTCACTTGTGTGCTTTGGAAGCAAACAACCCCATTATAAGCGGTGCCGCAAATTGGAGGATAATGGCAGAGGCTTCTGCGGACACGACTGTGGCATGTGGTGTAAAATGCCAAACTAGCTGAACTCTAGCGAAGGAATAGCATTTGTTTTCTGGCCATCATTTTCACACAGCGCCATCTGGCTCTAAACTAAGCAAAGCTTGTAATATGGTACCTATATTACTTTTTAATATGCCTGTCAATGAGTCAGTCACTCAGTCCCGCTATTTTTTCATAATGTAATGATGTAATTTTCCTGTCATTTTCATGACATTGTATTTACATTACACTAACAACGGAGCATTTAGTTATAGTAAAAAATTCCGATAATAGTATTAATAAAAGCATTATATAACGATAATTTTATAAGTGTTATTTTTAACATACATTGTATTGTGCAAAACATGCTGTAGTGGGGGCCACGTCCAAAATAAATAATAGCTAACACAGATAGGTTATGTTTTACAGTAGTTGTAAGCCTGATAATCTAAGACACCCTTACCTTGATGTTCTAAGAGGCCAGTGATGAATCAATTTGAAGATAAAGAATATTTATTTTCATAAACATGTGTAAGATTAGATGGTAATATAATTAACACATTCAGAGCGTTAGTGCTAGAAGAATACTTAATTCCAGCGTGATACGAGTCATATGCTACCCGTGTCAATAATACCAGCTATGCGTTACTACCTTTATTTTCTTGTATCCTGACTTTGAAGGTCCGTAAAGACATGGAAACTCTTTTCTTGCACAAAATATTTAAGCTAATCAATAGGTTAAATCCATGTTTATACGTACGAAACGTTAATAGTACTAGGGATGGGATATACTCGTAAAATAAATAAATAAGTAACAAGATTACAAATTATATGGATCAAAATAATAATAACAAAGAATAGGATTAATAGGCATATGAAATCGATGAGATCAATGAATTATGATATTATGAAATGAATGCATAATGATCGACTTAGATTAGTATAGAAATAATATTACCTTGTTGAAATTACTTATTTTACTGGTCATGCACTTTATTTTAGCACTCTCAGTACATTTTTATGGTTTTTATTAAGGTTTTTGACATTCCTAATTAAACATACGCATTTTTTTAACCTTAATATATCAATTATATATGTTAATATCATGGCTGTTAAACTTTTTCTCAAAAATTTAATGTTTTTAATTATTCTGCATATATTGATGATTGTAGTTTGCAAAGGCAAAAGATGTTTTTATACTTTATAGCACACACACAAACATACATAGCTTATATTGCTTGTATTATTATATATATGTATAGGTATATAATAACACAGGCTACATTAAAATTAAAAAGTATGGCAAAGGTGAGCTTAACCCTAATAAGAGTTCTCTTCCAGCAAACCTAGGTAGAGAGAGAAACAAGATTTTAAATATATAGGAAAAGTGATGTGGTGTATCTGTTTTTATTAATTATTACGCTGTCTAAATACATGTTTATTTCTGTTGAACTATTTACGTATTGGGTTTTTACTTGTTATACTTGAACCACTACACTGAGTAATATTGTTTCTGGGTTCTTTATCTGCTGTCATCATTGCATGACACATATTTAGCTTATTACGTGAATATTTCATTTTGCGTGTTGACAAAAAGTAGCGCGACGGGAATACGTGCAACCTGCGCACAACACAACGGCAAACTGAGCGTTCGTTCGGTGCGGTTCGGGGTTAGGGATACGATCAAATAGTTCCCGTACCGCAACAGACGAAGATAATTTCATTTCTGAACGTTACGCAAAAATCCTTCCCGTACGTTTTTTTTGTTAAATTGACCACACATGAAGCAGGAATGTCGGGAAAATAGCTTCTCTTTTTCACGTGCAAGAGAACTCAGAGAATCTACCCCTGCACCGGACGCCAGACAAGGACAATTGACTGCCGCACAGTTCGAGACTTAAATACGACAAAATACTTCCCGTAACGCATTGAATGTGTTAAGGTCACAACATGTTTTACCGATTTCGGGGTGCATACTGAGAGAAATGGCATGAATACAATTGAATGTCCGAATAAATTTCAAATAGAAAAATAATTAATAATACTAAGAAATTGATCAAACAGTAGTAAAGGTATCATTTAGGAAATCGTCAATGTGGTAGTAGCATTTTTCAATATATATTTTTCTTAATTTTTAAGTTGTTAAGTTTATGGTAGGTCTTTGGTATTTTATTGTATATATATTATTGGTGCCATACATACAACACTTTTGCGTAATAATGAAGTTTTTGATCCAAATCGACAAAGTCTATCTTCACGTTACGTGGCGCAATATCGGACAATAGTGGAAACAGTTGGAGATTATTTCTAACAAATAATGCTACCTCTATTATATATAGGGACGGAATTGTTAGAATTTTGTGTTTAAAAAATATTGGTTTGTAGCTTTCTTTTTCGTTTTTGCGCTTTAAATATAATTTCTTTATCTGTATAATTTCCCTTTTCTGTATAATTTCCCTAGAAAAGAATTCCGTATCTAATAATCGATTCTACTAGGCCGTAATACGCAATTATTTTTTTTCATATTGACGGTTTGTGATAATCTAAATATGGCATACGCCGAACTGCTAATCCTTTTACTTAAATATGCAACATGGCTTTTCCAATTAAGTTTTTGGTATATTTGTAAGCCTAGGAATCGCACAGAATTAGTTTACTGAATATAAAGACTAAAATTGGCACTTTACAGCAATAAAACATATTGTGTCTCTTTGGCCATAAATTAATTACATCTTTGGTAAAAAAATGGAGGTATTCCCAAAATTTGCACGAATTTCAATAGCACCTAACCTATTCCCATTAAGAGAACTAAACACCTTTAAAGAATAGGTGCTTAGTTTGCGAATAGTTGCTAAAACGCTTCAGCTCATGCCTTAAGGCTCGCCATTGATCGAGACAAAAAATTAGTCTCATATTGACGCGTCGAGGTGATTAGCAAAGACGGCAGCTAAAAACCTGCCTCGTTAGCATATACCTATTATTTGCAAAGTCGGTAGGTAAGCCACAATAGTACATTGTAGTCGATGTTAGCAATGATGGACGAAATTTACAAAACCACTGTGTACCAGCCAAGCTGAACTAAGCTTTCACGAAACACTATTGTAGAAGGTATTTTGAATAACTATATTTAAAGAATAGTAGAATACAAGTTACGACCGACCAGAAAGAGTTAGATATTTACTACATAGCAGTGTCTTATGACTGTGGTATTCGCGGCACAATCGCCCCTCCGACTAATCTCGCGGATGTCGTAAGAGCCGACTTAGGGATCTCACCAAAAGACGGGCTGCAGTTTACTTCTGTGTATTATTACACACAATTCATGTGAACACGGACCCGAGTGCCAAGTGCAGTGAACATGGATAAATGTGTAATAAACTTGAAACTTGTATTTTTTTTTCACGTTTCATAGCATGGAGATTAGTTAGAGACGGTACAAGTTAGTCGCACAAATTGACTGCAGCGAGATTATTGCGTAGGTCACACAGTAAGAACATGACCTACACAGCACTGCATTGCGCCCCTTTGAATAGCGCAATGTAGTGAAAAGATGTTTGCAAAATACACAGAAATAAGTCGCTGCCCTTCTTCTGGTCTTCTCTGTGGAACTCTTAGTCGGCTTCTACGATATCTGCGGGCTGAGCGATTCATATACCGTGACCAGCGCGTCAGAGACATCTAGAGTTAAAATAATCATAATATTAATATAAAGTATTTTATTATCAGTAAGTACCAAAAACTCTCCAAATTAATGAAATTACGAAAACTTTTCATCTTATTTTCCAAAGTTACAAATATAATTATTCATCGATAAGTTTTATCTTTCAAGACGCCAATTATTTTGATTACAATTATACTTTAATCTAATATTATTGATAGTGATAATGTCTGGAAACTTCATTTCTATCATGAACAGTTAACAAAATAATAATATTATTTAGTTACGTCATTTGAATTTCTATCATTCTGTGGGAATTTCCAAATATCCCCATCTGATTGTACTCAATTGTGCTTTGAGAAAAAGTAGCGCGGTACAAGCAAAGATTTCATAAGTAATGATTAGACTGAAAGTAGATGCGCACTTCACGCGGATGAAGCAGACTGAAGGATTGGCTATATATTAACGGAACGCAACAATTTAGAACTGTTGGTATGGCGACAGACTTGGGTAAGATGGTGGTAGCTAGCCAGGCGGACATGAATAAAGTCCTACCCAACCAAACCAAGCACAATAATGTACTCCCCTGGGGATCAAACCCAGGACCTCTGGATCTGACACCAGACCACTAGACCAAAGAGGCGGTTAAAACTTGAAGCTATTCAGCGATAAATAACGGAAGTCACAGAACGTTCATTGTCACATTGTGTCTCCGGTTCTGAATAATTCTCAGTCGTGTCAACTTAATTTGTGAAGTACAACAATCAGGTCTTTGAATAACTATTTGAGGAATAGTGTCCACAGTTACATAACCAATTATGATACACAATCAATATTACGGAAGTTTTTATTCAAAAACATGATGTCATTATTGGCCACGCACACCGAGGGTAGGCGTATAACCTTTTAGGCTGTAGAACGTTCCAGTGAAATATACCTACAACCATACATACTTTCAAAAAACAGCCATTCTTCTGAGACAGATGGATGCAAAGAGATATATAACTTCAACCGCCTCTTTGACCTAGTTGTTTGCCCACCGGTGTCAGGTTCAGAGGTTCTATCCCCAGGGGAGTACTATATTGTGCTTGGTTTGGTTAGTAGTAGGACTTTGTTTAAATCCACCTTACTAGCTACCACGATCTTACCTAAGTCTATCGCTATAGCAACAATTCTAAATTGTTGTGTCTGTCATTAAGAGGTAAGATAGCCAGTTCCTCAGACTGTTGAGGATTCCGGGTGAAGTGCACTTCCACCTTCGGCCTTATCATAACTTGAAACCAGGTAAGATGAAGGCCAAGCGCTTCACCGTCCTACTATTGAGGGGGAAATGTTCTGCACAGACGTCCTGCACTGTGGAGTACTGTGCATCGCCCCTATCCTGAATCCAACCCAACTCCTTGAAGCTACGCAGAAGGGCCCTTGGATGCTGACAGCATTTCTTCATATTACTTGATTGAGCCGCTTGTTCCTCAGCACGTGGGTCAAGTAGTTTTGTTGTAGACCTGATTTCATTCCGGCTTCCCTTGTGGCGGTTTCCCCGTCGTACTATATAATAAAATATAAGAAGACGAATCTTGTTGCCTCCGTTCGCATTAAAACAGTATTCCCAAAGGCCGTCAGTCAGCAAACAAAGCCACCTCTCGATCCTAATCGATGTTCACACCCTAACAATCTCCAAGTATGCATTAAACGGCTCCTCCCTGGAGACTGGACGCATGACTCGCACCTTCCAAACTAGATTCTGGGGCACAGTGGAGACAGCAGTAAGATAACTTGTTTCTTCAAAAACTTGGAAATGTGGGAACGATTCTAGGGAAGGATTCCATGCATACATTGGAGGCTGCCATCGCGACCGTGATGATGAGTTGTGGAATGAGTTGAGGTTTCTCCTAGATACTACCAGTATGGGGCTTAAAGGAAGGGTGTTTTAGATGTTAATAGGGTCGACAGCGCGCGAGTGAAGCTACTTGTGTTACAAGCATCCAAAGGCTAAGGTTACTGCTTACCATCAGGTGAGCCGTATGGCGGTTTCCCATCTTTTTACAAGCTCTCAATTAATATATTTGTTTAGGTCAAATATTGACAAGAGATCCGATTGAACTGAAATTTCGCATACATCTTTAGTTCTGTTGACAATCCATACGCCATTCAAGTCATACTTTACAATTTTAAAAGTCGTCCGCAGGCAGAGGTGTATTTTTATTTGAAATCATTTACAACACCTTAACACATAAGTTTTGGTAAAGTAAAAATAATACAACAAATTTATAGTTATAATATTTCAGAAAAAAAATGTTGGCTAAAGAAGATTCACATATAAGTTGTGCCCATCATCAGTCTTTCGACAGATTACCTTGAGTAGGTTTGATCTAGCCGCACAAAACAAAATTGCAAGCAATGTTTACTTGCTGCATTTCTGTGAACTGTGGTCGGACCCTATGCAAAAAGGGTCAAGATTGATTGTCTAATAGTTTTGAATACCGTTCAGACTGTTTACAGTTTGCTGAGAGCTTTCCACTGGTCAGTAGATTGAACTCAAGTGTAGTGATTTGGCAGTTTTGGCTATCTTTAATGTGAATCGAGGCTTACAAAAGCCTTTTGTGTGAAGCAAGCGCTAGCCGTGAAAGGGTTTGGAAAGGCTAGAATATACCTTAACCGCATCTGTAGTCCTACCCACCGATTTTAGATCCAGAGTTCCCGGGTTCGATCCCTATGGGGAGTACAATATTGTGCTTAGTTTGGTTGGTGGTAGGACTTTGGTCCGCCTGGCTAGCTACCACCATCTTACCTAATTCTGTCGCTATAACAACAATTCTAAAATTGTTGTGTTTCGGCATTTAGAGGTAAGATAGCCAGTTCCTCAGTTTGTTGAGGATTCCAGGTGAAATGCGCCTCCAACTTCGGCTTTATCTCAACTTGTAATCAGGTGAGATAAAGGCCAAGCGCTTCTCCGTCGTACATAAAAAAATACCTTACTTTTTTTTAGTGTTCCGTACCTTAAGGGTGTCAAGCCAACGGAACCCTATTACTATGCCATCATGTCCATCGGTCAGAGTCCGTTATCAGAGTGTGTATTTATATGATTACTATTGCTATTATAACAGAAAATAATGAAAATAAATGAAAAAATAAATTAAAGGGACACGTGATTTTTTGCCTTGAAATGCACGTCGTATCCATCGGTGTGATTTGCCTCACTACTCAGTTGGTAGTAGCTCTGCCTTTTGCACTGTAGGTTGTGTGTTCGATTCCCACCCGGGGCAAATATTTGTGTGATGAAAATGAATGAATATCAATTTTTGTACCTATGTGTGTTGCGCTGTACGATAAATGTGTATATAGGTATGTAGTTTTATTTGCAAAAAAACTTATGTATGGTGTATTCTATCTGACTAACTTTGTTTTGTTTGGGATTAAATGCCGCTGTATGAAATTAATGTACAAAAAAACAAAAACCCCTATAAAAAGCGCTACAAAACCATATAAACCACGTGGTTCATATCGCTTACAATTCACAAAAGCTTATTATTTCTAGCACGGCCACTTGAAAAATCATTCTGAAATCCTTTCAGATATAATAATGCATTGTTCAATACATATCATTCAACGTATAATACATTATTATATTAAAGTTATACAAAGTACGTTAAGGCGCGATTGGCGTCCACTCATGCGCATATCGGAACTATCCGGTTCTCGAGTGGTCCTCAGCTTGCGGTCTTTACTCTTTGGAATAAGTTTCAAAATGGCGTGATTTTGGCAACAAAGATGTTTTTTCGTGGATTTTCGAGTGGCCATATCCGTTTTGTTGCGTATGTAAGAACGTAGCTTGCCAATCTTGTGTTGCAAAGATAATTTCTTCTCATTTCTCATTGATATCACAGCTTGAAGTGGATCACGACAAGTAACCAACCCTTTCAGCCCGTGGATGTCGTAAAAGCCGACTAAGGGATGTCACGAGAAAAATGGTTAGGTTAGTTCGATAGGTGGGTTCGAGATCGCGATTTTTATCGTTCGACGGGGAAGCGCCAAGCCTTCATCTCACCTGACATTAATTTCACACAGCGCCATCTAGCCCCAAGCTAAGCATAGCATGTAATATGGATACTAGTTTACGGATAGACCTACTTATTAAACATTATTTGTAAATACATTACATACACACAATAGAGACCAACACAAAACCAACATATATATTATTCAGCTTAGAAGGCAGAGCTACTGCCAACTGACCTATGAGGCTTGTTAACAAACCTGGATACGGCCGAAGGTGGAGGCGCACTTCACGGAATCCTCAACAGTCTCAGAAACTGGCTACCTAACCTCTAAATGTAAGTACACAACAATAAAATTTGTTGTTATTGCGATAGAATTAGGTAAGATGGTGGTAGCTAGCCAGGCGGACTTAAACATGGTCTTACCACTAACTTTATATTTTCATTCGCACCCACAACCTCCCAATCCCATAATATTAAAATACAGCACATCACATTTGAAAATCCGACTAGCTATTAAGAGCACAGATCATTACAATAAAATAAACCTACATACGCTGGTACCTACGAAAAATATACCCTTCTTCTAAAGCAGGCGGGTAAAAACTCAGAAACTGTTCATTTGCCAGCCAAACCCCATTAATGTTCGATTACGTGTTTTTCCCATATTAATGCCAAATCATTACGACCCAGTGGTCTTCGAGGCCCTTGGTGACAAGCGGCACGTGAAGCCCTGCCCTTGCCTACCCCTTGCACGTCGTTATCGTTAGTGGATGGTCGTGCCCATTGTGAAGTGATTGTTGGTAATGAGATTACTATACATGACTGTGTGTTTCAGACCTATACAACTACTAGCTTAAGATCTCAGATTTGCCCGCATGGAACCCGGTTAAAAAAAAACCTGGGATAGTAGGTACACAATGTGTGCTATATTTCAGCACAATCCGTTGTGTAGTTTTTTATTAACCTCCCGAGTAACCAAAAATAATCGACCTCAGTTCATATAAAAAAAAAAAAATTGGAAGTGGAAGGGAAGAAGAAGAAGAAGACAAGAAGAAAGAAAAAGAAGAAAACTGTTACATATAACTTTGCTTCAGTATCAGTATCTAAAAATATGTTCCATCCTACCATCAACCAAACTTGTATCATCCTGTTTACCCTGAGGTAGACTGGATGCTCTTAAGCGATATGATCGCCCATTGACCTCTAAGCTGTCGTCTTTGCCAATTAACTGATAAGTAATTATGTGTATAACAAATAATTTCCGTCGTGAATTCATTAATTCGGTCTCTAGTTGTAGACTGAGTCTAAATCTAGAACTCAGTTGCCAACAACCGATCGTAGATGGACGAGGCTTAGGCTTCCTATAAAATTGCATTTTTTTTCAATCAAAATCTCCCACAAAATTAGATGGTAGGATAAGTAAGGGATCATTTTAAACAATTACTGTCAGAGGCACCTAATTACATTGTTAGAGACGAATCCCTGTATTACAGGTCACACTTTTTTTATTTTTATTTCTTTTGTTTATTACGACGGGAAGCGCTTGGCCTTCATCTCACAAGCAGGTTACAAGTTGAGATAAAGCGCACTTCGCCCGGAATCCTCAACAAACTGAGGAACTGGCTATCTTACCTCTAAATGCCGGAGCACAGCATTTTTTTTAAGAATCGTTATTATGGCGACAGAATTAGGCAAAATGGTGGTAGCTAGCCAAACGAAGCACAACATTGTTCCTCCTGGGATCTCTGAATCTGATATCGGTGGGTGGAACCACTAGACCACAGAGGCGGTTAGTATATTCGTAGTCTGAGGATTTGAGGTAGTTTGAGAGAGTTTTCTTGCAAGAAGGGTCATATAGGGGAGTTTTTAAGGTTGTTTTTTGAGGGTTTTAACAATATTTTAAATGTAACAAGCCTCACAGCTCAGTTGGTTGGCTTTACCTTCTAAGCTGTAGGTTGTGGGTTCGATTCCCATCCAGGATAAACATTTGAGTTAGTAAAGATGTTGAATGGGTGATATAGATATGGGTGTTGAAATAATAAATATGCCATTTACGAGCTTTGCTTATTTGGGGATATAGATTACAGGGATGACGACTTCTTAATGTTTATTTATTTATCTATAATTTTTGTTTTTGTCTCCAATGTCCGTATGTAATTTATAATACTCTTCAATTCTTTACCCATTTCTGTTTACTTGTAAAGTTTAACCACACACAGTAATTAAATTAGATAAAGTGTGAAACCCCGCAGCCAAGTGTTTCGTCGCTTCTCGCCTTGCACCCCATCCCCATGCGATAAATTAATTTACATAACTATTATCTCAACCCCTTGGCGAATAACGTATGTTAATGTAAATCCGATGTTTATTTGCCAAATTGCGTTTGGCACGGTTGAGAAGGACCGGTTTTAGTTCCGGTTAGCTTTGTAGAAAAGTAAAAGACATAAACTAAGCTAATTAGGTATAAATCAACAATCTTTAGCCTCATATAAAGTTGCATTAATAATACTCATACTGTATCATTAATCAACTTTATATGCTGCTTAAGAAACTGACTAAGAGATCTCACCAGAAGAAGCGTAGCAGCTTCCGATTATGTATTATGTACACCTTTACTGCGATGACCCATACGCCCGCGCGTTGTGATTATTGCAATACCCTCCGGCTTTTGAGGAGGCTCTGTCCAGTAGTGGACACTAATGGGCTGTTGATTTGATATGAGATATAGATAATGATATGTTGTTACTTGATGATAGTATATTGGTAAATACCTGCATTATTTGTTGCAACAGCAACAGCAGGCGACAGCGACAAGTGACAATATTGGTTCCTATACATTGTCTTGATAATACAAGACAAAGTATAGGAACCGATAAAGTATAGGAAAGTAATGTGATGTATAAAAAAATAAATTACGAACAAAGATTGTTAAACCTAACCTACCACGTAAGCTAGTTAACGTGCAGTTAATCTTTATCTTTGCCTGCTGCGGCTGTCTGCAGTTGACAAACTTGTAGCTTTAGTCAACGGTGATGGCTGAACGATCTTTCTGTTGGTGGTCTGTAAAGATCCGCCTGGCTTCGACCACATCCATGCTGAAATCAAGTGCCAAGATATTTGCTGTTTTTCTTCGCGTCGGTGCACGGGAGTACCAGTTCCTTTGGCAGCTTCTGGAACTCGCTGCATTGTAGACCTCATCCTCTCTTAGCTTCAAGGCCAGCTTACCCATTCAAATAGAAATAATAGCAATGTCGTATCGGTTTTCTGATTATCTGCGTATAAGCACGCACTGACAAGTAATCCAAGCACAGCATAATCGATATAAAATATTTAATATATTACATGTGATTTTAGGAAATAACGACGGAATGTCGGAATGTCCTACACGTCACTAGTTAATAATGTATTGTAATTAAAGAAAGTATTTTAATAAATAATAGCTCTTATAATTACTAACGTATCATTGACTTGTATTCAGCATTCACAAATACCAAATCCAGCATTGATAACCAACCATTCAAGTCAACAATAAATAATCAAATTCATTGTAAACCACACTTACCACTCGGCAGTGCCACAAAGAACGGAACATAAAATCGTTGTAATTATGCTTTAGCAACAGGAACACTCGAAACACATTAACTTTGAAAGCATTCAGAAGAAAAACAAAATTAATGATTGCTACTAAATTCGCAATAAAAATGCCACATGCGAGCAAATATGAGACGAGGGACAATTATAACAAATTAATAACGCACACTACCCTTAAAACTCGAGTAGAGATTTGCATTCATGGTATTCACGTTTTATTGCTTATTCTTCATCTTCCCAAGCAAAAATAAACCTTAGTGACCCCTCAATACAACGTAATTCATTTCGCCTGTATTCCTGCTATTGAGTCATTTTGAATCTGATCAAGTCCTGAAGGGTCATCTCGAGTTCTCAAGGGAAGATCAACTCTTAGTACAATAGTATAAAACACAAAGTCGTCTGCGACGAGCTGTACGAAATCACTTGAATATTAAAAGTCTTGGTAATTATTCAGGAATCCATCCATCATTAATCACACCGAGGGTGGAGGGAAACATGTAAAAATTATTGTTGAAAAGATAAATTGCAAGACACGCCGTTTACAGTCCACTTCTGACAGTTCGCGGTTGACAGTCCGCGTGTTTTTTGACAAAACATATGCATAGAGCCATTGTTGGTGATATTTATTGCCGGTATAATGATCGTGAATGGACATAATGCTATCATTATGGTGGTAATTGTGAATATTTATTTGGAACTGATTGGACAATGGAAGAATTTGCATCTGAAATAGATGCTGTAGGGCGGTCTGTGGGGATACTGTTCAAACTTGGAATATTATCAGTGCTGCACGCTTAAATCACTATGAAATTATACTTACATTTTGCTTTAAGTCAGTGGATCAATGGAGTAAATGTTTTTTTTTTTTTTATTGTACGACTGGTAAGCACTTGGCCTTCATCTCACCGAGTAACATGTTGAGATAAGGCCGAAGGCGGAGGCGTACTTCACCCGGAATCCTCAACAAACTGAGGAACTAGCTATCTTACCTCTGAATGCCGGAACACAACAATTTTAGAATTGTTATTTTGGCGACAGAATTAGGTAAGATGGTGGTAGCTATCCAGACGGACTTAAACAAAGTCCTACCACCAACCAAACCAAGCACAATATATTGTACTCCCCATGGGGATCGAACCCGGGACCTCTGGATCTGAAATCGGTGGCTTGAACCACTAGACCACAGAGGCGGTTAATGAATAAAGGCAACGAAGATCTTTGGGGCGTTCCTTCCGTGTGAGCTGGTAACAGCTCTGTCAGACTTTTACTAGCCGCCACCAAAGGCCTTTAAAGGTTTTTGACTGCTACTTGAGGGTACCAGGTACTACCAGAGGGTACCAGGTACTGTCAGAGGGTACCAGATACTGCCAGAGGGTACCAGGTACTGTCAGAGGATACCAGGTACTACCAGAGGGTACCAAGTACTGCCAGAGGGTATCAGGTACTACCAGAGGTAGTATCCGGGACCAGCTGCCCTTTGAATAATGGAATCATCTTACTTATCAGTACAGTCAAAGCAAAAAATTAACAAGCCTCACAGCTCAGTTGGTAGTCGCTCTGCCTTCTGCGCTGTAGGTTGTGGGTTCGATTCCCACCCAGGACAAACATTTATGTGATGAATATAGATGTTTGTTCTGTGTTTGGGTGTTGTATTGTATGATAAGTATGTATTTACAAAAAAGAAAAAAAAAAGTATCTATGTATTCTATCCGTAATCTAGTTCCCATATTACAAGCCATGCTTAGTTTGGGACTAGATGGCGCTGTGTGAAATTAGTGTCTTGTTTTAAAAAAAAAAAAAAAAAGAGATCGAGAAAAACACTCCGAAAACTAGAAAAAAATATTTTCAGCCTCGAAAATAGAAAGGAGTCCACCACCCTAGGAGAATGATCACGAAACATAGTAACTAGAATAACCTTCACACAACCAATTCAATGACTGCTTCGAAACTATAGTAAAAGGTATTACATTACCAGAAACAATAAACAATTAGTTCGATCTAAAACTCAACCTTTTAGTTCGACCTGTTCATCTAAGGGCCAATCACTCTGTAATGAAGTTTGACAATAATAGACTTGTAGTCCGAGAGCTCGAAATCTCCTTTTCATCCTGAAATGTGAGAACAATTAGCACAAGAACACAAATAGCCAGCCATTCAAACACCATAGCCATTAACCCTATGTTACTGTCAGAACAAACTTTAACAATTAATACACTCAATAATAGAAACTGTGGTACAATGGCCAGTGGTCGACACTACAAATTAATATATTCAGAGGTTAGTACCCGAAAAGTGGCGTATCACCCCCATGTAAATTGAACCCAAAATCAAAGCGGCTTAAGTTTAAATTGGAAGTAGGACATAGGACGGTTGACACAAAGAAAGTGATACAATAATAAAAGACAAGGGTATAAAATGTGTTTGTGTGTGTGTCAAATCTGGTAACGATAAAACAATAGACAAATACAGCAATAAAGACCTTGTTCACAATACATACCCAATACACAATCAAACCTAAAATATTCCCGTCCACTGGTTAAAAAAATACTAATGATTTTGAAAAAAAGATGCCTCTTTTTTTTTAAATATGTACCATCCAATCAATATATATGGATCATAAGTTTTTAGGTTTTCGTGGTTATTCACTACATTTAAATTGTCAAACATTTCGGGTTTATTACCACGGTAATATGTAATTTTAAAAATACCAGTTACTTCTTATACAATGGTCAATACTACCTACAGATTGATGGTGTCGCTATGGGCAGTCCTGTTGCTCCAATCGTAGCAAATATCTGGATGGAGCATTTTGAAAACACTGCAATTCAGTCAGCCCCATCAACTGTCAAATTATGGAAGAGGTATGTAGATGACGTTTTTTGTATATTAAGGGGGAAGGAGCAACAGATACAAGAGTGCTTGGTATATCTGAACAACATCCATTCCAAAATGAAGTTCACTTGTGAGATTGAAGAACAACGGAGACTTGCTTTTCTAGATGTGCTGGTAATAGTTGGAGATGATGGAACTATAGGTCACTCGGTATATAGAAAAGTAACTCACGCGGACAAATATTTGCATGCTACTTCACATCATCATCCACGTCACCTGGACTCGGTAGTAAAAGCGTTGACGAACAGAGCTTATGACATATGCGATGCAAGCCATCTGCCACATGAGCTAGATCACGTCAAAACTGTTCTACGGCGAAACGGGTACCGCGTGAAAGCATGCCCATCAAAACGCACACCGAAGAAAAGGAAAGAAGAAGTGCAACGACAGTCAGCGTTTTTACCTTATGTGAAAGGAGTAACAGATAAAATAGGCAGATTGTTAGGGAAATTCTCGATAAAGACTGTCTTTACTCCTTTTAACAAAATAGGAAAGCTACTTCGTTCGCCCAAGGACCCACTACCTTTTCAAACGCCTGGTGTCTACAAAGTTAATTGCAGTTGTGGAAGTTCATACATCGGTCAGACCAAACGTACCATTGTCGACCGCATGAAAGAACACATCCGTGCTGTGAAAAACAACGACGCACAGAAATCGGCCATAGCACAACATCTTACGCAAACGGAGATTAATCACTGGATAGAACTACATAACCCCCAAGTACTGTCGACGGAACGCCACTACATACCACGGTTGGTGCGAGAAGCAATTGAAATCACGAAATATAAAAATTTCAATCGTGAAGATGGCTTTAGACTGTCCAGTACTTGGAACCCAGTATTAAGGGCCTACAATCGTAAAAAGTGGTCGACTACGAGTTCGCGTGTGGACACAGTGAGTTTTGTGTGCCGTAACAAACAAGTGAGTGACAATGGTAGTGGTTCAAGAATTCGAAGTGAGGGTAGTCGTCGGATCCGAAAGAGGGTAGACAGATATGTCTGTCCTTAGGAGCTGCAAACAATCGCCGAACCAGTCTACTCGTGACCATGGAGCGTGAAACCGCTTCGAAATATCGAGGTAAAATTACATATTACCGTGGTAATAAACCCGAAATGTTTGACAATTTAAATATATGGATCAATTTGATAATGCAGTGAAGTAATGAACAATGTAATAAGTCTACTTATAAGAAATATAAAAGTTTCATTTTCCAACATTTGAATAAAATAAAACCTCTCAATTCGATAAATACGACACGCCCCCAAAAAAGCCTCCAACTCAGCCCATGGATGTTGTAAAAGCCGACTAAGGTAACTTATCAAAAGAAGTGCATCACCTTTTATCTACAGCCTTATTGCGATCACCAATCCGCCTTCCAAGCGTGGTAATTACAGCAAAAACCCTCAGGTTTTTGAGGACATGAATGACATTCCGTCAAAGGGTGCTTAAACCGCGGAGGTCTGTCTGTCAGTCTATCAGCAGGCTGTGTTTCTATAAGAAAGTGGTTATATCTCATGAACCGTACAAGACAGCTATTACGGTTCAATAGATATAACTACTTTCTTATAGAAATACACACACTGTAAAAAATATACGCTTTAAATGTTTTTTACAGAGTGTGTATTTCTAATAGCCGCTATATTCAATAATCAAAATGTACAGGAGCCTCGTACAAGAAACGTGCTTTGCCTTGAAAAGTGAGTCGGAACCCTCTGTTTGCGTGTCCAAACAGACCTCTTGGCCGGTTTATGTAATGTATGTATATTAAATTAATTTATCTGAATGTTTGATTTGAGTGCTACACGCTACACTCGATGTACCAGCCATGTGTGACGCTACAAATATGGGTTTTAAATGATCGATACGATATTAAATTCAAAGACCAGTCTCGAAATAAGGGTTTCCTCACAATAACGTATGCCTTATTTGTCTGATTCAATAGCTATTTTCATTTTCTTCTTTACGACTCGTACATTGGAGAGGAATAAGGAGTAATCCGGTGTGAGCAAAATACGAATACAGATTGTATTTCGTGGATTAGTGAATTTATGGTTACTCTGTTATAAAAGGGTGCTTCAAATTATTTGCATACGTACTTAAATCTAGAAACGTATGGTTTCTAATAAGGTTCACAAGTAGTGATCAGAGATGAATCCTTGTGTCAATCATTTTCACATTACAGGACATTAAATTCACACAGCGCCATCCAGCCCCAAACTAAGCATAGCTTGTAATATGGGAACTAGATTACGGATATAATACTTAAATCCTTTTTTCTGTAAATACATACATATCTTACACTACCCAAACACAGAACAAACATCTAAATTCATCACACAAAAGTTTGTCCTGATGGGAATTGAACCCACAACATATAGTGTAAAGGGAAGAGTTACTACCAACTGAGCTATGAGGCTTGTTTTTGACATTCTCCCCGTTGTCTTACACTAGATGAAGATGGCACAACGTGTCTTCTTCTTCCACTCTCCACTATTGGACGTCATCTCTCACACAATCCATCCATATCTTCTTCAGCCTACATTTATCCCTATATCCATCCACACTTATATTCCACACCCTTACATGGCTTTTATCCCTGACCCTGGTTTTATTACATGCTGACCTATTACATCTCAACGTATCTGTAGGTCTACTACGAAAAACGAGACATGACAACGGATTGCACGTTTTTCAATACGATAATTACTTTTTAAAACGTAAAAGAAAACCGACTTCAATGAAGAATATGATACAAATTCGTTTGCCTAGATGACGTATTTATTCCAATTATTTTGATGATAGATGGACGGCCAGACAAACAGACGCGTGATCCTATATGGGGTCCGTGTTTTCTTCACTTTTGAGGTAATACACCCAAATCGCTTCCAGTGTGCCTATAATATTTGAAGAGTTCCCTCGATTTTTCCAGGATCCCATCATCAGATCCTGACCTGATGACGATGGGATCACGTGGGAAGGATACCGATCCTAAAAATAACCAAATCACTTCTAGTGTGCACATAATATTTGAAGAGTTCCCTCGATTTACATGGGACCACCTGTGAAGCCTTTAAAAACAAAAAAAAAAAAATTTTTTTAAATCGGCTCAGGCGCCTCCGAGCAATCGGGGAACATACATAAAAATTAAAAAATGATTCTTTTGAATTGAGAACCTCCTTTTTTTAAAGGCTCTTTTCTTTCATCAGTCACTTTCACTGAGATCCATGCAGTCATTACGGCAGGTCTCACGATGGTCTTATAGAGTTTTCCATTTTTAGGGTTATTTGGGGTTCGTAAAATGACCCGAATACCTGACGGCATTTCATCCTAGAAATTATTGTGTAAATTATATCTAATTAACCGCCTGTGTAGTCTAGTGGTTCAACCCACCGATTTCAGATCCAAAAGTCCCTGGTTCGATCCCCATAGGGAGTACAATATAGTGTGCTTGGTTTGGTTGGTGGTAGGACTTTGTAGAAGTCCGCCTGGCTAGCCACCACCATCTTACTTAATCCGGCATTCAGAGGTAAGATAGCCAGTTCCTCAGTTTGTTGAGGATTCCGGGTGAAGTGCGCCTCCACCTTATCTTAACTTGTTACCAGGTGAGATGAAGGCCAAGCGCTTCCCCGTCGTACAATAAAAAAAAAAACCTTAGTAATCATATGTTTTGCATTTACGTGTAAATCACGTATCACATCTGTAAATGCTTTGTTAAAATTCTTAAACTAAGCTATTCCATCAAATAGGTACTCAATATTTTGGTCAAATGACTGGCAGAAAGATATGTTAGTATAGTGAGCCCTTTAATGTGCAATCATTAAATAAAATTGTTGCCTCCCAAACTATTGATGATACCAAGGCGGACTGTGCAACAATATATAAGCTCTTTCTTCGTTTAACTAACTATTTACCAACACTTTGGCTTTAATTAATCCTGACAACGTCTTTGTGCGTATCATTTATCACTTTCAAACCGCAAGAGCCATTGGAAATCATGTTGTTACTGTTTGTTTTTTTCTTTAATATTTGAAGCTTATTCTACCATCAACAAAGCTGTTTCCAGGCCCCAATCGGCACCACAAATAGCGACCTGAGCCGCCTCCATCCATCGACTCCCTGTTAACGTGAATGTCGTTGATATGCGACTTTACTAAAAACAGCCCATTTCTGAACACTGCTGCACAATGCCGCCTCCAGTCATCATCCTCCGTCATCATCGGATTGTTGGTTACAGAAAAGGTGTTAGGTAAAACATAGTCGTCAGCTGCTGCCTTCTTCTGGCTTCATCGGCTCATGTGCTGCCATTTCGTTTTTATTTGTAACTCTAAGCGAGGCTTATCGCCATCCGTTGCCGGGCGCAATGCAGTGCCGCGTAAATCATTTTCTTTGTAGATGTGACCTACGCGAAGGCTTTGTTAACAGCGGATAGGTTTGCTTGTTCTATCCCAAGTGCATAGAAAAAACTCTCTGCGACATCCAAAAATCCAACTTAGGTAAGATGACGATGGTAAATTTGTTATATTTCTTATATAATATGTTATGGTCTTATGTAATATCTAAATAATGCAGCCAGTGTCTTGGGCACGCTTCCGTCTGGTACTGGTCTGGAACAGTTGAGTTACCTATAGGCCGTTTGTAACGGTCCTTAGGTAATCTGACTGATTCCTTTGTACATGGTTAGTTTAATTGTACTTTTTATTGAATAAAGAGAACACGTGAAAAACCGTCTCATGCGTACCTACTTCAACTTGACGCGCCTCCTTAACTGGGTTTATTGGAATGGCCTTTTTGTTTAAATGTAAAGACATTTAATCTTATTTATTTTAGAAGTAAGGATAGACCGAGGATGTGATGGATGGATTGTGTGAATGCCGATATTCATGTGAGAGGAGAGGATGACGATGGACCTCTGTTTTCTAAGCCTCTGTTCTAGTAGTTCATCAATCGATATCAGATTCAGAGGTGCGGGTTCGATCCCCACGGAAGTACAGTTGTGCTTGGTTTGGTTGATGGTAGGACTTTGTTTAAGTCCACGTGGCTAGCTACCACACCTTACCTGTGTACCTGTGGTCCGGTATTTAGAGGTTAGATAGCAAATTCCTCAGATTGTTGAGGATTCCGGGTGAAGTGCGCGTATACCTCCGGCCTTATCATAACTTGAAACCAGTTGGAATGAAGGTCAAGCGCGTTTCCGGGAAGCCATAGGTGATCCATAGGCTGGCTCTCATTTAGGCCAGCAAATTAGCACAGCTATTCAGCGTGGCAATGCAGCCAGTGTCTTGTGCCCGCTTCCCTCTAGTACTGGTCTGGAACAGTTGAGTTACCTATAGGCCGTTTGTAACGGTCCTTAGGTAATCTGAGTGATTCCTTTGTACATAGCTAGTTTAATTGTAGGTACATTTGATTCAATAACATATACATTTTTTAAAATGTTATAACCATAGAATTGTCCTAATGCTAACGAACTATAAGTGGGATTTGAAAATTTGAGAATAATGAACTTTTAGCCATTGCTCTGCGACTCCTTATAGGTACATTATGTAATAAACCAGTATTAGGTATCATTATAACATAATCATGAACATAGCCACATATACACACATAGCTAGCGACTACCAAAACGTGTTTATAATAAACCGGCTAAGTGCGAGTGGGAGACACACCAAGGGTTCTGACCCACATTTCAAGGGAAACATACTGTTTTTTGAATTAATTTTTGGAGCATTTGTATTGGACTGACTTACGCTTCGCAAATTTTCGTTGTTGATCAAAATAAGCACTATTATCACACCGAGTTAGAACTATGTAGGCTTAAACGATAAAACTAAAATAAAAATCTAGAAATATAGTCACATTTCTTGTATGGCGACCTTCTTCCCTGTTTTTTTATCATGTGTATTTATGTATATTTTGTAGCAACAGAAATAAACACTTTGTGAACATTTTAACAACCTATATAAGATCATGAGATACATCCCGCTGACAAATTCAAAATCAGTTATCGTTTATTCTGTGTTTAAATTAATGTCCTGTAATATTTATTTATTTATTCATTATCCCTCAATATTTTTTTTAGTACCACTTTGAACCGTCAAATCTACTGCCCGTTCGGAATCGCAGCCACAAAGTTCTCCTTGTGTCTGCGATTCCGAACAGGCGGAAGATTTGACGTTTCAGTGATTTTTTTTTTTTATTCTTAATTTTTAGGGTTCTCTAATAACTATCCCTTCTCGGATAGATATTACAGAACCCTAAAAATGAAGGCAACATTCTGAATAAGGAATGAATATTCCTTATTCAGAATGTATAAGGTTTTCAATTATTTGCCGATATACTACCCCACTGGTTGGTAGGTTGGCATTGTCGGTAGGACTCGATTGCCTCCCGTCTACAAGTCGAATCGAGCTGGGCCGTTCACAATACAACTAAATAAATATAACATGGACTTCACATTGTGAGACTGCCTCGGAATATGTTGCCAGTACAATGTTATACCTTCGCTCGGAATGGGGTGGGTGAACTGGGGCAACTTCGGGAAATATCAGTAGCGAGGCTGGCAACACACGGGCTTACGAACGTTTTGAAAAAATAATACTCAAGTTTCTACCAATATACGAAGCAACTCATTCATGTTTATTTACTGTAGGATTTCGTATATAATTGTAATTATTATTTAAATTAAAAGTAAAAATAAACTAGATTGTAAACTAGATGGCCTAAACCTATACCTACCTATTAGTAAGTAGTTTTATTACAACTACATCGTTATGGATGATAAGTGCAATCTTGCTATCAGACACATAAATCACAAAACTCAGAAGGCTAGACTACCTATCTAAAAAACTGGAAGAAATCGTTTTTAGTGATAAAGCTGCCCATTTTACAAATACACCTTGTCACCTGATATTTATATTGTTCGATGTAAATTATGTATGTTATAAAGTGTTCACTCATTCATTTATTCATTCATTCATTCATTCCAAACTGTAGGTATTATGTGTTATTTAGGTAAGTATTAAATAAATAAAATTAATAAATATTCATGAAAAAAAAACAAAGTTTGTAATATGTGGACTAGATCACGGCAATAATATGTACTTATATCCTTTTTTTTATATAAGTAGGTACTTATCATACAATAAAACACACAAACACAGCATTATCATCAATATTCATCACACAAATGTTTGTCCTGGGATGGAATCAAACCCACCACCTACAGCGAAGAAGGCAGAGCTACTACCAACTGAGCTGTGAGGCTTGTTGCCGCTTATTTCACCGTCAAGAAGAAGACATCCTAAGAAATTGATTCATTTGTTCTCCAAGTTGATTTTGCACTAGATTTTGATAAATCAATAGAAACATTTTCGATAAATTTTCACCTTATGACTGTTTAGAATATTCCAAAATCCTTCGAAGATCGTTACACCCAACAATGACCTACCGAATCAATGATTCATACAAAAGACGTTGCATCCCTTTGTATATTGGGGCCATAAAATCAGAATTACGATTTTCAAGCTGAAGATAAATCTCAATTTAAGGTTCAACAATTTGAGGCGTCGTCGTACCGAAGAAATTACGTTCCTAGTGGATATCTGTGAACTGAAACTTCACGCGACGTGGAAAGACTTATAAAGGTCCACCGATCTTAACTTCCGGAAGTCCTCGCCAAATGGCATACCGTGTTCCGTCGATTTTCCAGAGAACCAGTGCCTTCAGGAAAAACATGCAAATATTCAACCTCGAGTCCGTTGCCCGAGGTAGACCGCACACCGGTACACCAAAAAACATAAAACAAAAAAAAACTTCAAAAATAATGATATATATAGTCATAAGGAATGATCTTTTCATCTTCAAACTATTTGAAACGCTCGTTTTGTAGCTTCAAATTAAAGCTAGGAAATAAAACAATCGTTCTGAAAAACTCCCCAACAGAGCGATGGTTTCGTAATTAAACTGAGAACCATGTTCTCTCCCGCAGTGATAGGGTTGACAGAAGGCCCCGGCTCCTGCTTTAACTAATCTGAAGTCACACTAGCTGTAAAATTGATGAAATAATTGGCTATCACTTAAACGATCAACTAGTTAAAATGGTTTGGTAGCAAGTAGCCCTCCATCTTCATCCTTAACATCAGGAGATGTTAAGTGCATCACTTGCCTATAACAATACCTATACCTTATTACCTAGTACGAGTACCTTATTATAAACTCGAATTATATGATGTTGATATAACTTTTTTGTTGATTCTTGCAATATCCTATAATAAAAAAAAACATTCAATCGTTTATTATATAATATTACAAATACCCGAACTATATATTACAAAATGAGTTTCTACGTTATGTAAGGTTAAGTTTTCATTTAGGTCAAACTTGTTCTACACTCACTTAAAGATATCACGCCTATGTCATCCCACTGCTGAGCCCAAGCCCTTTCTTCGTCTATGCCTACTTCTCTACCCTGTAGCATTCTTACCCAAAATGGACCCACATTTGACCCATCTTACATGACGGTCGACCTACATTTCGTTTGCATTCTCGAAACTTCCACTCGGTATGGATTCTGGCTAGTAAGTAGAAGGAGTCTGCCTGGCTAGCAACTACCATCTTACCTAATTCTGTCGCCATAATAATAATTCTTAAAAAATGTTGTGTTCCGGCATTCAGAGGTAAGGTAGCCAGTTCCTCAGTTTGTTGAGGATTCCGGGTGAAGTGCGCCTCCACCTTCGGCCTTATCTCAACTTGTTACCAGGTGAGATTTAGGCCAAGCGCTTCCCCGTCGTACAAAAAAAAAACCTCTCTATTAATATGTGTCTGATAATAATACTAACCTTTATTTATTTACTTATATATTATAAAATAAACTTTTCATATGCTTAAAACCAATCTAAACTATAGCTTAATCACTATTAACATGTCGCACTCTCATCTTGCGTATGATCTCATACACAATCTAAAGAATCATCCATCATTGTGAGAAAGAGGCTTGCTACATACAACACAGGGTTTCCTAGTGTGGGAGCTAGCGAACTTTATCACTTCAGTAGTAGTTCATACAAAAGTTATGCTTATGTTAGCTTGAGGTGATTTGTACATTCTATCATACATAGAATGTCTATTTTATTGTACCTACTTAGCTGTTTTTAAACAATAAACATACATTATTATTATTATTATTATTATAGATAGCATAAAACTCTGCTCCACCTGCCATAACTCCGCCTGGCCACGTGACCTGCCCAACTCCATTTGAGCCCCAGTACTCACGTATCGTATGTCCTGGATTGTAACTAACCTACCTATTCACCATAAATTATTGAGATAATATTTACGTATCCAACTTTATCGTTTCCTTACTAATCTCCAATTCAAAGCCGTTATAAATAACTTCATAAAGCCGTTGGCTGTCGCAAAGGGCATCAACCCGAAATTTATAACTTTCCACCTCAAACGTTGACGTTCTAAAAAGTGAAAATGTTTTTCCTACTTCTTAAATTGTAGCCTTATATTTGTGCTTCTAAACAAAAAGGCCTCTTCAAACTTTTAGGGAATTATCGAATTGCGAATAAGCAAACGGTACTTTAAAAGGATTCGTTCTTCTATAGGGTATGAAACAAAAACGAAAAAATAAAATAAAAACGATTTGTTTATTTTTATGGCATTTAACAAAGTTTTCACGATACTATTATAATACATCGTTTGTAATGACATAGATTTAAGTTAAAACTAACTATGTACAAGGACCTACACAAGGTATCAATAAATAAATAATCAAAGTAATACCTATTTAAAAGCTAATCGAGATAATCCTAGATGACTAAGTACAAACAATCAAACTCAACAAAAGGTAATCATAATCACATAGACAAAACTGAATTACATAATAAGACTTAATCTTAACGCTAAGAACAGAGACACCTTAAAATAATCTCTTTTTGGTTTAGATCTCACTTAACACATCTAAAGGCCGACGCTGCCATAAATATTTCAAGACGCATCAAAAACAAAATCACAGTTGTAACTCAACGTTCCTCCTCTGGACTCCTGAACCAGCATATGTACAAGCCTCTTGATATGAGCCGCAATCGAATCATACATTATATCTCTACAAATATATATATTCTCATCCAATTCTTTCACTATCTTCACTTGAAACGAAGAGTTGTCCACTAAGCCGGTCCTCGAAAGCTTTTACCGTTCAAGGAAGGCAGAACGGTCTTCAGTATATGACGGATACCGGCCGCCTCAGCTGGTCGTCGTGGGGGCTGTGCGTTGGCGTGCCGGGGGACACCGGAGAGTGAGGCGCCATACCGTGGTACTGGGGGAACAGAGCTGACGAGAAGTGCTTCGGCGGTGCTGACGGCGACGTGTACAGCGACGAGTAGAAGGACGAAACCACCGCCGCCGCGGATGATGACACCGGCAGCTTTTCGGACGGCACCATCAGCTTGGAGAACTGCAGGTGCTCCAGCTGATGCGGGAAGTACGGCGGCACCGCTGGGTACGAACCACCGAACGCCTCAAGATGTCCAACCGAAGGAGCCGGCCCGGCGAAATACGGTAGCGGGAAGCTGGGGAATGCCCCGGCACCAGGCCCTCCACCCATGCCAGCGGGCTTGGGCTTCCTGCGCGGACGGTACTTGTAATCCGGGTGCTCTTTCATGTGCAGAGCACGCAGCCGCTTGGCTTCGTCTATGAACGGGCGCTTCTGCATCTCAGACAGCAACTTCCACTCCGCGCCGAGGCGCTTAGATATCTCCGAGTTGTGCATCTTGGGGTTGTCCTTCGCGATCTGCCGCCGCTGGAGACGTGACCACACCATGAACGCGTTCATGGGCCGCTTGATGTGGCCCTCAGACTGCGGCGAGCTCGCTGGCAGCGGCTGCGGTATGCTGGCGTACTCGGGCAGCATGCTGTGGTGCATCGAGAACGCGTACGGGTGATGGCTCAAAGTAGACATGATCGTTGCTAAGTTAAGTTCACTGTGAGCATTAACTGATTAACTATATGGCACTGAGTGAGCACAGGTGAGAGATTGTTTCGCGTCGAAGACAGGCGATAGACTGACGAGATGGTAGCGCGACCGTGTGGGTCTCGGCGCGCGGGGGGCGCGGCTTTGAGGGCGGAGCGCGGCAGCGAATCACAGAGCGGGCTGTAGAGCCTTCGCCCTCCCTGGGCAAAGATTAGCCCTCTCTCTCGCACACAATAGTTGTTGTATCGCCATCTCGGTGTGACAATAGAGCATGGTGTGGCGCGCAACATTCGTACAGCTGTTGGTAGCCGTTTCGCTCAATGCATGATGTAACGTATCTAATAGAATACACACTAGCTTTTTATTCTCCTTACGACTTGATCAATAAACCAGGTTATATGATATAATTTACAATACATTTATGATATTTTGATATGTAAAAATAACTAAATAGAAGTAATAAACCGCCTTCGTATCATTACTGTAATAAAACGCGTAAAAGGGAAATTTTACTGATCATTTGTGTTGCCAACGGCTGTCCAAAGTGGCTCTCTATCCGACTGGGTATAGTTTGGATATTCTGACATCCATAACAATTTATTTACAAAAAATGCAGAATATTATATCGTTCATATTATTTTTATATCGGTAATATATGTATTTTTTATTGTACCTACTAAGTATAAGGAAGCGCTTAGCCTTCACCTCCTGGTTTCAAGCTATGACATCAGATATGGATAAGACAGATAAAGCCGTAGGTAGAAGCGCAAATCACCCGGAGTCCTCAACAAACTGCGGAACGGGCTATTTTAACTCTGAATTCTGTAACCCTGTGCTCCTCACACCGGAACACAACAATTTAGGAATAAGATTTTTGTATTCTTAACAAGCCTCATAGCTCAGTCCGTAGTAACTCTGCCTTCTGCGCTGTAGGCTGTGGGTTCGATTCCCACCCAAACAAACATTTGTGTGATGAATATAGATGTTTGTTCTGTGTTTGGGTGTTGTATCATATAGTAGGTACGTATGTATTTACCAAAAGTATTTAAGTATTCCATCCGTAATCTAGTTGCCATATTACAGGCTATGCTTAGTTTGGGGTTAGCTATCGCTGTGTCAAATGAATGTCCTGTAATATTTATTGATTATTTATTGTTATATTTATTGTTAAAATAATTACCTACAGAGATTTCATTTAGGATTGTTGTTATAGCCGTTAGTTAGGTATGATAGTGGCAGCTAGCTTGGTGGACTCAAACAGAGTCCCACCAACCAAACCAAGCATAATAATGCTTGGTTTGGTTGGTGGATTCTGACCTGGGGATCGAACCCGGGACCTCTGAATCGGTTGCCGGTGGGCGTGGGGTATATTTATACTTTATAACCCCTATAATATAAAAAAAACCTATTTTTCTAACACATACTCCGCATAAGAGATTAGGCATTTGGCAAATGGAGATTTCATTTTATGTAGAACGAAGTAATTTTTACGAAATTTCAACAAATTTGACAAATAACAATACTCAAAATGACATCGCTTTATGTAAAAAAATGTCTCAATTGCCATTCAAAAAATTTTAAGAAAAAAAATTGTTTTCTTGTTTAATTAAATATTTTTGTTGTATCCAAACAATATATTTATATTTAAGAAACATGTACAATTAAACTGTACAAATTATTATTATTATATATTTCATTAAAATCTACGCTTCTATATTACCCGCTTCCTCCTCTATATTATGTTGTCATCACACAGAGAGTCCAAAGCGGATCGCTGTAACCTTGCCACACAGGCTCTTACGAGACCTAGTGTGAGGGACAGAGCTCAGCCAAGGTACACTACACAAAAAAATTGTGAAGACTTCGTATTGTATGATTGTACCTTTAATCTGAGTCAACATTTTTATGAAATAAATACACTTTTATCTTTATCTTAAACTAACTAGATAAAAAGTAAGCAGTCGGATAACCAAAGGATCGCTACAAACGGTCTATAGGTAACTGAATATATACTTCGTGTACAAAGTACTCGTTTCCCTAAACTACTTTAAGTTCATTCTTAAAAAAATGTAACGGACTACCATAAAATGATGCGACCACCATAAATATTTTTAATTATCTCAAACAACACCAGACAAGTAAGAACCGTTATTCAACTTGGTAGGAAGTTACAATGCCGCAAACAAAGGACAGAAACGAGGCAATAAAATAATAATTATGAAAATGCCGCTTGCCTTTTCCAAGAAGATAAGAAGATACTGTTATTAAAAACTTAGTAACTATTCAGAGGGTTTTTGTTTGATTTTTCTGGTTGAATCACAAAAATAATTTAGTTCTCAAAAAACCATTCATCTTATCTTGAAGACTAGGTCATTTTTTTTAAGGTATCATGACATCAACATTTATGAATTCCTATCACACGTTATAAAAATTCCATATTAGAAAACGTAACATTCTAACAAGTAACGCCATCTATTGACAGACAACTCAACAAACGTTTGCTGTGAAAACGAGTGAGAAGAAACTGTCACCTCGATTCTTTATCACCTAGGTATGTCATTTTTTAAGGACAGCTGTTTTACGCTATTTAAATTCTTTGGTTATATCAAACTTTACAAGTAAACTTAACTGAGAGAAAGGTAACAAATATCATGTTGAATTTTAGCTCCTAATGTTTTTGAACGTTATAAAATAAATTGCATGCGACAGGATCACAGTCAAGTGCCTAATTAATAATAGTGGCCATATTGAATATAGAAATAACATAAAATGTAAATATTTCCTTTGTTCTCATATTTTTGTTCTAATTGACATCTAACGGAGGGCTGTATATATAGGCCGGCGCAATTTATATTTACACTAGTAAAACGTCCAGAATTATGTGCCAATCATCCCATAGAAATTATTTATTTATTTTTTCTTACTTATTTTAATTCGGAAAACCTACAGCTGATATATAATGTATCTAATAAACATAATAGAAATAGATCGCCAATGAATCAAAATGTTTTCTTAGTGCACCCCTACACTACTGAAAGAAAACCGTTGGAGGGTTTTGCCATAATCACCACGACTGACAGGCGGTTTGGTGATCGCAGTATCTAAATATGTGGATAATACACGGAAGGAAGCTGCTGCTCTTTTTCTGGTAAGATTCCTTAGTCAGCTTTTACGACATCCATGGGCTGAGTTGGAAGGATTCATTGAGTTGATTTAATATACTTAGAGTATATAGATATCTATATTTTAAAATTTGTTACAACCGACAGTAGACATTGATGGGCTATTGATGATGATGATGATATTTTGAAATACAAATAAAATCAGTAGACGTGTACCGTTAGCACATAAATACTTTTGCAGCTGCACTCTGTAGGCACGCTTACCCAAAACAATAGGTTACCTCCATAAAAATATTAAAGTCGATGGCAAGAGATCTACAATAGAAAACTTAGAGTCCTGTATAATGTTACTGCTTCAACAAAGACGGCATTATTACAGCTAATAGCATTTAATTTGTGAAAAGAATGAATTTAACTTCAATAAAATAGTTGACTTTGTCGGCAGACGACCGAATTGCTTTGTTCTATATGACGTATAAACGTTTTGTAGATTTCTGTGTATTTCTATCGAAATGGCAACATTTATTTAGTTAAAACAGAAATAATATGAACAATAGCTAAACTACCTACCTATTTATTAGGGAAGCAGTTAGCAATAATAATTCGCTGATCTATAATATATTCATTGATTGAAAACTAAATACACGCAGCTGAGACTAATAATACACATTTTGAATTGGTTGTCTTCACAGGTTAATTAATAACCTAAGCCACTGATAAGGTTACAGGAATATTAGTTCCAATAAGAGAACACCCAAACTGAATAAAAAACATTAAACTAAATGTACGCATAAAAAAGTATTGCATTCCCCACGCATCAAAAAAATTACACGAGCGCAAACTTATTAATTAATTAAAACATTACAGTCGCAAAAATGCGCCATTTTCTTTTTATTAAAAAAACGCTACGTCGCACCTAATTACTTATTTCACGACACCACAACAAAGGGGTCGCGCCTCCAGTCATGTGGACTGAGTTCACAGACTTCTGGGAGTACGATATTTGCCTCCCTTTCTAACACAGTAATGAGAAAAAGAGTAGGACTGTACTATGTGGGGATTCCAGCTTCTTTAGTTTTTTTCCTTACAATTTTCATAGCTTTCTTCATGGCGGCTGTGTAACAACCCTTGTGTCAGTCTTTGAGAGCCCCCGCCATACGATATACTGTAATTATCAAAAAACGTCGGCTTGACGAGACCTCCGAAGAATCTATCCCTAATCTAGTTCCCGTGCCAAGATCTGCTTAGTTTGGGGCTAGATGGTGCTATACGAATTGAACGGCCTTTAAGATTATTAAATTTATTTATTGATCGATCTTACCTACTTAATGGAAAATCGGGTGATTCACGCCACAATTTCCTAACCAAACAGGGAAAAGTCATAAATATGTCTCCCGCCCGAAGTTTGAACTGAGGACCTCCGGATTAAGAGCCACACGCCCTACCCTAGACTACGGAGGAGTTGCTATTAGTTATTATTTCATTTTCTTATGTCACATCACATTTAGGCAAAAATATAATATTATCAGCTTGGGTCAAACCCTCCCGCAGTGTTTGTTGAAACAATAAAAACGATGTCTGGCAAATACTATCGGAGGTCAGGTGTAATGTGATCTAATGCGTAATTACATTTATCAGTGACCAGTGCAATTATGGAATTCAGATTCTTGAATTTATAGCAGCGCCAATCATTTCGTTGTATTCTGTTGGTACGCGGGAGAAAAACATATACCCCGTTCTGCTCTTCAAATGTAAACAGAAATGTCATGGATAGCGGTTGTCGCTATCGTACGAAGACACGGAGAACCTGTGAGAAGTGGTCACTTAGCAAAACATAATCAAACTGCCAATAAAACCATCGTCCTCTGAATAAACACACAACCTCTGAAACACCTACATGCACAGCACACCACCTTATACATTCACACACAACACACACACTCTCACACTTACATACCTTAATTACAAACATAATTATATTTGGCCCTTCCCTTACCTCAATCACCACACTATTCAAATTATTGTACACTCATCGCCCGATCTGAAATTAGAACTAGCTTATTAAAGTAGGTAGTTCACTTTTAAATAATTTTAATAATAATATGCATACTTTTTAACCTAATCGATAGAAAAAATCTATAACATTTGAGTAGTATAATTTTTTAACCCACCTATAAATAACTAAATTACTGGGTTAGTGTGGAAATGTATTGATGGCACCTTAATATATAGTATTTCAACAACAACGTGGTGTTACTCTATTAATAAATGTTATGTACCTATCAATGGAAAAAAAATGGAAATATTTTAAGCTTGGGTAAGTGCCCAAAATCTAGGGAAATTTCGAGACCGAGCAACCCAGCCCCACTAGCTAGTTAGTCTACCATAATACAGTGAGCTGCCAATGGCAACAAAGCCGGGGTTGCACAATATAGGCTGGCTTAATGCCTATTCGCCCATCTTCCTATTTTAATTTTCTCAAATTTCCCATGACACTTCACCCGAGTCACCCGACATTCTATTGTTTTTTTCTTTTGGCCGCGTTATTTCATGTGCTTAACGGGTGTTTTAACGTTGCGAAAACTCATTCTCATTCGCTGTCAAGCTTATAAGATTTGATCGTCACTTCAACTGTCAAATAATGTATACTGCTGGCTAGAACCTCCTCCAATACAGAAGGGTTTTGCCATTATCACCACACTTGTTAGGCAGATCGGTGGTTGCCGTAAATTTAGTTAAAAAAATGGTGACTGCGTCAAAGTGTTATAATTATTGCAGTTACCATAGTACACATAAATGTAGTGTTTTTTATAAACAACTAAGTTGGCACATTGGCATACGGGCCACCTGATCGTGAGCGGCTACCATCGCCTATGGACTCTTGTAAAACCAGAAGCTCACGTGTTAGATTATACACAAAAGTATGCAGCTGCCCTTCTGTTGAGATCCCTTTGTCGGCTCACGACGTCCGCAAGTTGAGTTTAATTGGTCAATGCGGTACAGCAATGGCAGGAGGTTTATTGAAGGTAAAAAAGGTAAACGTAAAAGGTTAAAATTGTATTTTAATTCAAGTACACTTTTCTACCTTTTCAGAGTATCACCTCTCTCTCAAAGGTTCTGTACATTTGTTTTCCATGACATGTTTAAATCATATTTATGTGTACAATAAAAAAATACAAGAAAGGTTTATTTTAAAAAGTAGTGTTGAATTCATAAATTAATTATAGTCATAGACACATTATGGGTAAGTATTGTTGTCACAATACGTTACAATATCTCAATCATCAAAATCTATAAGATACAAAATCGTCACTTCTACCTTCATCGACGATTGATAATATAATATATATATAATTATGAAGTCCGTCAACGGTTACTTTAATAAACGAATAATTAAACGCTGATGCAACAGAGGCTTGCTGTATCTTACATCCCCATTGAGGCGGAAAACCTATTATTTCTCAGTAAAATGGTCCTCGATAATAATAAACATTGTGTTGCAGGAATCATAACGCAGCATGAATGTCTCCTAGACTAATGAAGATATATGTAGTGTTAACAGGTACGGACATACATACATCAAACGCATAGATCACTTCTACCCGTATTGTTAGCACATCTTCGTCTTCAAGTCCAGAGTGAATAGGTTCCTTTTAGTGTGCTCATTCTTAGGTCGCATCTTTACTTGTTATCTACGTGACTGGTCAAACCTTCATCACCAATAAAAAACTGTTAAAACACATGATAATTGGTAAATTTCAATTGAAGCAAGTTTATGAATGATTCGGTCGGTATTCACACTACGAAACCAAATCCTGTAGCTAAAAAGTATTTCCGCACTTTCAAAACTTCTTTTTCTCTATCACGTTTTAAAACGCGTGTTTTACTTATCGTAATCGTTGATGAAGGCTTCAATTTTGTTTCGGTTCTTCGTATCCGTATCGTATACGCGAAACCCGTGTTTGAAAATGTGTTCAAATATTCGTTCTTATCTCCACTACATTTGCTGCGAGTAGTGTTTATGTTAGTTACGAGGTTTTGATAGAAGCATTGTGTCTAAAACATTAAAAAAGTATAGTAATTTTGAAAACAGAAGACACAACAGATTCTTAGAATGTGCCATTGTATTCGGTTTTTGCTAGCGGTTTCTGCTGATCACAACAGAGGTGGCAGGAACTGTTACGGTACACCCATGCCAAACGGTTTACTATCTTCAGTTGATCCTAGGGAGAGCAGTGCCTTCGTCGTAAGCTCGCTCCATCCTTGTCTTGCGAGAGAGAGTCTACATCTAGCTAGACTAGGTAGCCCTGGAGTTCAAGAGTAAAACCCATTATTTACAGAAAAAAAAAGTGAGATCTCATAAATTACGAATAATGTAAAATAGAGTATTCATTGAAGGAAAAATATTTTAAACATCGAGCTATAACTGCAAAATAAAACAAAAGATGTGTAAGCTAAATAACGCCAAACATTACAACAACGCAAAGATACGAGTAACACGGTCTTCATGACCACTAATAAACCTCATTATTTTAAAAATTGACGTCATCTGCGACCAAACAATGCAAAACAAAAGAAACCCATTGAAGCAAGATACAGTTTAGTTTCGTGACCAGGCCCTAAGTTTTTTCCAATGGTCGGAACTTTATTTTTAAATTCTTCGAAGGTTAAATAATAATTAAAACGTTTTGTTGGAAAATTATCATAATTACTGTGTTAATAATATTGTTATTATACTATTTTGTAACCTGTATCTGGTAGTATATTATGGTATGAAAAATCTTGAAATGCCATTGACAGCTTAAACCTAAATATTGAAGTCGTTCATTGTATCTAGTGCATTCTACTAAGCATGACTTACGGCTGTCAAACACGGAGGCTAACAGAACAGAATATACACAGATAAAACACCTGCCGACAAACACAGCATGGAGAGAAATATGACAATAAGACGAAAATCATCAAACATCAAACAATAATCATGGAAGTTACATTATGCCACATAAAGATACTCAATGGGCGTTTCTTACTAAAAGACAAATATGCTAAATATGTTACAGAAAGATTACCCTACTTTCCCTACTGAACCAATACTGTGATCACTAATTCACCTGTTCAACCGTGGTGATTATGGCAAATCCCCCCAGTACTCTTTTCGGGAGATGGAAAGCAGCATACGCTTTAGTACTAAACACAAATACTGCAATCATCAACTCGTCTGTCGAGCGTGGTGGTTATGGCAAATCCCCGAGTCACACTTGTTGAGACTTGAGAGTTGAGAGATAAGTGGCAGCTAACACTCAAATACTAAATTATCTGGATAGGCTCAGTTCATCGTGGACCTCCTTGTCTGTGCAAGTCTAAAGGTCAAGAGCTGGCACAAATAAACAAAGCAGCCTCCCACTGTTCTCATAGATATTTTTTTATACAACTTGGAGACATACCAACCTACCAGCCCACCTGATGTTAAGTGCCTCTCTTGCCTATAACAAAGCCATACTGCGTAGGCCATATCCACAAACAAAATTAACTATGGGGCATTGCATTGCGCCCGTCTACTTGAGGCATAAAGCTGTAAAGCCCCATGTCCCCGTAACCTCACTGGAAACCATACCTTGCAAACCGAAACACTGTAATGCTGGCGGCTGAAATGGTATTGTGGTAGTACTTCCCCGGACGAGCCTTATCACAAGGAACTCTACTACTCTTACCCCTAAAATCACAGCCTCGCTTGCAACGGCACATGTTCAACAACAAGCCTATACCGTATGAAAACACGGCTAAGTATTTAGGCATGACTCTTGATGCGAAGCTTCGCTGGAAAGAAGAAAAAAGAAGAACTAGAGTTAAGATACAAAAGAATGGCTTATTGGATGACAGTCGTCATTGGCAGTACACAACAAGATTTTGCTGTAAAAGTAGTCCTGATGCCAGTATGGACTTATGGTATTCATCTGTGGGACTGTACCATACAAACTAACATTAAAATAATACAACGCTTCCAAAACAAGGTACTCAGGGACGTTGTGAATGCACCGTGGTACATTAGGAATGACGATCTCCGCCGGGACCTTCGTATCGAGTTCGTCAATAAAGTTGTTAAAATCATGCAGAAGCTCATGAAAAAAGATTTCATAAACATGTGAACGTTGAGGCAATCCAGCTCTTGACAACAAAAACACAGTGAGAAAAATGAAAAAAACTAAACCATTTGAGTTAATATAGTGTAAAATAGTGATAGTGCTACTTCGAATAACACATCAACAAATTGTCTCCCCTTAAATAGAAACTGTAAGAAACGTGACATTGGACACATTCTTAAAAATAATGTATCTATAATACTATGTTGGCATAAAATTACTCATTGGCCAACACAGGCTAGATTGTATTTTTTTTTTTATTGATAATAGTCAATCGTTTGACCACCAGCTTACCTGTAAAACAAGTAAAGATGGAGCACGCTTGCCTTAAAGGAACCTATTTACTCTGGACTTGAAGACTCCAAGATTGTACTCGTGCGGAACAACAGACGAAGGCAAGGAATTCCATTCTTTACCAGTATTAATGATAAAGGTAGAGGCGAAACGATGTGTTCGGCACAATGTAATATAGTTTTAGGCCATTACACTAAATGTCTTAAAGATTATAAAAAAAAAACATGTTCTGCAGTAATTATTAATGTTGATAATGATGATGATGTTTCTGATCTCCTAAAACACCGCCAGGAAAATAGTTTTCAATAGTATGAACTTCAACTTCAAATTTAGTTCGTATACACAGTGGCAACGTTCACACGTTCAAATGCATGGAATTAGAATTGTGAGACTGCCGAACAAGTTATCATAGCTGTACCCGTGCAGTATCACTTCTACATAAAACATTGGAGTAGTATAACATTGTCGGCCTTTTGTGGTAGCAGGAACATTCGTAAGCTCGTCTATAATCCTCTCACCAGGGGCTCCTCACGGCCAACCGAAGAAACCACAGATTCAAAATAATTTTATGCAAAATATGGGTTACAAATAATCATGGAAATACATCCATGATCGGGTTAAGATTCAGGGTCAGGTTATTAGGTTTATTTATGTGTTTTTTATCGTTTTACAGTATGAAACGAATCTTAGTAAATTTTAGGAATAGATAGATTGTATCCTGGTGTATAACATAGACTCTTTTCTTATTTTGGTGCCTAACATTCAAAGGAAGTTGCGGCCAAAAAATAGAAGTAAATAATATTTTAACCCAAACGAATGTGTACTTTTTACAAACAGGCCAAAACTTGCCATAGCATAGCTTTATCTGTCTTATTTTTCTTAGCAAAACTTATTAATTAACTCAAAATACAAAGCAAAAGTGCGATGTGTGGAAATAAGGGGGTGACAAGATGTGTTACAAGCGCATTGTCATGAAATACTTGATCAAAAACATGCCATATCTGCCTAAATATAAAGTTCATATTAAAATACAAGCATGTGGACCAAAGTTATTGTTGTCACTACTAGGAATAACGCAACAGAAATTGTACTCTCCGTTGATGCAATATAGTTTGCTTTTAATTCATAAAGGCTGTATCCAAAGATGCCTTCTAGGTATGGCATAAATAAGTTCATTATGCACTTAGACAATTAGTGTACGCCCGCGGCAAACCCCGTCTTTGTTAACCCTAGTACCTACTATTATTTTTTGTGCCTTAAGCCTTTCCGTTTGCCCTTAGACCCCCTTATATTCTACCCCTTGCATTAAATACCAGATTTTCATGCGATAAAAAAGCTTTCACATTATTATTCGATTGACCTTGTAGCTCAGTTGATAGTAGTTCTGCTTTTGTAGGTTCTATTCCCACCCGGGACTCACATTTTTGTGATGAATTTAGATGTTAGGTCTGCGATTGTGTGTTGTAATTAATTACAAGAATGTATTCAGAGTAAAAAGTACATTTTATAAATATTCGTAGTCTCCGTGACCTAGTTCCCATATTACAGCTCTTGCTAGCAAATTTGCTCGATAGCCTGTGTATTTGTAGGTACCTTTCTTAGGTATATTAGTACGTAGAATCAAATCAAACAAGCGTGGATATTAATTACTATGAAAATGGTAAATATTGGAAAAGGAACTAAAACACTCATTACTCAAAGCTAAGTTTGTCACAATACATAAAATATTTTCTCAACTGGATACTTTTATAACAGAGAGTATTTTTATTTATTGGGGACTTTAACCAGTCAAAAATCGGTACCTACCTAAACCATTACATAACAAAGTAGGTACACATGCATAAACATTTGAACCACAACTAATAACCACGGATTGACTAATAATGTTTAGCGATTTCTTTTGTAGTAGTAGTAACCTACACCTATAGGCGTAGGTTACTACTAGGGATACTTATAGATAACACGTAAGACTTATGCTTTGAATTTCATAACTCTGTTTCAAGTCATATTATGTGATATTAACAGTATAATTTTCAGTTCTAAAATCACAAGAGGAGCTAGCTTTACTCACGGTGCAATAATCATTAGCGGTGTAGGCGCCTCATAATCAAGATTTACATCAGCTACGTTCTAATCACGGCTGTCACCTAAACCTGGTGTTAGAAATGTGGTCGAATGCAATGCACGGTGGCTGCGTCCGGCGCCTATCGAGGCGAAATCGGGAAAACCGGAGAGACCCGGCCGTACCCGGTGCATCCGGGTATACGGTACTGAGTGGCAGCAGAACAAATTCTTAGTTTTGTCAAAATTATCATTTTGTTTCTACAAAAAAATATTGAATTCGGTTGCCCCGGAATGTAAGTTGGAAGCTTACCTTTATTTGTATAATAATGAGATGTAATCAAGCAATGAGTTTCACAAACAGTAAGCTTTTTGTGTTTGGTTTCGTAGTAATTTGAGATTTTTAGAAATTGCTCTAGTGGTTTACATGGATCATGTTACGACAACATTTTTAGGTTCAGCCCTTTACGTCAAAACTTGCACAGGCAACGATAAAGCAAGCCTGCCCAGGAAGACATTAATAATTTTAAAAACAATTAGTCCTAATCAATGGAATATCAACCAAATAAGGATAACAATAAGACAGTGAATCTGGATGCTAGTTTTTAATATACATGTGTATTTTTCCAAATATTTTATTGTGCGCTTATATGTCCATATTAACATTCTCCTGGTTCACTTTACAAAAACATCCTTAATTATTTAATAATTACTTCGTAATAGGGTGATGTAGTGTGTTCTACCGTTTAGTGGGCTACCCCGGATAATGGAATCGCTAGCTTTTCACCTCGCCAGACCCCACCCTCCTGCCAAAGTCCGGCGCCAAACATATTCCAGCGCTGCACGGAAAAGCGCCAACCTATCATTATATCATAAAAAATTGTTTATAGTTTCTGCAGGCGGTTTCGTCCGCGCGGTACCTGGATAAAATGTAGCATGTTTTGCTAGAAGCTTGCCAGACTTATGAGCGTAAAATTTCAGATAAGTTTTTGATATTTGTTTTTGCGTGAAGTTTCAATAAAGAACGAATCAGTTTTGTATGGCATTTTTGACGTCATATTTCCATCACACGAGAACACTACGCTTTCTCAGGACAAATCCGGGGCCTATGATCCGAGGTATTCCTATACCTGTCCTCAAATCTCTATACTTGTCCTGGTATCAAATTCCATCCAAATTCGTTAAGCTGTTAGAGCGTGATTGAGTTAAAACATTTTATAATTATTCGGTTGTCCCACGGGAAAACTGCATTTCTGGGATATAAAAAGTGGCCTTTGTTCCAGGGTACAAACTATATTTGTTTCAAACTTCATCCAAATTCTACTCTACTAAACATATATTCATGCACACAAACTTTCGCCTTTATAATTGGTGTGAATTCCAGTATTCTGCCCACTTCGCTATCGCTACATGCAAACGCGTTTGTGCCGGTACCCCAAGCGAGGTGAGGTATCGATACTAGTGACGTGGTTAGTAGGTACCTAGCTAATTGCAATTAACAGTTTCAGCACACGGCTATCGATAGCATATATCTTTTGAATCGTCCTGAAACGCACTGTATATTTTAAATTCGTCGTGTTATCTACATGTGTTAGATCATTGCGTTTCTGTTTGATACTTTCTAACTTCTTCCTTAGACGCCCGAAGTTGATCTTGGCTTACAAGTTTTATCCAAGCTTCTCGATTATGCGCAGACTCACGCTAGCTGGTAGCGTTAAATTCAGGCAGATTGACTTCCACTTCGTCAATCCTGTGGTACAAGCGGCATACTGTCTTCGAAAGCAATATCTACGCACATGATATCTAGATGTCCCAGCTCACTTCACCCGGAATCCGCAACAGTCTGAGGGATTGGCTATCTTACGTCTAAAAGCCGGAATACAACAACTTCTAATTGTTGTAATGGCGACAGGTGGTAGGACTTTGTTTAAGTCCACCCGGCTAGCTGCCACCAACTTATCTAGCTCTGTCGCCACTGTCGCCTTATATTTAGACTTGTTTCTCCCTACTAAGGTTTGCTAGAAGAGAACTCTTTTTAGGGTTAAGCTTTCCTTTGCCATACTTTTTAATTTAACGTTTGAATGCATAATATGTGTGAGCAATAACGCATAAATAAATACAAAATCCTCGGAATTAAACAGTACCTATGTTAAATAAAACTTTGGTGATTTTAATCGACATCAAACCCAAACGAACGTCATAAGTAACCCGAAACCTAGCAATAAGGTAACCGCATAAAGGCGGGACCACATTGAACAATGGCGTGGAAACAAACAAGCTAATTTGTATCGCGGATAGCAAGCGCCGCCGCCGCTACGACAATTTGTTTGGCAAACGCCCACGGTTACATGCTCCAGTGTTAGATACGACACGATATTGCATGAGCTTGGCACTAAGGCGTACGATTTAGATACGTCATAGAGGACAAAAATCATGATGAAGATGATAATGATAGTAATTTCTGAATGGCGTACTAAGGTAGTTCTAGGTTTTGAAATTTGAAATCAATATAGTTTATTTAGTAAATTACTTTTTTTAAGATCGG